>JAPQRN010000010.1:2361749-2404267 GCA_037367275.1 Coranthus polyacanthus
GGGGGGCGCACTGAACTACGCGCGGATGGGGGTGGGGGTGCGTTGTGGAGTGGAGTGATCTCACGCTTTGAAGTGAGCAGGAGAGGGAATGAAAGCTCTGGGCGCTGGGAGATGTCCATGTGATCTACACATAAAGTTGTGGGGCCTAATAAGTACACGTGTGCGATAGACTTACAGTGATACCCCCCATATAGGTTACATGTCCTAGATGTTTGTGTATGTGTGTGAAGCTGTATAGGCTACACACCTTATCAGCCTGACATACAGTAAGCCCCAGGTGTGTGCGTTGAGGTGGAACAAGAAGCGTTGCACCTGACACCTGAGAAGCATTTCATGTGCTTATTATATCACATCACATGGTTTTTAGGCTTCGGAAACCAGAGAATATAAGCAATGATAACAATGTGTTTTTGCGAGGGGATCCCCGCCTTTGTGTGTGCAGTGAAGCTTTCAAAATAATGACTGGCAAATAAGCCATAGGCAACCAACCCTCTTAAATGTATTTCTACCCACAACACGACCAACACTCTGGGATGAGATGAGATGGGACAGGGTGGTCTCCTGCAGCAGTTGTTTTTCTCCTTTCTCCAGTCTCAGTATGAGTCCTGAGTCTATTCTTGGTTCTCTGTGTAGGTGTTGAAGTGCTGAATCAGACTCAGCATGATGGAGGAGGAGGAGGACAGATGTGCCGCTGACAGTCCGTGAAAGAAACTACCCTGAACTGACAGCCATGCAGCAACCCACTCCACACTGACCACACTCACTCTTTCCACCATCAGCAAATAAAGTTTAGCCCTGTCCTGTATCCCCCTGGAGTCAAAAAATAGACCAGTGCGCCTATAGGCATGTATAACCTAATGCTTCTCACACTTGCCATCCTGTGGACTGAACTAATCCACACAGCTGTTGTGTGTCAGTGATTTTCTGCAATTCTATGAGGACATCTAGTGACCAACTGTTGGTAATGAGTTGGATGAGTAACTACTTGCTGTTAAGAACAGCCTCAGACTATATATTGCATGCAATTATTTAGGAAAATATGTCATTTAAAAGCCCTTCAAACTCTCCAAACACAACTTTGAAAGCGGTCAGTAAAATCACGTTAACTTTTGCAAAAACAAACGTGTTCAAGATGCAGCGTTTTCTCCAGTAAACCATAACCTCTGCCTTATCTTCGCCTACCGTCTCATACATCTGTGTTGACCAACCACGCAGTGTTGACATGCTGAGGTACTTTTTGTTTCGCTTGTCTCAACCTGTTTTGCAGATGCTGTTCTGATTAACGCTTAGAATATGACATGAGAACGCAAAAGGTGTACGTTTGTTCAGTGATCTGTAGGCTCACAGAATGTCAGGCATGTTTTACTGAAGCTGCAGGGGCTTGTGTTCCATATTTATCTACATACCTGATCTCCATTCTTAAAACCTGTTTCATTGTATAAAAATGTATGTTGATTTAGCCAGTGAGCACAGAATATGTGGTTTTTAGTATCTTACAGATTTCTGGCTACCAAATATAATATAATCTAACATAATCTAATATAATATGGTGGATTGTGACTGTCTGTAACCCCTCAGAAGGCGTAAACTAAATGAACTGGTATCATTTTATTGCATTACCTCATATGCTACTATATGAAATTGCTCCAATTACAAATAGGCTTCATACATAGTTTGTACAGAAATGTTTTCACTTCAGTAGCCTGAATATATTGTATATATTTTTCCAATATATGACATTTGCGTATGAGGTGTTTTATGCGTTTTGTTGACCTGTCGTCCTGAGCGCATCTCAGACAAGTGGAACTGAACATTTGAGGAAATGTTGCAGTGGAGCATCGGAAGAACTACAACCTACGAGTGCAACCGGATATATTCCGCTATAATTTAGCCCACATTAGCTCCCGAAACCGCCGAGTTAATCATCTTCCAAAGGGAGGGAAAAAAAAAAGAAGCCACCTCTTTAGTATCGTGTCACCACACCCTCTGCGCGTATGGGTTACATAAGACAGGGCGCACACGGACACATTTGAGTAGAGAACCTGAGTGCGGTCGGTTCTGGAGGTTTCATCACCTGTCAAACGCGTTCTACGCCCCCCATTGAAGGTAAATGCTTGTGTTTTGTAGTTCTGTCACGGGTTCGTACGAGGGTTCGGGTGTTTTTCGTCTAGTGGGAATGACGACGCCTTAAATGACCTTTGGTTTTGAACTCGTCCTTAACTCACTGGTCGTTTTACAGCCTCCTCTTTTTTTGTCTCCCTGGTTAGGCTTAGAAAAGTTTGATAAGAGTTCGAGGATGCAAACGAGCAGCATGATGGGGGTTTTTTTCCCCCCCTTTTCTTGCGCATAACAAGGACATGAGCGCGACAAATCCACAGGAAAAAAATACTTTAAAATGAGCCTAGTCGGTACTCCTAACTCTACAGTTTTATCACAGCTCCATCATCAACTATGTGCTGTTTTGTCAAATATATTATAATACATGTATGATTTCGATTCGCCGAACCTAAAATGCTTCTTTTTTTTTTGCCTCCCCTTTTGATGTCTCAGGTTTTCCAAAATGGTAGTCCTCTCCAAAGAGTACGGGTTCGTGGTGTTGACTGGTGTCGCCAGCATGGTGATGGTGGGACACTTGGCTGTTAAGGTCGGCAAAGCCCGAAAGAAGTACAACGTCCCGGTGAGCGCTGGTCTTCGACTCCATCCATAACGTTTACGCGTTAGTGTCACGTAAAGCGCGTAAAACTAAAAGACGCGTAAACCAATGACTGTGCGTTTCTCTGCAGTATCCTAAGATGTACAGCGACGACGAAGAGAATGGAAACGTGTTCAACTGTATCCAGCGTGCGCACCAAAACACGTACGTATGAGTTCATCCCGTGATGGATTCAAAGCCTCTGTGCAGAAGGAGGTGAGAGTTAATGTCCTGTTCTCACCTTTTTAGCCTGGAAATCTACCCCGCCTTTCTTTTCTGCCTGGCTGTTGGCGGTTTGCATTGTCCTGTAAGTTCAAATGTTTACTTTACTAATATCATTTACTGGTATTTATCATTGTGTGCATTGTCACGTTCTTCTGTAACTAGTTACACCTAACTCCTTTCAGTAAAAAAAAAGCTTTAATGTAACTTTCAAAACAGTTTCAAAGTAAAGCAACAAAAAACATTGAGTGTTGTAGCCGAGGATGTGAACGAAATGAACCCTGAAGACCAAATAAAAGTGTATATTGTGATAAATATAATTATCATGAAATAAAAGGAAGAAGTTAAAGAGTGATCAGTGTTGAGTACCGTTGTGAGGTTCCATTAAAATGTGCTTTTAGGGCTTTGTCAGATTTATTGCCCAGTTTAAAACATTTGTTAGAAAAGTCCTTAAGAAGTAATCAGTTCTAATAAGTGGCATTACTTTGAAGCACGTGTCAACATTAACCATCCTAACACCGTGGAGCGCGTGCGTTCTGTGCGGCCTAACACATACAAATCCTGCCATGTTACTACGTTTCTGTTCGTTGTCTCACTGTTATTTGTGTCTGCACGTCACAGCGTCTCGTCAGCGGACTTGGAGTTGTCTGGATAATAAGCAGGGAGGTGTATGCGCACGGGTACTCTACAGGAGGTAAGAAAAAAAATGAATAAAAAGTTCTCGTTTTCTTGTTTGTCAATGGAAAAGGATGCATGATGTTATTTATTCCGTCAGATCCCAAAAAAAGAATGAGGGGAGCATTTGGGAACGTTGCTTTGATGGGAATGATGATGACCACTGTCAGCTTCGCCCGCCACCTGCTGGGCTGGACCGGACCACGAATGGGCTGCTTCGGTTATTCAAACAGTGCCTAGTGATGCGAAGCTTCTCACTCAATGAATCAGTGCCGTCCATTTGCACTTTCGTAACCTTTGACCATGCAGTTCAAGTTCGGTGAAGTCGATGTGTTCAAGTGACCCGACCGGTTCTCCAAGAAGGGAAGTGCCTCATTTAGAATAATGGATGTAGTCTATTTACAGTTGGCCATAGCATTTTACCTGTAGAGAACTGGCATTGCTTTACGTGCTTAACTTCAAATATATATGATTGTATGGTTTAATTTGCACACAAACACAGTGGAAGTACAAAACCAAATCAGAAAAAGTTGGGACGGCATGGAACAACTGAAAAAGTAAGCAGCGATATTAAAGTGTCCTTTGACTTGTAGACGTTATGAACACAACGCATTTCCCGTTTTCATGTTCTGTTTTGTCACGTTTCAAATCAGTGTTCCTCAGAGAAAGATAAAGGATAAAGGAAACCGTCTCTACTTTTTCTGATTTGGGGTTGGATTTAGTCAAAAATGTTGTTGCTGTTGTGTTGAAAAATCTCTGCACTTCTGTTCAGCTGTGACTGCTCACATTGAAGACATTAAATGTAATACATTGGTTATAAATCGTCTTGTATTCTGTTGGGGTTTGAATAGGTGATTTATTGAACCAAAGGTCTCAAACCGGTGTGTGCGAAGGGAGCGGCTTTCTTTTTCTTAAGCCCAGGGATCGTTCATAATCCACGTCACTTGCCGGGCAGAGACACTGGCCTGAAAACAACTTAATCATGTTCAACAAAAGAACCTAATCCTTACACAAATCACAGTGACTCGGCACAGACGAACACAACTGGCAAAACCAACGGCATTCCTCTCAGTAGATGCAGGTCAGGCCTTATGTTTTAGTAGTGATTCTTTTTATTATCAAACAGGAAATCCTTACAGCAATAAATTCTTACGGTCTACGTTTCCATGGAAAATGGTCATACATCACTGTTGGCAGTTGAAAGTAAGTTAACGCTAGATTAAAAACTGACAAACGGTTTAGTTCCAGCGCGTGTGTGATACTGCAGCTAATAGACATGCAGGTAACGACGGTCTAAGCTTAAAAACTCCCCAGCGCTGCTCGTCATTGTCACTTTTAAGCATTTAAACAAGCCCTGTGCAGAAACAAATACATCCTTTTATAAATGTGGATTTTCTAACACTTAACATGAACGCATTTTTACATTTACATTTGCTAATAAGGTGTTTTTTTGTTGTTTTTTTTTTTTTACTGTAGCAGGATTTCGTGTGGATTTTAACATTCAACCAAATTCAAGTTTTATACACCATTACTGCACATTAAAGGCGGCAACAATAAACACTATATTTTCACATACGATTTAGAATAACGTCATTGTTTAACTCAAACCGTTAAATTAGTGGCTTCCAAAGATTTGACCTGGGGTTTTTTTTTTTTTCCTCAAAGATATGGCTTTTGAATAATAAAAGCGCTTTTACTTTTTGTGTATATTAGTATATTATAAGACCTCAGGTGTCAGGTTTAAGACAACCTGTGCAATCTATGAATTTGGTTAGAAAGTGCACTTTTCTTGTATTTGGTCACCTAAGAGAATAGTATTCATGTCCGTTCACTGTTTGGGCTGTAGTTTAACTTTCCAGTGTGCTCTGAACCTCTTAATATTCCCTCTTTGTCTCTCACGTTCTTTATTCCTGACTGGATAACCTGAGGTTAAATTACATTGCAGGACCTAAAGCAGCCTTGCTCCACGTTACCTCAGATGTCCCCTAGGGGGCATTGTGGCCATTTGTGTCACAATAAAGTGCTGTGCATACATAAGGTCAGTCAGGGTGCAGAGGTACTACTGCCTCACCTCAGAAAAGAAAGACAACAAAGGTTTTCCCGCCAGACTCGTGAGCTCCGGAGCTTTAAAGGGAATGTGGAAAAAGTTGTCGCGATACTAAAACTCAACAATCCTTCACAATGAAGCCACATAGAGCTACAGATAAATACTGTATTGTCACTACCGATCCAACACTTTCAGTCACAAGGGGAAAGTCATCAGCAGAGACGGAACTGCATCCAGATCCAGGCAAAGGCTTCACTCAGATCCAGACCGGTCTTCCTTCCTTTGGTTGGTGCTTTGTGTCTGTTCTCTGAGTAGTTCAGGAGACTGACGGTGGGTCAGTAGGTGTATCTGGAGAGCGGCGTGTCCTCCATCAAATCATCCTACAGAGGATGTCAAAGCATAAAGAGTTCAGTGTAACAAGGCATGCTTTCAAATAAGGTCATGCAGTTAGTTGGAAAACATATGGGCTTAGATCCAGAAGATGTGCAATATAACAGCAAAGATTGTATATAACTAAAAATGGAAATTTTACAAGAAACCTGCAAGGTGTTGAATAGTTACAGACTGAGTGATTTTATGCCTTTTGAAGTAAGTTTTTAAAAAGCCTCATGACATTTTACAGTGTCCAGTTTTGGTCACATAGTGTACGTCATGTGACGTATGAAGATAAGTTTAAACCACACAAGAAATACCCACAGTAGAATTTGTATATGTAAATACATGTGAGTATATGAAAATGTTCCACATATAGTTTGTAAAGATGTGCTTTCACTTCATATGTACATGTATCACATTTGCATATGGGATACAGCATTAAAATACACGCATTAATGTATGTTACCATGGGTAGATCCTGCAGTCGATGGAACTCCGGGTGGTTGGTCCTTTGGCGGAACTTGAGGAAGAGGATGACAAAGACGACAGCCGTGGTGACGATGAACACCGACAGAAGGCCTGCGAGCAGGGGGTCTAGAGGTGAAGTGGAACGGAAGCGGGCCCCCTTGAAGTCTACATGAAACAGAAACATTCATGCGCATTTCAATATCAAGAGTGAATCAGAGAGAATCTATCGGCCATTATTATTCGGCCTCACCTTCGTCTCCAACATTCAGTTCAGACGGGACCTCGTGGCGCGTCGGTCCAGCGGCCCGGGCTGGAGCTGAGCTCTGGGGGCGGCCTGTGGTTGTTAGCTGTGTGGGCGTCGTGGTCAGGGAAACGAGGTCTGCAGAGGTCGTATCCTGAGCCGTGCTGGCCGGCTGAGATGAAAAGGTGGCGAGGGGAACGGTGGTCAGGAGGACGGTGCCTTCGGCGGGAGACGGGCTCTGTGCGGTCGGCGTGAATGAAAGGCCGTCTGAAGCAGCAGAAGGTGGAGATGTGAAGGCAGTGAGGAATCAGTTCAAAACCGAGGAAAAGGAACCTGTCGACACTGCACATCAGAGTTTTTGACATTTTCAGTAGTTTTTATTTTTTATTTAGTTTGCTTTTTGATTTCAGTTCAGTTTTAGCCTCATGGTTGCATAAGTAGTTTGATTTTTATTTTGAGGAAGTGTTTTAATTTAGTTTTTAATCAGTATTACTGTTCAGTTTTTCAGGTTTTATGAGAAGAGCCTTGATTTATTGAAGCTGAAAAAACGAATCAAAGAATTAGATCAGGGGTGTCCAACTCCGGTCCTCGAGGGCCACAATCCGGCATGTTTTAGATGTTTCCCTCTTCACCTGATTCAGATGATCAGCTCATCATCAAGCTCTGCAGAAGCCTGAGAACGATCCTGATCATGTGAATCAGGTGTGTTGGAAGAGGGGAAACATCTAAAACATGCCGGATTGTGGCCCTCGAGGACCGGAGTTGGACACCCCTGAATTAGATGAATGAATGCGTGACTTAAATATGATGTTTATTACATTTCATTGTTGTACACCATGGACCGTTCATGTTTCTCCACCAGCAGCAGAGCTCTGTAATTAGCAACCAGAGCGAAATCAAAAACAAGACTTCGCCCAAAATGAAAACTAAACCGTTATTCCTTTTAATTTATGCTGCATGGTTCATTGAGTATTTATTTTATTTTTGTGCTTTTTCGAGCTTGTTTTCAAAGCAATAACACACTCACTCTTTCACTTCTATTTTCATTTCCAGTCCTTGTATTCATTAACTGTAATAACCCTTCTAGAGACGGAGGCACTGCACAAAACCCTGCTGGTGGACATGCGTCACGCCCGCGGACATTAAAGGAAGCGTGTTTGTTGTCACGTCCCTCCTGTGCTGCTTGACGAAAACCAAGACGGCCTCTTCAAAGTAGCGCCAGCGTAATAGCCCACACTCGTTGTGTTTTGCGTCCATCAGGTCAGGTGCTCTCTCGTTGTGCAGCAACTGATTCGAATAAACCACAGCCATTTATCTTAACCAGTTTTTTTTAATGATCATTTTTGTTCTAACGCTGTAACAAAGCAAATAAGGGTCGATTAAGCATGAATATATCTGTTATACAATATATCTGTTAATAAATCTTTGACATTAGTTGATTGAGTTTATTTCTGAATGTTTTATTAGACTGAATTACACTAAAATGTTTTATCCACTAATTGCATAGGGGGAAAAGATCTAAGTCAACAATACTGTCACCATAGAATCTATACCTAGATTTATTATTGATTATTATTTTTCATGATTTTCATAAAGGAAAAACAAGATTACTTGGATTAATTTGACTCATGGCCTAGCTCTCAATGCAGGTTTCTGTTGTTGTTTTTTTAAGTCACTGTTGCTTTATCGCTGCTTCTGGTTTTGCTGGAGTTCCTTTCTCCGTGAAGCTGATTACATTCTTACTTCCCTCTGAGCACGTTTGCTCCTTACAGCTGTTTACATGGTGTCGACAGCTTGCGCTGACAGCTGAGAGGAGCGGGGCAGCCTTGTGCGTGGCGTGTTCGCTGGTGTGACTGCTTTCTGCAGACGACACGTCGGACAGAACGTGAGCAAAAACGGTCAAAAAAAAGCCACGACAACGTACAGTCTTGCACGTGTCCGACTGGGAACTATTTCTGAACGTTTATTAGGGCTTTGTAGGGCGTTGTCGATTAACCTGTGGGTGGAAAGTAACATTCACTCAAGCAGGTGCAAATCTGACATACTTCTACTTAAATATTTCTATTTTATGCTACTTTATAAGGAGATATTGTGCGTTTTACTCCATTTTTTTTTTTGACACTCACTCAAAACACATAGATGCTTATATGATATGATGATGTACTATTAATTCACACAGTAAAGTATCTAAAATTGACTCACTGCAACATTAAAATGCCCTTACATGATATCTATAATAACATAACACTTTGAAATGAGCCATTCTGCATAATGAGCCCTTTTGATTTTCACATTTTACTGTATTTTGCCTAAGTTTTTAATTCATGACGTTCACTTCTAATGTAGTATTTCTACTACTTTTTCACTAAAGTAAAGGATCTGAATACGTCTTCCGCCTCTGGTGTTTTTCCACTGATTAAAAAGTCAAACAAAATAAAAAGAGGCGAGAAAGTCAACGGCGACTTTGTTCGAACAGGAGCTTTCATATCGTTCTACAGGCAGAAATAATGAAAACAGTGGCAGAGGGCGGTGGAACAGTGTGATGTTGTTATGTCATATTGTTGGTTATTTCTAACCCGCTCTAAGAGGCAACACGGCTTCAGCTCAGACAGTTATATTTATCCAATCTATATTGGGAAATCTCTCAAATAAGGTCACCGCACGCATTCTCATCTGAGTCCAATCATGTGGGGGTCATGGGAGGACTGTGTTCCTGGAACGCTGCTGGCCATGAGCTGAGCGTGAGGAGAGCGTCTGTGTTTGCAAACAGTCAGCTTTCAGTAAGTGTGGCTTGGTTTATTTTTAAGATTCTGGACAAAGTAATCAGGCTGGACTGGAAAATGATACGTGCAGAATCACAGAATTATGGATGAAATGTTAACTACTTTTTATGTATGTAACGCCATCTTGCTTTTATTTCTTTATTTGCGTTTAGGCAGACGTTTGCAACTTTTATCTCCTTGTTTGAACATCTTACATTTTGCTTCTTTTTATTTTTTGCGTCTCTTGTCTTCTTGTACCTTAACTGTGTCGTGCTTTCTTTCGGCCTTACTGTAAATTGCAACGTGAAAAATATATTGGTTTGTTGATTTATGGCAACATAATATTATTGAGCAGATTTAACATAGTAAAATATTAGTTAATCAAGTATTATTACTCTAAATGTTTAGTCGACTATATCCAAATGAATTTTTCAAAACAAATAGATCCAGACTAATTACATATTTGTTAAATGTTACACTGACTAAATATTTTGCAAAGTGTTAGATTTTTTAGATCTATTAAAGCTCTAGGTAAAATATAGTTATATTTACTATTAATGTAGCTCATTTTAGTCATTTTTCAGACAATTTGTCAACTTTTTAATCATCAAAGTATTGTTAAACTTTATTTACTTCTCAAATATTATTTCCAAAAAGCAACAAAATCAGGTGCAAATAGAAAATGAATGAAATCAGTGACTTTGAAATGAGTCAAATATATCCATTATCTTCCTCTTTTGTTTCCCACATTAACGTCCACTCACTGTACTAATGTTTAACTGAACTTAATATTTGTTGAAACTAACTTCATGCCATTTTATTAAGTGAATGTTGCATTTATTTATTGGCTAAGTATAAATTCACCTCCGTGCTTGTTGTTTCACTGCATCCTGCATCTTTATAAAACTCTGTTTTTACTCTGCTTTATAAATAAATGTACTATAATAACGTCCTCTCTGCGTTGATAACGACAAAGGAAACGCCTGTAAGTGTCATGTAAAAGTGTTGGATTACCTGAGGGAGAAGCAGTGGGGTCGCCTGGTTGGGTCGTGAAGGCAGGTGTGTTTGTGTGTTGAGATGTAGCCACTGCAGAGCTCGTAGACAACAAATCAGCTGTGTGTTCTGCACTCGTGGCAGATTCTGAATAGACTGTCCTTTCTGTCTTGGCAACGGCTGCGGCTTCGGTCGAGGTTTCATTCCTGCCGGCGGGATTGTGCGTCCGCTGTGGGACCTCATCCCCAGGATCCTCTGTCAGGTCAGGAGATGCTGAGGTTCCAGCATGGCTTGAGGTGAAGAGAGGAGGCGAAACACTGCTCTGACCTGAAAAATAAAAACACATCTTAATGGGAATTTTGTTGTTGTCGTGCACATTTTTGTGAGTACTTTTGCACACATAAAGTGTAAGTTTGTGGGCTGAATGTTTGTCTAATTAAATGTCGTTTCTTATGTTCTGTTTTTATCTCTTTATATTTAACACTTGTTCTCCTTGCTCTTGGGAATTCCTGTTCACTGCCTTTTGTTTTCTGTGATTCCCCGTGTAACTCTGGTTTTGAAAGGTGCTATGGAAATAAAGTTCATTACTGTTTTTGTCTTGCATTAAATAAGGCTAATTATGGAAGTTAGATACACTGAGATCTTCATAGTGTTCAGATAACCTAAAGACTAGGATATCAGTGGACAAAAATGAGTAGCTAAGCATAGATAAAGACATGCTAAATTGTTGATTACACCGGGTAAGGAGTATCACAGTTAGTAAAGAACATGTTATTTATGGTGAAATGCCTTCAAAAGGATGCAGATCTTTAGGAACTTTCTATAGATGAATCCTACTGTCGAGAGCATCATGTGCCAAATCAATACGAGTCCTCACGTCAGCAGGATGTCAGGTCTATTCTCACAAAGACTCCCACGGATGCCACCTTACCTCTTATCTGCGATGAGCCGGTAAGGACCACCAACACGCAGAACGCCAAATTAATTTCAAATTTCATCTCATTCGCAGTCTTCTCCAGAAGATCGCAACAACAACAAAAAAACGGATCCGGTAGGCTCTCCACGGTACCAGCTCTCTGCTTTTTCGCTCTGAGGTTGTTTCCGTTACGTGATTTGACAGGGCACATCATCAGCGCTAAAAATATCCTGAGGGAGTCGGGCAGAAGAGAAGCAGGGGTGGGGCAGCATGGCAGACTGCATGAAGGCGGCGGTGGCGGCAGCGTCCGCGCACACGCTGCTTCTAGTAAAGAGCAAAAAAGTCGGACTGTTCCCACCGCAAATTCATCTCAGTGCTTCCACTGCCATGTCCGAACAACTCATCTTAACAGCTATTCCCGTGAGATGCTTCAGTTTGTACTAGCTGTTGCTCCGCCGTGGAGACCCGATGGCGCTCTCCAATCAGATGTCAGTGCGTAAGAGACGCAGTTGTCTGCGTCAAGAGCGCCTGTTGTGGATCGGTGTAACGTTGAACACACACTACTAAGCCGAGTTTACTGTCTTTATAATTACCTACTGTCGACCTGCTGGAATATAGTTTTAGAGACATTTGCGGTGCTCGTTGAATAACTGTCAGGGTTTGCTGGAGGTAATGTGATACATCAACTTTTAAGTCCCCACAGAGGTCAGTGTGTCGTCACGCCTGAGCGCACGGCTCACATGTGTCCGGTATGGACAGCTGACCCGCTTCGTCCTTGTCAGCGTGCAGTGACACTCCTTCAAGACCAGTGAATGCTTCGTTTTATCGTTTCTTTTTCTTTTTTTCCTTTTACCTTCCAGGCTTTAATTTTCTGAGGAATATCCCGCGGCAACAGGAGGAAACCTTTCCGTTGCGCCAGATGGAGCCTCCAGCCAATCCGGGAGACAGCCCGGTGGAGTTGGAGTTAACAGTGGAGAATGTGGAGTCGGTGAGTCTAACCAGCTACTTCGATGGATGACTGGTGACTGCATAAAGCTTATAGGTGCATCTTCTGTGATATAAGCCAAAGCACAGCTGCTAATTGGAACCTGCAACAGCAACAACAAAACCATTGACAGCATCTCATATGCCTGTACGTTTTATTTGATACAACAGGTGACATAATTAAAACATTCTAAGCCTATAGCCGAAAGGCAAATAGAGGCTTTTCAATTGTGTTTCAACAGAGTGAGACTAGGTTTACTGGACCTTTTGTAACATGATACCAGCTATAAGCATATGCTGTCCTAATAATAACTATCACCATGCGCTTTGGATTAGTTGCTATGACAACAGTTTTTTTTTACTCTATTGAAACAATTGGTCATCCAGAATATTTGATTATTAATGCTTATTGTGACTGCAGACTCGCAAATAAAATGACCAGTACTCCTGTGAAAACACATATAGGAGTGTGCGTATGTATTAGTCACAGATGATTTAAAAAGAAAAAAACTGTCTGTGTTCCCCACATCTGTGCGGATATGGTCGAATCTGGTTATGAATATGAATATACTCACCACTTCTACGTGCACGCGCCTCATACAGTAAGTGCCAATCAGTGTCCTCTTCAAATGGCTCGTCTCTCGTCCTTCAGGCTCTCTACCAGCTGTACTTTGACCCCGACATGGAGCGTAAGAATGTGGCCCAGAAATGGTTGACCCAAGCCCAGGCCTCGGCACAGGCATGGCAGTTCTGCTGGGCCCTGCTGAGTCCGGACAAGGTATGTTCTGGTCATACGTACAGTTTCCACTACTGCACAGAAATCAATCAGTCAGTCCTCCCTGAGGTGTTTTAGGATGTTTTTAAGGCTTTTTCAGGTAGTCACCAATGGCCTCTGATGGGAAAGTAGTGAGGCTCCATCAGTGGTCATTTTGTAGAGGTCTTCATACATGTTTGTAAGGCGTTGTAGGAGGTTTGAGTAGCATTGATGAGTGCTCCCTGAGGGCTGTTTCAGGTGGTCGCCAACAGCCGCTGGAGGTGGAATAGCAACTATTCCAAAATGTGTTTTATATAATTGCTGAGATATTAGTGCAAAGTGCTCTCTGAGGTGTTTATATTGTTTCTAAGACTTTTTGGTGGTCGTCAAAGGCCTCCTGTGACAGAGTGAGGCGTGAGCACCAAAAACGATGAATGGACTATCAAATGTTAATCTTTCTCTTTGCAGCTTCCAGAGGTTCAGTTTTTTGGTGCCAGCACCCTCCACACTAAGATTTCCCGTCACTGGAGTGACCTCCCCACAGACCAGCATGAGAGCCTTAGGACGCAGCTCCTCTCCCACATCTTACACTTCTCCTCGGGTCCCAAAATGGTGCTAACCAGATTGTGTGTAGCCTTGGCTTCTTTGGCCCTTAACTTGATTCCACAGGCTTGGTCCCAGCCAGTGGCAGACATGGTGAGGGCGTTCCAGCCTCAGAAACCTGACTCTAAAGATGGTTCAGAAGTCCCTCAGGACCCCCAAGCACACTGCCTCACTCTGCTGGAGCTCCTCACTGTACTTCCAGAGGAGTTCCAGAGCAGCAGGCTTACTCAAGCTCGCCGTGCCCAGTTGAGGGAAGCCTTGACTGGGGAGTGGTCGGTGGTGTGTCCCATGCTGCGGCAGCTGCTCCAGAGCCAGGATTCTTCGAACCAGGTGAAGGAGAAGGTGCTCCGCTGCTTGTCCAGCTGGGTGGGGCTGGATGTGCCTTTAGGCGAGAGTCAGGAACTGGTCCAGGACTGTTTTACTGCACTGTCCAACCCAGAGCTGTTTGACACAGCTGTAGAGACGATTGTAAACGCCATCTCGCAGCCTGACTGCCAGAGGTACAGTGGTGTAATGTACTTTTGCTCAGTTACTGTACTTTAATACACATTCGAGGTACTTGTACTTAACTTGAGTATTTCCATTTTATGAAACTTTGTACTTCTACTCCTACTTTGTACTTCTACTATACTTTTTATTCATGACTTTTGTCTGACAGCTTTAGCTACTAGTTGTTTAGCACTAGCAATTTTTCACCCTCTTCCTGTCCAGTGAAAACCACATAGTAAGGATTTGAATGCAGAAGTGATACGGTCATAGTCATTTTCAGCGTGTGAATCAGAGCATAGTTTCTGAATATTTGTGAGGTGGTAAAATCATGTGTTTGCAGGTACATCGATGCTCTGGTGAACTTGATGCCTCTGGTGCTGGGTCTTCATGACCAGCTGAAGACAGCAGCTCAGGATGGGGACATGGAGACCTCACATGGCATCTGCCGTATCGCCGTTTCCATGGGGGAAACACACTCCAGGTACACACAGACACACGCGCACAAATGCTGCCATCTTAAAAGCTGGCTTCAGGATGTGGCTTTTATTTCTTGATCGGGATCACTGTGTTTGTTTATGACAGGGTTTTGTTGGAACAGGTGGAGCACTGGCAAGAATATCTGGCCTTAGTCAACATGATTCTGTTCTGTACCGGGATCCCTGGGCACTACCCAGTCAGTGAGACCACCAGCTCCCTTACGCTCACCTTCTGGTACACTCTGCAGGTATGGAGAATGAATGTTTCTGAAATATACGGGCCAGTCTTCCAAACAGCATTCCCACAACCAAGAAAACAACTTCAAAAAGCATTCAACTATGCAAATCTTATCTTGTCTATTATCTATTGAAATGAAAAGTAATACTGGAAATAGCAGCGTGCTTCATATTTATAAAATCATCATTTTGAAATTTACTGAAACTTGCGTCCCTGTCTTTCATGGCTGCGTGGTGAGTAGTTTCCATCATATACAATTTCATTTTTCTGAGGAGAGTAATAAAGATGATCTTACATTACCTTTCACGCACAGATGAATTAAATTTTCTGCAATAACACCCAAAAAAGTGTACTGAATTACATGCAACGGTGTTTGGTAGAGACGTTACTGAAGTTCCAAATTGATTTTCAGGCTTTTGAATGCATTTACTTCGAAATGACACAGCCACGAGAGAGAGAGAGAGAGAGAGCGGGATGCAGGCGTAGACCCTGCTCAAAAATGTGGTTGTGTGTCTAAAGTCAGTCTCAGCCCATTGACTAAAACAATTTAAAACTTCAGAATTATTTTCACGAGTTTGAAATTGAAAGGGTTGGGGGTTTGGGAGAGATGTCGTGCTTATAATTTCTTGCTTGTTCAGGATGACATCTTGTCATTTGAGGAGGAGAAACAGGCAGTTTACCTGCAGGTCTACAGGCCGGTTTACTTCCAACTGGTGGATGTGCTGCTCCACAAATCCCACTATCCCTCCCAGGAGGAGTACGGTTCCTGGTCATCTGATGACAGAGAGCAGTTCAGGATCTACAGGTCAGACAGGGAATTGATAGTGTCATTGATTTTTCCACTCAAGAAGCCAAGACATTGGATTGTCACATGGCACTGCTGCCAAAGGCTGAGCATTGGATTGTATCTCCAACTATGTTTCCATGGCTGTTTTACATTTCAGAGTGGACATCTCTGACACTCTGATGTATGTGTATGAAATGCTGGGCGCTGAACTTCTTAGTAATCTCTACGACAGGCTGGGCAGGCAGCTGATGGACCCCCAGCAGTCCACAGTATGGCAGGTAACTAATAAATAACTACTACGTACTACATTTGTTCAGTTAATTGTTAAATAACCTGCACAACAGTTTTACAAAGCGAATGTAACCTTGATATTTCATCTTGTTCTCACAGTGCTCTCTTTTGTTATCTTCTGCAACATTCAGATTGTGTTTCCTCTTCCATATAACACACCTGTTCCATCTTCAGGACACAGAGGCTTTGTTATTTGGCTTCCAGTCCATAGCGGAGACCATAGATGTGAACTACTCCGATGTTATCCCCGGTCTTATCGGTCTGATCCCCAGAATCAACATCAGCAACGTGATGTTGGCCGACACCGTCATGTACACTATAGGTACATACCCAGGCATCACTTGACCAGTCAACGCTTTATATTTATCAGCGTTTAAAAGAAATGCCGCGCCACAGTCACAATTACTTAATTTGATTTTAATTAAAAGTTCATTTTAAACACTTTAGAATAGTCCAGGTGATATGTTCATAAAATGATGACACTTGATGAAACTAACCTGAACATATTCAGAAATGGAGCCGTCGCAAAAACACCTATGTATTATGCATTATGTGTTATGTATTTCGCATCAAATCTACCAGTTACGATAACACAACATTGGTGACGTTTACTCTTATGTCATCTGATGGTCAAGGATTACAATGATACTACATACAACTACATAAACGTTGTAGGTTTAACAATAACAACCAAACAATCAACCATGCATCAAAAATGCCACAGTTCCACTTAAACTACACTTAAACTGGACGAGTTCTGACGTTGTTGCAACAAGTCCAAGCAAAATGATTATTACTATTTTGCAAGAGATATTTTTGAAAGCATATCTTAAATAACATGTCCCCCTGTTGACTGTAGGGTCTCTGGCTGAGTGGCTGGCAGACCACCCGGTGATGCTGAGCGGCATATTACCCATGGTGCTCCAGGGCCTCGTGAAGGCCGAGCTGTCCGTGTCCAGTGTTTCTACCCTGAAGAGGATCTGTAGGGAGTGCCGACATGACCTCGGTCCTTACGCTCAGGACATCCTGACTGTATCGCAGGTCAGACACGCGCCTAACATAGACAAGCGGATTTGAACTTTCTTAATGTATGTGTTGGTTTACATTCCTGTGTCAAAAAAAAAACCAAGAAAAGGCTACAGAAAGTTATTATCATGGGGCCAGAAATGATCAGAGAAACCCAGAAATCCCTGGCACAGTTTTCTAAAGACAAGTACTCAGTAAAACATATGCCATTTTATCTTACTGCGCACTTTCTTTTTGCTGTTTTTACCTTCATTATCTATTTATCGACTGCTGCGCTGCGCATTGAGCTGGTTTGTGTCCTGATTGTTGAAGGCGCAGCTCTTTTCCTCGCCATGAATTATATATACAGTTTAAGTATTTGCATGGTTAAAAGCAAATATTTTCACAGTTACCCTTGTGTTTATCTGTAGGATGTGCTGGTAAAAGAAATCCATAAGGTGAGTACACAGCCTCTCCATTTCCACCCCCCCCCCCCCCCAGCTCAGCCGCCTCTCTGAGTTCACCATGTATGATGTGTACTGTCAATGTGTGTGTGTCTGTGTGCAGAGCAGCCAGTGCATGTGGCTGATGCAGGCCCTGGGTTTCCTCCTGTCTGCTCTGCCGCCGGAGGAGATTCTGGCCAGACTCCACTCGCTCATCACGCCTCACGTCCAGCGGCTGGACACACTGGCACAGCAGGAGGTACGGGGAAAACAGCCCCCGGACTCAAACAGTCACAGCAGATGAGACGGATGATCTGAAAGAGAAAGAAAGAAACGTAGACTCACTCAGTCAGTCTGCACAACGACAAGCTGTTTTAACATTTAATCCAACCACACTCTTGTCGGCAATGCGTTTTCTATATACTCCTCCTCATCAACGGTACATTCTTACCAGTTAGAACGGTAATTAAAGACGTCCACAATAACAGGGCAAACCTTACTTCGTGTTATTTACAACTTTGATCGCACTAGACCACTAGATCGCAAAATTAAATTGAAGAGCTAGATTGGATAGACATTGCAGACATCCCTGAGAGTCAAAACAAACACATCAGATTTCCATGATGACATTATAAGTAAGACAAGTGTCACTTTTTCCATTCATATAATGGCCTTTCAGTTTCAGATATCCACAGCTGCATTTTTGAGATAACATTCTGGATATCTGCAGTGGAATTTGTGCAAGAAAGAAACTCTTTAGTCGACAGAACACTTGAACTTGCTTCGGCTTGACTCATGATTTACTCGTTTTAATTTTATTTGTATACGCAATTATGTATTATTGTTCTGTCTGGCGATTAAGTTCTAAAACAGCCAGAGTCACAGCAAACGGGACCGATGCTGAAGGTACTTTTTGTCTTCGTAGATACATTGACGGTTGCATTTGACAGTTGTTCCTCTTCACAAGGTTCCTACCCACGCAGTCTCTCTTTTTTTCCTTCAGCCTGATAACACTAACAAACAGTCCATCGTCCACATCCTGGGGATGCTCTCCAGTCTCTTCACCACTCTGGATATCAACAGACAGGCAGACGGTTTGGAGGCAGCCGCCAGCCCCAGACTCACCCCGTCCCAGTCCACACACAACCCAGTGAGTTCGGATTAAGACTGGCTCTTTTCGGGTCGTTTACTGGTCATTTTTCTCCACACCTGATGCTTTTAATTTCCTTAAACCAATGTCAGGGGTTTTGAAACGGGATGAAAAGAGAAAAGAATAATGATAAAATATGAATGTTTAATACCTCCACTCTAGCACATAGGGGTAAAGTGGAGTTTTTCATCTTTATAGCTTAGATTACACTTAAATTCCTGCTGGGATGAGATCGTAGGATTTTTCAAAGGTAACCCTTAGATTTCATCATGTAAAAATGCGATTCCTTCTGTTTCCTCTTCAGTTTTAATCCGTGTTGGTTCGAACCCAAATCTCTAAAAGCCATAAAATCCCGTATGCGTTGCTTGACCGTTGAATTTTTTGTAGGTTGTGGTTGTGCTACAGCAAGTGTTCACACTGATCCAGACCATTCTCAGCAAGTGGCTCGATGACTCAGACATAGTGGAGGTAGGAGGGTTTTTCCTGCGTGTACAAATACGATCATATAAACACGTACGAGTCCGTGCATGTGTGACTGGTCTGCGTGTGCACTGACTCGGTGTCTCTTCTCCAGGCCGTGTGTGGGATATTCGATAAGTCAGTCCGAACCCTCCTACATGATTTTGGGCCGATGGTGGCTCAGCTGAGTGAGATGCTTGGGCAGATCTACAGCGCCTTCCCACAAGCCTCTGCTCTGGACCTCGCGCGTCAGGTACACCTCCACACATCAGAATAAATGACTAAATAAATAACAGATCTGAAGTATCCCCCAGTCTTTAAAGGAGACACTGATATAGACTTTCGGATTGCCTTTCCCAAACTTAGGCTCAGGCCTCTACACGGGTTGTGGAACCTTTTTTATTGATTGGGTCATTCATTTGTTTATTATTTTGTTCATTTTTGCTGTCTTCTTGATTATTTTGCTCATTTTGTTTATTATTTTGCTAATTTTTGATCATTTTCTTGCATTATTTTGCTAATTTTTTGTTCAGTTTATTTATTTTTTTTATTTTCTTGATTATTTTGTTCATTATTTTGCTAATTTTTGTCCATTTACTTAATAATTTTTTTCATTTTTTGATCATTTTCTTGATTAGTTTGTTCATTTTCTTCATTATTTTGTTCGTTATGTGTATCATTTTGTTCATTTTTGTTCATTTTCTTCGTTATTTTGTTCATTTTATTGATAATTTTTGTGATTATTTTGGTAATTTCTTGTTCAGTTTTATTATTTTTTTCATTTTCTTGACTATTATTTTCATTTTGTTTATTGTTTTGTTCATTTTTTTTGGTTATTTTGTTCATTTTTGTCAATTCTGTTCATTCAGTACTCATTTTTTTTCATTTAGCATATGGTGGATTTCACAACATTAAATGAAAAGGAACTAAACAAGTTCAGTCTTCTTATACATCTTATTATCTTTTACATTTAAAAAGTGAAATACATAGAAATGCTGCGATATGTGATTTCATTTTCATTAAAAAAAATGGAGAGGTTTATAATTCATTTTTCTAAGTTTGGGACCCAAGGAGACGCCACATTTCTCTTCTTGGTCTTGAGCTGAAACGGTTTTGGGATTAAATGTCAGTCTCTGTCTTTTGTAGATGGTTCACATATTTGCTGGAGAAGAACAGCACATCTCAAACATCAGATGCCTCACGGAAGTGTTAACGTCCGCCACACTGGCCATATTTCAACAAGGTAACACCGAGAAAACAAATCCAAATGATTTGTCAGCGTAGCCTGTTCTTGCTCACCCTGTGTATTTTTGCAGGTCCGAGGGATCACCCTGATATCGCAGAATCATTTATGCACTTTCATGCACAGGTTGGTTCAGTGCATCTGTCCACATTTGTGCATCAGACAGAAAACCTCATATTTAACACTTTTTCTTCTGAACTGCTAGATTCTTAAGAGGAAGCCTGATTTGTACCAGTCTGACCAGATGGATGTCAAAGCTCTGTTCTACTGTGGTGAGTATCATGGATGGTATAATGAAGATTGCAATTTATGGCCGAATTCGAACATGTTGGCAAAATCTAAACCCAACTAATCTGATATTATTACTTTCTTGCCATTTGTGTGACTCATTATAGGAAGCAGTTATTTAAAAATATAATTCTCTCCTCTTTGTTTTCTCCAGGGATTATGTCGCTGAAGTTTCCAGAGACACCGACAGTAAAAGCTGCCAGCCTGTTCTTTGTAAGTTCAAGAGGAAAAATGTGCAAGATGTAGTATTACAGGTCACAAAAAGAGAAAGGTTTGCACACTGTAAGGCTCCAAGGTAGGCAACGTTTTACTTACAAGATCTTCCTCAAGTACACCAGTCAATGCTTTTAACAGAGAATTAAGTTACCTACCTGGAGCCTAACATTGTGCAGACTGTGTAGTCTTGCACCTGGATATCTTTGCCTGGATGAGCCCACATGAGGGGATGGTCCCTCTTTTCAAGATTTAATAGCGGCCATAGTTTTTCTTTTGTATCCCATCTGCTCTTTGATTCATTTCCTCCGTCTCCTCTGCAGACAGAGCTGTTGCCTCGTTGTAAAGACATGCCGTCTCTTGGCGACGTGCTGCAGCGGGATGGAAAGCTCTTAACAGAGACCATCCTCCAGGTGAGCCGGTCTTTGAAAACCAAATATGAAAACATCCGTCTCAAATGATACCTATACCTTACGATACGGCAAGCATATTCCATTGATTTTCTAGCTGTAGAGCCGATCCGACGAATGCATTTTCTTCCTGGGGTTGTGTTTCTTATTCTTCTATCACTAGTATAGAATAATGTTGTTGTTCCTGTGACAGGCGGTTGGAGGAGGGTCTCCTCGCAGTCTGACAGAGCACTTTTCTGAGGTGCTGCTGAGTCTGAACAGACATTGTCCCGGTCTGTTGTCCCAGTGGCTCAAAGAGACTCTGCAGACCCCCGGGTTCCCCTCCACCCAGGTCTCCCCAGAGCAGAAACACACCTTCACTCAGCAGCTTCTAAGGTAATATAACTTCAAAACTTAAGCAAAATAATGAGGTATTGAGCTGCACTAATAAAAAAAAACCAAATTTTTCTATTCTCAATGTATTCATGCATGATGCATTATGTTAGCAACTTTTTCTATTACTCTAGACATGTTTTGTTTAAA
This sequence comes from Coranthus polyacanthus, assembly GCA_037367275.1. Classification (NCBI taxonomy): domain Eukaryota; kingdom Metazoa; phylum Chordata; class Actinopteri; order Kurtiformes; family Apogonidae; genus Coranthus; species Coranthus polyacanthus. The sequence goes on from JAPQRN010000010.1 coordinate 2,383,496, forward strand.
CCTTACATTGCAAACCTGCCTGAAACCATGTGATGTGTTTCATCCAGGGAGCAAACCAACAAGCGGCGTGTGAAGGAGATCGTGAAGGAGTTCTCTCTGCTCTGCCGAGGCCTTCAGGGCTCTGGATACTCCGATTACTAGCCTGGGCTGCTTGTGTTGCATCCGGCTTTTTCCTCCTTCAAAAAAGGGTGAAGAACGAGCTTTCCAACAAAGGAAAATGATCTGAATGCAACCTTAAGTAGCTCCTGCTTTTGCACGACAAATGGAGCTAAACAGGATTTTTCATTTGGGAGGTGACACTGGACTGCCTTTGGACTGTGTGTTTTCACAAAATATCTTTGTTGAATGAATGAATTCAGAAAAAAAAATGTTAAAATACCAGTAAAGCATCAGCTACATTGTGGATGTACCTGAAAATAAAAGCTTGCTTCCATAATTTTTAAGGACAGAGAAAAAAAATAAACAAGGGTTTATTTGCAGCTGCATGAGCAACTGTGTGTGTGTGTTCACATATTTATTGTTTCTCCTCTGCTGTATACTGCTGTAGATCATTTTCAGACATTATCAAAATATAGAAACCCACCCGAGCCCGGCGTCTTCTTCTCTTTGTCAGAAAGGAGAGCCTTTTAAAAATGTGACGTCATTACATTTGACTGTATAGCTTAGAACTCTTGTACATGTATACTTCTTCTAATATATAATAAAACAATTATATTCACGTCCACAACAGAAAAGTAAACAAGACCAACTTTTTAAGCAGACGACATGTCCTGACAATAGACTGCTTGTTTGTTCTGTTTTTTTAAAATCAGTGACATCACTGTGAGGGGTGGCAGTTGTCGTTGGAAGTCGGGACTCTGTCCTTGGTATAAAAGTGGATTTGAGAAGCGCTGTCATCATGGTGGTTGGTGCAGTGACGAAAGAGTTAACTGCATGTTTACGGTGTAGTCTGTGAGGGTTGTTGGGTGACTGTGCATTTCAACCACAGCTCATCAGGCTCCTCTGAACCCAGTCCTGACCCGGGACGATCACTACCGTATTCTCGTGAAGAGGTTCAGCACTGATTTTGATTCCTACGGAAGAAATTAAAATGATTAATGATGACTGATGTTCAACTGTTCATCGGCCCAGTCAATTGTCATTTTCACAAGGTATTTACATGCTGTCGTCGAGACATTAGACTTCATGTTGTACGTTTAAATAACTTTAAGCAACTATACCTTTGTGCAGCGTGTCTTACTAAAGACATTCCAGAAGCGTAGTGTCTCATCCCCGGCGCCTGTAACGATGGCCTCCCCGTCCGGTGACACAGCCTGAGGAGAAGCAACCGACAGGAAACAAGAGACAAAGAGAACTGTGTAGTAAACAAAAACACTGAATAATAATGCTGCGCAAAGTTCTCAGCTCCATGTTTAAAGTGTACACGCTTGAAGGTGAAAGAGGACTAAGGCAGATCATGTAACCGGTGTTCCTTACCAGATAGAGCACTCTGTACGAGTGTCCTGTCAGCTTGGCCACCTGTGTCAGTGATGGATACTTCCACACCAGAATCTGGTTCTGAGAGTAGCCATGAGTGCTCACCTGGGAACAAATCAAAGAACGAAAAAGACATGTAATGCAACATACATAGAGCTGCACGTAGCGTAATATTCCAGTGATATTCGGGGGATGGAATATTAGGAAAAAAACCTCAACAGCAGCAGCGTTATTACCGTTAACAGACACTAAAGAAATGACAAAAGCTACTTGAGAAAATGTTTTTTCTTATCTGAAATTTAAAAAAAAATGAACCTTTATAAAAAATGATTTAGAAAAAAGATTACTGAAACTGTAGTTGGGAAGCAAATCCCAACCCGTCCACGCCTGGCATCACGGTGGCGAGAGTCGGGAAAAAGTCTGAGTAGCAGTAGTTTTAGTAAAAACTAAGCATTTTCACAACAAAAAACTAAACTAAGCAAAACTATGTCAAGCTAAGCTGCTTTAAACTAATTAAAACAAAAAGGCAAAATGAAATAAAAAACTAATGAAAAATGGAAAACTATTATAACCCTGAAGTAAGAACATGTGATAAAGCTACTCCATTATTATCTGTCGATGTAAAACAAAGGTGCAGTTTTTAAAAATCTCATACTGTATGGCAACAATAAAACATATGCAAACGTAAGAACTATTTCAGCAGCAGTTGATCCTCACCAGTTCGTTAGCGTGCTTGGACCAGGCCAGGTTGCAGACCTGGGAGCCGGTGTCTGTGCTCTGCAGAGCTTGGCCCGTCAGTGTGTTCCAGAAGCGCAGGCAGCGGTCTGCGGTGCCGCCCCCTGACGCTAGAAGGCCGTGTTGGTGCGGGGACCAGGCAATGGCCTTCACTGCTGCCAGGTGGTCACTATACTGCTGCACGGGCAGCAGGCTCGAGCTGTTCCACACCAGCAACTGCACAGGAAATGTCGAGAGTTATGTACGGCAACGATATGCTCGGAGCAATATTTGTTTGGCATCTCTGAAGTTCTTTTACCTTGTTGTCGTTGCCACCAGACGCCAGGTGCTGGTGGTCCGGGGACCATTTGAGGCCACACACTTCTTGCCTGTGACCTTGTAGCCTCCTCTCAGCAGAAGGGGGGGTCCTGACGTCCCGCTGGAGGATCACTCTGTCCCGACTTCCTGACGACAGCTGCTCCCCATTCCACGCCAGGGCACCTTGGGCACAATGGGGAGTGTCACGTTTCACTGCAGCTTCCAAAAATCCATCTGGTGTTTCAGTGTATGATTAAAAACCAATGGCTAATGGTACAATATGTGTATATCAGGCTTTCTGCACGTTTCAACAAGTTAAATTCAAGACTTTTTAAGACCTTTTTGAGACCATTATGAATGCAGTTTAAGATTTTTTGGGGTTATGGTGTCAAGCACGAAATTCAACACATTTCTAAGACCTCAAAATATAAATTTAAGACTTTTTAAGCCTTAAAAATCAAATGTTTGGATTTTAGACTTGCGGACTAAGGTTATTGTTATTGTTGTTAGACTGAAGATCTGGTGGAAACCCTGGTCTGTGTTGGTTTCCAAAAGCATACTGGTACGGAGCGCAACAAAAACCTCTGTTAGGATGTTCTAATTTTCTTCCTTTTCATATCCGTTTCTTCTCAAAAAGACTTGAAGTGGTTTGTTTCCACTCACCTACACGAGCCGAGTGACCCTCCAAACTGGTCAGCTTCCTCCCTCCTGCTGCGTCCCAGATCTGAACGTAACCTTTGTGGGTCCCGACTGCGACCAGGCTTCCCTGACAGGATCAAAGCCAGAGCTAATCAAACTGCAGGAACTATTCTTTTTGTTAAATTATCGCTTCTCTCTCAACGCTGTCATAATGAGGAGAGTCAGCTCACCCTTTCATTCCAACAAACTGACGTAACAGAGTCTCCATCCACTGAAAGGTCACATAGCCGTGTTACCTGTTGATGCAGAAAAGACAATAAATGACCACTTTGTTGTGTATAGGTGGAAAGTAATGAATTCCTTTCCCTGAAACACAAAGGAAGATATATTTTATGATAAAACTCAAACTCTAAAGGCATCTCTTCTCTGACCTGGCTGGTGCAGGCACTCCACAGGTAGACGCAGGCTCCCAGGCCGACGCTGAGCAGGTTCCCTGCTGACCAGTCTACCAGGTTGAGGTAGAAGTCATCCTGCAGCTCCGGAGCATCCAGCACTTTGAAGGGGATCTTGGAGATCTTACGCGCTGGTTTACGAGGGGAGCGGAGCAGCTTGTGACTGTGGAAACATCAAGAAGGAATTGCTAATCGCTGTTTCATAGCACAGCTTAAACACCACCGTTCAATGTGCAGCAAGTTGAGATCTTTCATACCTCTTATTACTAAGTGGAGAAAGGGAGTATGGTGAGACTTCATTATCGCTATCGAAAGGCACTCTCTTAGTGTGAACAGTGTACTGCGAATAATGAACACACAGGGCAGAATTAGAGCTAGGGATTTAACAGCACAGACTATAAAGTCAAACTGTCAACTGAGGCTACATCCACACTAAAATGTTTTCATTTTAAAAAAGCATCGACGAATCAGGGAAGGTATACGATGCGACGGACTGCACCGGTCAGGCAGCAGGTGTCTACGTCATTGTTTGTAAAGTTTTGCATTTTTGGCCATCCAAACTGAAACGGGGTCAGCTGCTTTTCCAAAACGCTTCTTTTCGGGAGGTTTAAACACCGGAGCAGTGTAGACTCGAGGTGCAAACGCAGCAAAAGTTTTACAACAAAAACATCTCAGTGTGGACAGGGCCTAAGGCAACATACTGGCATGTCTTGACCACTGCACCCAAATCTGCTCATTTATAAAAGTACTCTGGAATTGATGAGATTTATCATCGTATCATCTTACCCTAAAAAGGCTGTGAGAGTCTTGAGAGAGGACTGCATGCCGCCGGTCGTCTGTGTGAGGGTCTGGCACAGTCTCTATTCCTGCCCCAAGTAACTCATTCCTTAACAGGGCAGCGTAAGCCACAGCATCTGGACGTTAGTGATGGAAACACAGGCAGAGCGGAGATACAACCCAGGATTCATTAAATGACAGCAGGTATAAATCAAAGAAGGTATGAAAAAAAAAGCCTCCACTGGGGTTTCTCACCTTTGCTTGAATCTGAACTGGCGTCTTTTGCTTTATGGTTCTGACTGGGAGAGCGGCAATTCTCCTGAAGAGAAAAAGAAAGTCATTTAAACGAATCAACAGACTTTTCCTCTGCCAGTTGCCGACCCAATAAAAACAGCTCCGTGGCCCACTTCTTTTTTTTTTTTTCTTGTGAAACAGCGTGAGATGTCACATGAACAGCCGAATGAGATGACAGATACATAAATAAAATGCTCGCTCACGTTGGCATAGTGAAAGTTGATGCTCCAGTTGCTTCCAGCGCGGGTGGGAATGAAGCGATCCCCCGACTTCACACTGACAGGGCTGCAAGTAGCACTTACACACTGTGAAGGACAGGGGAAAACAAAAAAAATCTAACTTCGACAAGGGTTATTTTTTATATTTTTCTGGGGAGGGGGGGGGACTTAAGTGACACCCTTGTTCGGGCTGTAATAATCTTAGACAAGATGAAGCAAATTACCGAGTCCACTTCTGGGCAGAATACTGACCCAGCTGCCTTATACACAGCATTATGTGTTTAAAATACAAAATATGAATATTATGACTCTTAAATATTCTACTACGACTCTGTAAATTCACATAGTTCTTCATTTTGTTCCATGATTTTCACTCCGACTGTGGAAAATAAAAAGGTCGTGGAAAGCTTGGGTCTTTTCCCCCCAGACATAACATCACACTGCGTTTGCGTTTCCATGTATCTATAGCTTACATCTCTACAGCAGACATGAGTATCCATTCATTCCAATATACACATCTGAGTCAGTCTGCATCCACACACCAGTCACGATCATATCCCTGGATGTCCATGCATGCCTCACCTTGGTCAGGCGGGCCTCTGTCGGCAGGTTCTGGTGGTTGATCTGCCTCAGCAGCCGTCTCTCGTACTCTTGGTCCATCTCTTCGGGGCTGATGAGCAGCAAGCCCCCCCACCCCCCGCCGCCCCCCTGTGCTGCCCCCTCCCCGCCTCCTTTAAACCTCCGCTCCCTCCCGGTGGGGAAATCCACGCAGGATTCCCATCTCTGTGGGATGAAAAACAAGAGTGATGAAATTCAGAGCCGACAGCAGCGCGGACGGTCCTCGGACACCGGCAGCTCTCCTAACATCATGAATACATGTTAAACGGCCCGGTTAGCTCGGCGTCTGCGTGTCTGCGCATTCAGCGTCAGTCTGTGACTGGTTTTGTTGACACAAGGGTTAAATACCAACGGCTGCACTTGCCGTGTGTTATTCACATAAACACAAACGACACGTAAATCCCGTTAAATGGCTTCAGGCTGCGCTAATGACCGTGCGTTGTAACATCAGCTGACGACCCTGCAGCTCGAATAGAGAAGACTTTCCTACCCCACGGACACGGCGGCTCAAGTGACTACGTTAACTGCCATCTTCGGCTGAAAGCATACGCTGCGGCGAGGTGACTGTCGCTCCTTCTGTCCAAGTAACAGCGGAACATCCGAAGGCCAACGCAACTCACTAGTGTTGTTTATGTTCACGACAAAGATGGCGACCGAATCAGCTGTAGCAGAAATTCTTTGGTTGACTTCTGCTGTCTGTGCAGCCAACGCACTGCAAGGCTCAACAGCGACACCCGCTGGCGGTTTGAATGTCACTGCGTGTAAAGTCAGGCTGTGGTCATTCCCCGCCGTGGCCACGAGGTGCCGCTGCTGAACTGCATTTTCCCAGTAGGTTTTGCCTTTAAATTATAGACACTTAAGTGGTAGAGGCAAATACAGTGATACATTTATCCCTATGCTCTCTTTGGGGCAGGTTATATAGGGTTATTAGTTTCCGGTTTACAGAACAATATGAGACCGTTAATAAAGACATGGTTTTTATTAATCACATTTGCATGCTTTGATTCTACCTTTTTCAGCTTCTATACATCACGGTGTTTCCTCATATTTGAAAAAAAAACTAACGCTGCGGCTCAATAAAAATCTTGAAAAACAAAAAAACGATGTGCTTTTAAAGCTAAAAAAATGAAAAGAAAAGAAAAAAAAACTAATATACATTTCAAAACTATAATACAGTACCTCTGCTTTGTGCTTGGGAATAAAATACTTAGCATAAAATCCAACATTACCATGTAGATCATGTAGCTTTATTTACTGTTCCAAACTACTCTCTCTTTAATTTGCCATCTGTGCTGTCATGGTGCACAGGAGGTGAGAGTATTGATTGCACATGCTTGCCTAAAGTCCCCTGAAGGGATCGCCTGAGCGTGACTACAAAGTAAATAAAGATCTTACATTTGCCCTCACTGATACAAAAATTTTCCATCCCTCAGCTAAAAGCACTGGAGAGCACACTTTCCCAATAGAACAGGCAGATAAAGGTTCGCTCGTTGGACTCTTTCATGTTGGGTTTTTTTTTTTTGAACTGAACTTGACTAAAATACAGAGAGAGAGAGAGAGAGAGAGGAAGACAGAGTCAGTGCGAGGGAGGCAGGAAAAGGGCACCGCTACTGCCGGGGTTTTAATGAGACTGACTGACATGGTAGGGTGAAGACAAGGCATGGCATCTCTGGTGGCCGTCTGATCTGCACGTAGGCTCGTCTGCCACGCTGCCCTTCGACGAACTGCAAGACACTCAGCCTACACTTACATGTGAGCAAACCTGGTGGACACACACCGTCGAAAGCCTCTGAGCATTTCCCTGTCTTACTTGGTGCGTCAGTTTGATACACTCAGGATATATACATTGCGCCATCCATATAGACTATAAGCGCGTTTGCACCAATTTCTGTGTGCACATTCCACGCCTCAGACCAACAGGGAAACAAACACAAGCACAAGAGCTATCTGACCATCACCACATTTTAGTTTTAGCCAGCCCAGTCACAACAGGCCTTCTTATCTGCGTCCTCCATCAGCTCAGCTCAGAGAAACGTGCAGCCACACCCACGTTTGAGAAGAATCATATAAACGCGAAGGGCAGCGTCTGCGTCGTAGAGCAGCTGCCTGCCCCGGTCGGGGTGGCGGGTGGAGGGGGAAATGCTGCGTCCTTATCGCCCCTGTAATATAGCACAGTTCAGTGGGCACAAAGGAAGCTGGGTCTGTGCTTTTAGACTGTGACGCTCTTAGATCCTTACTGGAATTCACTACAAAACACCAAAGGGACTCTGACTAATCTCTCTCTCTCTCTCTCTCTCTCTCTCTCTTAGGATGAAAAAAAAAAAAGTTTCACTAAGTGGAGAAATGTCTGCTTCACAACACTGTAGGTGCTGACTGCACACTCAGTATTTTTCCGGGTAAACATTTCTAGCTCTATTATTCATATCCTGTCAGAGACATTTGTTTTGGAAAAGGCAGAGAGGGAAAACACAGCAACAGGGTATTACCAGAAAATAATATCTCATCTTTAAACCGTGTCAGCAGATGTCTGATAAGTCAGGTAGACATTAAGAGCCCATATTGTTTACACAGTTCACTGCAGGCACCTACGTAGCGAAAAAAAATAATAGAATAAGGGTAAATTAATTGACATTAGCTACTGCAGTAAGAAGCACTAACAGTTTTCAACAGTTAAACCCTTAATACATGTAAATACGAGCTATTTGTGAACAGTTACTTAATGCATATTATTGCATTTTTATTACTATAATAACTAATGTTAATTGCATCCTTATGCTACTATTACACAATGCCTTAGTTAATATGAAGAGCATTAGTAAATGATTACTAGACACATTAACTGTTTGTTAATTGCTGTTACTGCATCATCCAATGTTAACTAATATACCCTTATAGTCAAATATTTCCTTTTTTTAATCACTACAGGTGCCTGCAGTTAATTTTGAGACATTTAAACAATATGGGTTCCTAGTATGGACCGGTTAGCAGTTAATCAATGTTAACTGTCAATGCATAAAACTGTATTTAATAATGTTAATCTTTACTGTAAAAGGTAAAAAAAATGAATCCATTGTAATGTTCAGTGGTGTTTTGGTGAGAAACAAGAAGCTCTGGGTGTCAAACTGAGCTCTGATGCCGTCTAAGTTTACAGTGCACTATAGCATGGTGGCTTTTTTTCCCTCACAACTATAGATTTGGTACATTTTGATACCTGTTCTCCTGTTTTCACTCTCTCAGTCTTTACCCCTTTACCGCAGACTGTGCTGCTGCTGCAGGGCATGTTGAACATCTCCTCCCACACACTCTGTTACTTTGACACACAAGGAAGCTAGAGAGCTGCTCTCCTCCAGCTCTGCCTCTCTTTGTGTCAAATGAGGACAATTATTGATCTGGGTAAAATCAGCAGAAGAACATGCGGTTTAAATGTGATTTGGTTTACAGTAGACCTTTGCGTTGATACCTTATGAGTTCAGGACTTCTACCGTATATAATCAATATCATCATCTTCATCTTTCTTATTTCCCCTCTGGAGATGTGGGTTTCCTCCTTCTGCAAGCGTCACATTTGTTAATCTGCCATGTCTGACGCGTTTCCAGTTTGTTTCTGCGTGTGTCCCCACATGCATGTGCCATAATGTGTCATCTTTGAGCGTGCATGCATGATCCCAGGGGTATTTTCTTTTCCAAACGAGGATGACAGTGTGTTCTTGAGTGCCGCTCTGTCCCCACAGGGATGTACCCTTCTATGTCGGAACAATTCACGAAGGACTGCATGCTGGGTAAAAAGCCCTGAGGAATCAGCACAAATGCCAGCCTGGTGCTATGTCCTTAAATGCATCGTGATGAATGTGATTTGACACAGACAAATGCTTTAAACACAGGCTTATGTCCAAGAATCCACTTATTTTCTAACAACATACATCCAATAGCAGCGGCAGGCAGGCAAAAGGTCAAAAAACATGATATTTTTTACTATGTTTTGACATTTCTCATGCATTTACTCCTTCTGTTGATTATATAACTGCTGCCATATACGTTCTATGCATTTCTAGATAGTGAAGACAGTTGCATGCAAAGGCAAATCACACTGAAAAACAATGGCATATCTATGACGACTCCCGCCATGTTTGATAACTAGATGATTTGTGACATTTTCTGGGAAGGACACATCCTGTTATTGTCCTAATCCTGCATTTTAGAAAGCATGAAGCAGACACACACACACACACACACATACAGCAGGCCTTGCAGGAAGCTAACTGCCTCATCTGATCTTTTCCAGATTCATCATTTTCTTTTGAGCAGGGCAGAACTTTTTTCAGCTCACTTCCTTACCCATCTGTCTCAGCCACTCTCAGTTGATCTCTGCCATCTCTGCATCTGGGCCGCTATTGAATTATGCCGGAGTGGCCCATATTACACTGTAATCCCCCGACTGACTGCCCAGTTGACTTCAGTCCTTACTGTCAACCCAACTAAAAACAAACAGCAGCTGGCGAGGAGAAACTCCAGGAAGACATTTGTTTTTATTAAGTGGATATGGAGAGAGCAGGTTTGTTTTGCTGGAAGTGGTTCTCTTCCTCTCCGTCTTGGCCCCTAGCCTCAGGCCCTTTCGGGATCTGGCTGGTAAAGTGGAGAAAGGAGGTTGACTGGCTGTCAACTGTATCCACTGGCAGAAGAAGCCACCAGGCCAGTCTTGAACCTGGGGGAGTCCCAGACACTGCTGTCGGGGCTGGGCCGGTCTGGCTTCACCCTGCTGACGTTAGTCACCAGAAGACCACAAGACTTCTGTTAGAGTTTCAAACAAACTCCCTGGTTATTACCATGGCAATGTGGACCACCATTATGGAAAATGCTGGTCCTTGTCTGTTCCCCTGTTTACTGTACACACTGTCTCATTTTTGCTGAATCTAAAGGAAGGAGCAGATGGTTCAGGTTTCTTGTTGTCACCTAGACATTCAACAAACAACAGAAGTTGTAAAATTTAACTTGTGCCTGCACAGAGAGTGCATGCAGTGTATTTTAGGGCAGTACTTTTGAAGTTGTGTCAAGGGTAAAGGACCTCTAGATTAGTCTATTCTGAGGCTGGGTCATGGATACTGCTTATTTGCCAAAGGTGGTTTTAATAGTTAAATGGGTCTTTCCATCATCATTTCACTACGATCACAACGTTTAACAACACATTGTGAAAAGGCAAATTGTAACTCAAACCATGATCTTTTCCTAAACCTAATCAAGTAGTTCCAGTGCTTAAACATAACCAAACTACAACTAAAAACTGAGGAAAAAAAAACAAACTTGAAGTCTCATACTAAAATCAAACCCTCTTGAAGACTTACATTAAATGTGACAATACGTATATTTCTGGTGCTGTAAATAGCTGCCATGTGTTTTAAATTAATGACCGAGAGCTTAGCTCTTTAATGACAGTACGTATAGCACTGTGTAAAGAAGAGAACTTGATTCTGATATACACTTAATGATTATTGTGCAATCTCACCATTAAAAAAATCCACCACAAACACTTGAGCAGTACAACACACAATATGACGCATAATGTGAGCATTAGATAAAATCAGTGAACGTTTTGTTAAACATACACAGTAACTGAAATCTGTAAAAGTCATCTTTGGTTTCATGCTGATTGTGTTCTACGTGCCGTCCTGCTGGTCGTGTATTTCAGATTCTTATCTGTTTGGGTCAAGGTGCTCACAGCCATGGGAGAGTGAGCGCCCTGAGGGAACAGCACATAGCATCACTATCTCTACTTTTTCCTGTTTACATTACTGGCTCAGTGTCCAGCTCTGAGGCTGACAACACTGAACCCAGTTACAGGGAAGAAATGTCAGCAGTGTCACTACAAAGAGTCGACTGAAGCCTCACATTTGAATCAGCTGAGCCGTTTTCTTCCTCATTTCATTTCCACTCGGTATTCCCCTCAAACTTGCAAAACCGGAACTACGGCGTAAAGAAAACCACAGCAGTTGGTATAGTGTAATCACAGGATCATGTTTGTGGATCTGGCTCTGACAACACACCTGGCTGTAGGTCAAAAATAACACCACTCCTCCAGATTGAGATGAAAACAGCTCGAGGGAGACGATGAAAATAATTATGACCATGTCGGGATTTGTTTGCTGATATGAACAAAAATAATAAGACTGAGATCAGAGACTTCTGTAATACATGCCCATTTTAATAATCTGATAGAAAACATTTTTTGAACACAACATACACAATTTTACCATATATTGTGAGGAAAACACTGAAAAAATACATTTGAAACAATGTTATATATTTCAGCAAATATTCCTATGGCTGTACAATGACCCGTCACCGTACACAATATACTGCAGGAAATATCCAGCCTTCATTATCTGTCAGGAATTTCTTTTAAAAAAGGCAGAACACTTCTGCGCCTCAATCAGGTGTTGAGGGTTAAGACTGTACAAAAATTTCTGTCTGAAATTTCTTCAAACCTAACATACATTTCAACTTCTTAAAATTGAACTTCATGTTATGGTCATATAGCAAAATATCTTGCTAAATACGATAAATCTGAGAAAACCAGACAAGTTCAGTCACAATGTTTGATTTGACGTGGGGTAGTGCATATAAATAATAACAAATATACAGTGAATATCATTAATCAATATCAATATTATCATGTACAAGGAAAAGATAATAAATACACTATTACAAACAGCTGAAGGGTCAGCACAACACAGCTGGGTGCGACAAGGTTGTGCAACTCTGTGACCACTTAACATACACGCTCACACTCACACACACAAACACACACAGAAGAGAAGACGCATCAGGTTGAGACACGACACCGAGCTCTCCGTCTTCCGAAGGTTGCACCTTACATTGTGGTACCTTTAAGGTAGTGTTGGACAGATCAGCAACCAGCTGCAGAACTGTCGACATATTCAAAGTGCTAGAATAAAAACTACAAGATACAATTATTACTGTATATCACTAACAGGTGTCTTTTTAAAATGTGCACGCAGTCTACAGTCGTTCAAACTTCAAAATGAGTCATGGCGTAAAACGAATTCACTGGAAAGGAATGCTTTTAAAACCACAACAGGTGTGTGTGTCTCAGCTAATGAAAGGAGGAATTACAAGGTGGAAACAGATTTCCCGTCCTGGAAAAGCTCAGTACTATACAAGGTTTTTGGATTTAATTTGTGTGCGCTCTTAATTCGGCTACATAAGCGTGTTAAGGATCAATCTGACTTCTTGTTTGAAGTTTGACTTGTTACAATAGTGAGTGTTTATGAAGCTTTTCTGAGGCGGCAGTGAATTCTTCAAAGTGCTTCAATTAAACCGTCTTTGGATTTTTATGGGCTCTTCCTAATTTTTTTTAAATGAACTTTATCTTTGAGTCACTGACTTGGTTATGTAATGAATTATTGGGGAAAAAAACCCAAACAGTCAAATAAAATCATTATTTTGGTTATGCATGTGTACTAATGTCTATTGACTTGGTAAATTTCTGATGCTTTTATACACTCTCTTCATCCAATGCCACAAAGTGCAAACTGTGCTGGGAAGTCAAACGATTTAAGAAATACATCCACTGGACGCTTTTGTGAGAGCAAGCTTATACTATTGCCATAACATTAGGAAGACTGTGTGAGACAAATATGTCCTTTTTGTAGAAAATGTTGCACATTTTACAGCTACATGAACGTGTTCAATAAATTATAAAAACACTTACAAAAAAGGCACACAACTTTCTTTTAGACAAGTGTTAGAAAATAACTACTTGGTTGCAAATAACTTGCTGACCAGTAGTTTTGGTTGGACGCTTTATCAGGAGGCATCCAATCCCAACACAATACATAGGATCAAAATGAACATAAAAAATGTCCTGAAGTGCAAGTTTGGAATTTTTACTTGTCCCAGTTCATGGATTTATATTGTCCTCTTCACCTTCTTTATCTGTGAGAAGCAGGATACAGCCCTGCCTCTGCACTTTGACAGTAGTCCCTTCTTTAAAGAATAGAGGCTACACTCATCCAGCTCCCTTCTGGGCAGCTCAAAACAAACTGCCAAAGGGCTTCCCAGCCTTATTTGCAAGGGCGCTCACATTCAGTCAGGCCCTCTTTGCCAGACAGCTCCAAAGAGCCATATTGCAGGATTGCTCCACTGCAATAAAATGAAAAACCTGCTGCACTCTTAATATCACCATCAGTTCAGCTATGTTTCCGCGGGGGAGACGTCTCGCGTTGCCATTTCCACCCTGTCCTGGTCAGAGGGCTGGTCTTGGAGTGTCACGCCATCGGCCGTCTCCATCATCCCGCTCTCCCCGTCTCCACCCTCTCCATTCTGGTCGTCTAGCGTCAGATCAAACTGAAATTTACTAGCCACAGGTCCGCCCTCCACCTCCTCGTGTGGGCCTCCCTCTCCGTCGCTGGTGTAGAAGGGAGGAGAGGGGCTCTGGGGGATCATGCTCTGGTACCAGTTCCTGTTGTCCTCCAATGTATCAAGGATGTCCTGGGCATCCGGGTGGACCAGATCGGCCCATGTTTCCCACAGTGGGTGGACGATGTAATCGATGAAACCCACCTGAAAAGGATAAAGGGAGATCGTGTCAGTAAAAATAAAGCTCAATATAAACACTTTTACTTTATTTAGCCAGTGTTTCCTCTGTAATTTTAATACAGCTATGGTGCTAATTATAGGTTTGTGTCGTATCTGTTGCTTTTTGGCTCTTAGTCATGTTTAAAGCTTAAGGTTACAATGTTAAAAATCCTACTAATTACTTCTAAAGCTTCTGGTCATACATTTTAGTTAGTTATTGGTAACATTCCAACGTTTATACAGACGTTTACAACAGCGGTACATTTCCTGCTGTGGTGCACTACTGCTAAACTCATACGGAGCTAAATGAATACAGAGGAAACAGTTTCCCTTTCATTACTTGAGAGTGATATGTAATCTCTACCTGTGTTCTCTCCACTGAGGCGGTGTGTTTGTCACACATGGGGCTGATCTCCATCCCCCTCTCCCGCTCTCTGTCTCCCTGGTGGAAGAACTCATCCATGATCCTGTCTGTCCACTGACGGTACAGATCCAGAGGTTTGGTCGGGTTGCTCAGGTCCGCACAGTGAACCATGTTACGCAGAACCTGAACCAGAAAACAAACACTTTAGGCATTTTTCGTTCATAATTCCATACTTTTCCAGACTCAACTTTCCGAGGTCGACTTTTCAGACCATATTTGACATCTGAGTCCAAATAGCTGGAAGTTTATTTTGTTAATAAAAGGTTTTAAAATCCAACTGTTAACCAGAAGATTGCAGGTCGGCTACGCCTACTGTCTCCAAACTGCATGAAAAACACTCTACTTGTATGATTCATTTATTTTTTTAGAAATTCTGAATTTTATATTTTAGAAAACAAGAGGGCAAACAGCCTGGAAAGTGTCTACTGTATATGATGTGTTTCTAAGCGTGCCTCTTACCTGCATTCTGTCTGTGTAGTTGTCCAGCAGCAGGACTCCAGAGCTGGTCACCTTCTTGGTTTCCACCATGGTCTTCAGATCAGCCAGCAAACTCATGTGCTTCGACATGTCGGTCGCCAAAACCTGGAAGACAGAAAGACACAGGATGATGTAAGATGGTAATAGAGTAATAAATAATGCAGGAAGGAAGCAATAAAATAATCACGGCATCACTCTGACGGCTAAAACTGGCCTGCAGCGTCACACAGATATGCAGACATTTCCTCACCATGTCTATGACCATCCTCCTGAGAGTCTGCCTTTGTTTCTTAGTGAGGTTTTGGAAGATGTCGCAGTTGTCTTCCTGCAGGAGTTTGAAGCCCACAGCCAGGTGGTGGTTCTCCAGCACTGACTCATCGTTGTACATCAGAGCCAGCTCGGAGTCTACAGACACAGGAGGAAGGGAAGGAAATGACAGGAAGAGAGAAATTAAATGGAGTTTCGGCTTTTAAAAACTCATGCCAGGTAACTACAGTAACCATTCAACAGCCCGAAAAACCAATGATGTTGCGTTTGAAGGCAGATTCCTTCAAACCACACAAACCCTTCTGCCAATTTTGTAAATGTAGACTAAATAAATCAGTGTAGAAAGTGGAAATGTGTTTGTGACACATGACGTGCGCCAAAGAGGACTTACTGGTGTTGATGAGGAACTGGTTGGACACTCCTGGGTGGTCCACATCGTGAATGGCCGCAGCAAAAATAGCTGCCAAGATCTCCAGATCAGTGAAGACTGCCTGTATTTGAAGACAAGGAAGAGGAATAAAAGGATAAATAAAGCTTAGAACTTACTAACCAAACAAGGTAAGGTATTAGACAATGGTTTGGAGTCAATCCTCCCATGTGTCATCCTTTCTGGCATGTAGTTTCAGTGACGTGCCAGTATTGATGACGTTACTGTCAATCAGCTCATTAAATAATTAACTTGACAGAAAGGCATGGCCATTGACACCACATGAAATTTAAGACCAATATATAACAAGTTTAACTTAGTTCCATCCAACTCAGTACTTAGCAAAAGTTTGTAAACAGTATTGTGTGTGTCATCTGATACAGTGCATGTAAAGTATTAAGTGTTTTTGAGAATCAACACAGTACCACAAAACACATCAGGATACTCAAGTGTACTGATATTTTCTTACAACTCTAGTAAAATGTACACTAAATTTGTTCAATGATAACAAAGTAAGAAATTGTTAAAATAGGATTATGAACGCTTACATCGAGTGCGGGAGTGGACAGGAGGATGTGTGTGGACTGGGCTACATCAGCGGCATGCAGGCTGTTGTGGTAGGCCACGTCAGAGTGGTAGTGGCCCTCCAGGGTCAGCATGAACGTCACAAAGGTGTCTGTTGGAATCTTGAACGTTCTCATCAGGTCTCGCTCCTGCATGTGACACAGAGAGGACAAAAAAAAAAGAGGAAAACCAGAGCTTAGACGTGACAAGTGACTCCTTTACTGTCATTGCTTGTGTGTTGTGTTTTCTAGCAAGATGTATTTGCGAGCAGACTGGTCATCCAACCTTGAATTAAAATTTCATGTCAGTTGGCATATTATGAGGCACATACAAGAGAAAAGATTGAAAATGCTAACGCTTTGCTCGTCTGCCAAGATGATTCACAGTTACAGATATATTTCAGCTGCTAATGTCCCTGTAGCAGATGTTTTTCTGGTGACACTGACAGCTCAACGTTACAGAGAACATACTGTACACACTCATGTGTTGTGCCATGTGCAACCTACAGGGTTTTTTGTAAATGTTTTCAAACATTTTATGAGCTCTTTCTGACTTAATAAGGAGGAGGAAGACGGGAAAGATGCAGCGTCAGGACACTGACCTGAAAGATGGTGTACATGATACATGTGAGTGGTCGGCTGTGGGAGTGCTCTGCCACCTTGAAGATATTCAGGCCCCATTTATTGATGTCTTCCAGATCCTATGAGATAGAACATAGTAAGAGTAAGTGTTTCAGCCAGCCTGACAACTGTAATTTACCATATGCTAGACAGTCTATTACTTACCTTTGACAGCAGCTCCTCCTGGTCCGTCTTTACCCCAAAGCGATTGCCTGTGCTTCCAGAGATGCTGGGCGTGTGGCTGACCTTCCTCACCCCGCTGATCTGAGTCATCATCCCTCCCTGCTGCTGCTGCTGCTGCTGCTGTTGCTGCTGCTGCTGCTGGCCCTGCCTCCTCTTCCTTTCCCTCGACTTGGGAACCGGACATGGAAGCTCCAGCTCATTCTGTTTGTCTGTGGAGAATAAAATTTGAAGACACGAAAAAAAAAAAAGAAAGAAGAGAAAATGAGTGAAATGAAATAAGTGGTTTCCAGTTTCTCGAGTGACAAAAACAGACTCGGATTGGAGATGATGGAAAAGTATCCTGGCTTTATGATGTCACTGCATTGAGTAAACAAATTTAACACAGGGAGATAGTTGACCTCTCACACCTACGTGTCAACACGTTAAAACTGTGGTGGCAGTTATTTAATTAGCAAGCGGCCCTTCAGTTAAAGTCTTCATCACTAAAATGCATTTCTGTTGACAGTGGTAAAGATGAAACTTGTTAATCAAATGCAGAAATTCCAATATGAAGCTGAGTTCTTACAGCTTGTGTCTGTTAGGTTTAAGACTATTTAACGCCACGTGGAATGAGACTGAAGACCAAATGTACATTAACCAAAAGTCAAGCACAATGGGATCAATTACCTAGTCTGGGAAACTGGGATAGGGATAATTTTGTCCATGTTTATTGTAACATAATACTTGACTTTTTTGATCATACCAGTGTTAGTTCCACTTGATTTACGTGGCCTTAATTCGACAGCCGTTCTGTAAATTATATGTTACTAATTATTTTGCGATTTAAAATGACATGAAATCTTTAGGACACTGTATGATATGATACCAATTATGGTCGTATTTTTGGATAAATGAAATCACTGCCTTTTAAGATTTTAGCAGGACCTACAGGCACCCCATAAAGCTAGTAAGAATGTCATAATGACAAAGGATCAGCATGTACTAATGAGATGTTTGCAGACTTATTATATTCCAATGGCCCATGCATTCGGAGAAACTCATGTTGTAATAACAATCCACAGAATTGTGGAAAGCTGGCTCGTATTAAGTCAAAATGTTTAGAGGAGGGACTTGTGTGAATGTGGGTTTGTTTGGTGCATGTGATTCAGTCTGTTAGCGGAGTGAGACTTACTCACATGCTGTACGCAGCTGACAGTGTGCATGCGTGTGCGAGACTCCCTCAGTCTGTATATGTGCACCACATATGCCGCAGTGAGAAAAAATATCTCAGCTGCATCCTCCACAAAGCACAGGAAGAAAATGATCTCAGTACACCTGACAGGTGTTAGCTGCAATGCAGATGACAACAAAACCGCTAAGCTTCAAAGAAAAGCTCAGCTTCCTTCTGTGCTCTTGTGTCTGTCTTTTCTCCCTGTGCAGCTCTATCATACAGCATCCGCTTACACTGCAGCAATTCTATTGCCTCATTTCTCGCCCCCTTTTGTTTTTTCTCATCTGAGACAAGATGTGCAGAACATCAGTCTGCACAAAGCTCCTATAAGCTGGTGGATGCTGGCGGGCAGTTGGATGAAAAGCTGAGGGGCAGACTGGGCTGGCTGGTTGCAGAGAGTCACGATAAGCCGCTGGGCTTTTAAAAGACAAGGAAACACTGCTGTCTTTTTGCTAAATAATGCATTTTCTATGTGGCAACCTCTCCACTCTCACACATTACAGTGCACTAAAACATTCTCCCTCTCCCCCACTCATTGCCCCTGATCTCTCCAGAGGGAAGTCTTCCCTGAGTGTACCCCCAGCCTCCCACCCACCCCCCATCTCTCTGCAGTCAGAGCATGGGGACTCTCTGTCTCTCTTGCAGACCAGATCAGACTGGTTTGAGAGCAGTGGTGCAGACCAACTAAGAGTTTCCCTGCTACTTATCACATCTTGTGGATAACCTCACAACCTTGGGCACATATAGACCGTGTCACTCCTGAGGGGCGTTAGACTGCAGCAACGCACACAGGACATTTTGTGACAGTTTGTGTTTTTGTGGTTATTCGTGTGTGTGCTGCTTTGCTCACCTAGAAAGGTGTTGGAGATGTACTCTGACACTTGGTTCCCTGATCGACTCATCTCAGACAGGTGGCTTAGCTCCCGGTTCAGCATCCTCTTGAACTGGTGTCAAAGAGACAAAAACATGCATAAGGTTAAATAGGGGTTGATGAGATTTTTAAAACCTTCACAAGGAAATTCATGATCATCAGAATAATTTTATCATGGTTTCTGAGCAATGGAATGAAGCATTTCCTGTTATTTTCCACTGGAATATGTCCCATGAGAACATGGCCATGTCTTTTATGCACCATATAAGGACAGTTGTTTATGTCTATTGGTCCTGGTTTGAGTTAGCTACTAAGTCATTTGACTTTTTGGCATTTCAACAAACAAAATACAGTTCTTATACACAACATTCACTGTTATAAGCTAAATCTTCCAGGAACACAAAATGCGGCAGATTTTTCTCAGTGCACACAATCACTTAGTCAGAGGACGATGACAGAATCAGGATGATCTAATCAAACACATCCAAGTGTATAATCAAAACACAACAAAATCAGTGCGTGTAATCTGAGATATGTGATCAGATACACTGACATGACACAGTCATACAACATGTGTATGCACACAAACCCCCACGCACAAAGTCCCATCTTATGCCATTTCTCCTCCGAGACACACCTTGATGTATCCCCAGGACACAGAGAACAGGTAGTTGGCCTCAGGCATGGTGCTGAGCTGTGCTGAGCCCCTGGTGCTCCCCAGCAGAAGCCCTGAATGCTCCTCTCTGAGTGGACCCCCAAGGCTGAGCTCAGCCCTACAGCCTGAAGCACAAGGCTCCACAAAATCACCGCTTTCCAACGTTGACTATGGCAAAAACGCCCCAGCCGGACTCCCTAGAGGGCTGCTGCGGCAGACCCCTATATCCCCGGCCAAATGCGCCTCCTCATCGTGTCGCTCACTGTTCTCCACGACTGCAAGCCGCTGATGAGAGTGATGGAATCCCCCCTGATGCAATCAATATTTCCTTTTCTTCTCTCTTGTTCTCGCTGCCTTTGTCCGTCTTTCTAAACCTCTGTCTCTTCCTGCTACCATCCAAATGGGATCCAGTGACATTCAGCGGGGAAATCCAGCCTTCCTGTGCCCAGATTGAACAAGGCAGGGAGGAAGGGCAGACTCTAAGACAGAGGGAGGAAAGGAAAGGAGGGACGGAGAAAAGCAAAGTGGAAGAGGAGGGGTGTGCTGGAGCTGTAGAGTCCCCTGTGGCAGACAGCCTGGTGGAGTCTCTCTCTCTCTCTCTCTTTGCTTCCCACCCTTGCTAAGCACTGAACCATACATAAGACTGCAGAAAACAGGAGTTTGGAGAATCCCCCCACATCTTTCTCACTCTTTCTCCCTCACTCCTGTGCTTTCTGCAACCCCCCTCCCAACTTTCCCTCCCTTCTTGATTTGCTCCCGCTGCTCAGTAATGCAGAACAGATCCAACGCACACTGCGCAAAGTGAGGCTTCAAAGTAACAGAGTGTTTATCACATGGGTGAGGAGAAGCTGGTTATTAATTTATCACATTTGGTCTTTTTTTTTGTATACGATACGTGAAGGACAATAATCTTCTGTAAATTATAATCCATAAATCCAATCCATAAAGACCTATATTTATTCTTAAATAAATACCAG
>JAPQRN010000010.1:2411432-2432523 GCA_037367275.1 Coranthus polyacanthus
GCTTCCCCCACCCCCTTTTCAGCCTCTATCTCTCCTTCGCTTATTCCCCTCTGAGCTCTCAGCAACTCTACTGAACGAGTGGCGTGCAAAATGGGCAGTCTGCTGCCTGGTGCTGTTAATGTGTCAGAGACCACCCCCTCCATCTAAGCGCATACAAATTGTGTATACAGTATAGGTACAGTAAACAACCCTGCAACTAGATGGTCTTTTAGAGAAAGAGAAGCACATGACTTTGCCATTTGAACTATGGAAACATGAAGAAAAAGGGGGCCAGGAAGGGTGATAAAATGTCACTGAATTATTTGACACAATTTGTCGCTGCAGCAAACTCCCTCAACTCCCAATGACTTCCTTTCTGAAACATGTAGACCACTTCAAGGCTGAACTGTGTTCACTGCAGCAACTCAAACTGCACCTCCATGCTTCACAAACTGGCTCTCTCCTCTCTGAACCTCTCTGAGGGAGAAGAGAGGGAGAAAAAAAATTATATCAAACACCAAACTCTGTGTTTGCACAAGCAACACGAGAGGCAAACTTTGACTCCCCTGAATTGGGGGAAGGCCAGACCAGGGTCTTGCTGTGTGCCAAAGAAACCAAAGCACTTCCTCTTTGGCTCTGAACTCACACAAAACATGGAGCGGAGTTACTGAATGGTGGAGTGACTGCTGAGGACAATCATAGCTGTCATTCGATGAATTAGCCCTGTCGCTAAAAGCTATGACTCACATGTGGCAAGCCTACAAGTTTCAAAAGGAAACTAGTAATTCATAACAAATTCACTGGGATGATAAATTAACAATGAATAAACACATTAAAAAGCATCATACGCTGGTATACCAGGGAGAATGTTGATTCAACAACTCTTTGCCTGGAGGGAACTAATGCTGGACGCATCTGGATCTCCCCACCTTCCTTTATCTATGGAAAAGACTGATCTCTACTTCATAGGGCTTCACACATGGAAGAAATTTACCCCATATGCTTAGCACAACAGAACAGCCAGCGTGCTGCTCCCCAATTTACGTCAATATAGTGGATCAAAGCACTTCAAAGCAAAGTGTTGGCGTACAGACTCTGAACCACTGGTGTTTAACAAAGAACTTTAATGACATCTGAAGTAATACAACATATGTGCAGTTAAGGAAACCTCCCGAATATGAAAGCTATCACTTCAACATGATAACAATGGTTCTTCTGAAACAAAAAGAAAGTCAAGCTTCAGCTGCTTAAATATGACTGTGGTTTTTGACCACTGGGTCCTCGAATTACAAGTGCACAACTGCTAGAGCTAGCGTCAGTGCGCAGGTCAGACCACTTTGCTTGAGCTCCAGGTTGGAGAATTCAAAGCACCCTTGGCTACAATATACCACCGGAGGCCAAGCTTGGTTGCCCAAAGTATTCAGGAACCACTGGCATCCAAGCCATGTAAAAGTCAGTGACACAGAGCACAAACTAAGCCATCAAAGCAGTTCATGCACAAGGCGGTGAGCTGTTGAAACTGGGTATACACCAATGTGCGGCCGTCCTGAGCCATAGGGGCACGAGACGTTGCCAAGAAGGTAGGACCACATCCTGCCCCTGTTCCCCCCGATGAGGGTGTACAGAGACATTAGACATTTTCACAGGGCAGTCAGGAAACATCAAAGGCTTGGCTCATCCACATCGCCTCTATAACTGGGATTCGGGTCAGTTTGAAGCTGGCGGCTGATTCATATACACAGTCCAAAATGTGATGGAAGTAAGACGCTCAGATGTAGACCACAGAACAAAGGTTCAGTGGTTTTAGTGTCTGGCTTCAAACAATTTGCCTACAGCAAGATCACTGACGTAAAGCATCACAGATCTATCAGTTGTGTTGCTTTAAAATGACAACAGCTGGATGCGCAGCCTTTCATCTCTAACATGACTCATCATGTTTGTGATTTGAAGATGTAAAATAAAAGAGAGTTATGTGCATTCACACTGACACAGTAGGAGAAGATGGGACTGCTGTATCTGCCATCACCTCCAGTTGATTATAAATACAGTGCTAAATGGGTTGACAGACATTTTACAATGTCACCAGTCAAAGGTGGCGTGACGCACTTTGAGTCTGAAAAACCTGCTCCCAGACAGAGAGTGAGGTACTTTTCCAGCCTGTTTTTTCAATGGCAGTCTATTTTTTTTTCTGCAGTGCTTAATGCTTTGGCCATATGCTGGAGGCTTCTGGGAGGACAACAGAGCTCAGTGTGCAGACAGACCCCGTCTGCCTCCCCTCTCTCCCCCTTCTCCCTCCATCTCTCTCCCCTATAGGGCCACAAACCAGCCTCTGTGAGAGCCATCAACTGCAGTAACGACCAGGGTTGGGCTCAAACATCCCCCCACCTCTATTCCCGCCTGAGACACCTTCCGCTCACATCCACCTCACACTGCCCCTCTCTGTGCTCTCAACCCTATTCCCCAAACCTGCTTCCTTCACTGTCTGGCTGAAGCTCGGTTTGCAAACCTGGACCGTCTCATCTATAATACCACCTACTGATAGTCTATAGCCAGTAGAGCAAAAAGTATCCAGAAACATAAAGTAAAGCTATTATATCGTATGTTAACATTTACACATTCAAATATATAAAAATAACTTGGCCTACGTTGTATAGTTCGTTGACTTACACTATACAAAAAGTTTCCCGCAATGTTCAACTTCAGAGAAATGTGTCATTTTAGATCAATGTAATGGTCTGTTTAATTCGGTTGCCTGTCAATGGCATCATTTCCACTTGTCTTACATTATCCTTTAAAGTGACTTGCGGATAGAAATAGATATAAATAGAATAAAACTTCAGTGCAGTGAAAATGTTATTTACGCAAAAGAACACAATAATTATCAGAAAAAATAGGTTATGTGCTCTGTATTTTTAATGTTCCCTTTGAGAATGTTAAATGAGTGTTTGTTTTAATGAGGTTGTAATTTGTAATGCATAGACATTAATCCATAGACTACAGTTTTTGAGAGACTTTTCAAGGACCAATAATATGATTTCCATGACCATTCACGACTCTTAAGTACATGAACAGAAGTGTATTTCAGTTAATTGTTGTATGAAAACTAAATAACAACCTTCTCAGTCTCTAATTATCGAATATTTTCATATTCACATCAAATACTCAACTAAAAAAATATTAAGCTGTTTTATAAAGATCCAAAATTATGCAAAAATCCTTTTTTTTCCTCTTAGTTTAATAATAACAAAAAAAAATCTATCTTCAGTTTCCTCAACTACATCTAAATATCAGCTTTAAAATTTGGATTCACAGCTGTTTTTGCATTGGGACAGGGAAAAAACATTACAGATGGAGTTTGCATCCCTAAAAATTTAATCACATTACATTTGACTTAATTTCATGACTTTTCGGGGGTTTTTCATGACCGTGGGAACCCTGAGTAAGTTACAACAACCGGCAGAAAAGGTTAGTTTAGAGGCCTGGACTTTGTTAAAGTTACAGCGACGCAGCATCATGTGCAACGTTTCTCCACTCAGGTTGTCTCAGTTTGTGTACGTTTAAAACAAATGACATACGGCATGTTAATCCGCGCGCTTTAGAAGAGTTATTCATTTTGGACGGAGGAAGGCTAAATGTTTCCACGTGAGACAATAGTCTTTTAGTGTTTCGCTTATCTAACCTCCTGCTGTCTGTACCAGGCACATATGAGAGTGGTATCATTTCTTTCATCTAAATGTGACCAGGAAACTACGTCGTTAAATCTTGTAGTTTGCCATAAAACCTAATCATCATCTGATTTTGTAATGGAGTGTATGATTCTTCCTGATGAGGGTTACTTGAAGACAATGCAGCTGAAGGAAATGTCAGAAAATAATGTGATTCTTACAACAGTGGCTCATGAACAGGTTTTTAGTCATCAGATAAAGGGTAAACAGCTCCTGGCTACGTTCACGTACGCAAACACTCGCATTCCACATCTTGACCTGACCACATCTTGAAGAACAAAAAAAAAAAGCATATGCTTTGACAGTGGTACGTGTACATACTCAGCGCTGTTTGTGTTTAACTTCTCATTGAACGTGGAGCTGACACAGACGCTGGGGGGGGGTTGGGTGTGATGATTCACCTTTGTATCACCCTCCGTGTGCGTCAATTTATTCATCATTTCAGAGTAAAAAAACCAAAAAAAAACCCCAAAAACGTGCAAACCTAGTGGAAAAACAGACACAATGTAAATGCCTACAGCAAATTTCACTGAATTGAATAAGTTACATGCATTGTGTATTCTGTTTCACTCTCAGGAAAACTATCCACCTGCTTCCTCATTCATTCTCACATATGTGTTTTGTCTTTTTTTTCTCTTTCTTTTAGCCCCTTACATATATAAAAATACTGTCCTACTTATGCTTAGGGGACAAATACAGTGATTACTATTTAATTGAATCAGATTACAGTGAAGCATTTCCCGTTTTGACGTGTATGAACACCTCTTTTTTAATTCAACTACTGTCATAACAATAAAAAGTTAAACATGAGGTGTGAGACTTTGATAATCTCAACAAACTGAGGTGACTCTTGTGTAGCCTAGATTTAAATATATTGTCAGGACTGTGTTGTTTAAAGAAGTAATGTCTGGTGAACCTGTGGTATAGAGGACACTTTTGGTCCAACCCCGAAACCACACTATCGCTCTTTTGTCCGCTCTCGCAAACAACCCCCACTGCTGATTTTTCAAAAATCAGTTTACAAAAGCGGCATAATCTCTTCAACTATCAAAACAAAAGGTTTCAGCTGTCATACAAACACACACACACACACACACACACACACACACATACAGATGCACACACACATACAGATGCACACACACCCCATTAGGGCCTGTTTGACAGCTCCTTCACAATGCACCATGGAGCTGTGTTGGCACGGGCCAGCTTGAGGGATGGGCGGCAGCGAGGTTTATGACTGTGCTGACGTCAATGACATAATTCAAATACTTAACCAGGCTGCACGCTTCCAGCTCTCCGGATCCTCTGTTCTGGCTGCAGGCCTGGAAAACCTGACATGGATTCCTGCTGTGCAAAGTGGAGCAAATTTAACTACTGCGGAGAGGACCGGAGCGGACCGCTCAAACTGAAAATGACAAGTCAAATTTGTTCTGGCTGTCAGTGTGTGGTCAGCTGTCTGTCTGTTCATCTACCAATTTGTTTACTCAGTATTTTAAACCTAAAAAGGAATGAGCGTCATTATATCGCTTTTCTGCCTGTAGTCTTGCTTTTACAAACAGCACAAACTTCAGCTTTAACTTTGACAAACTTAATAAATCAAGAAAGCATCCAGACAAGCCAAAATGTATCCAGCTGGCTGTCAGATAGAATGATAACACAATGTCCACAGATACGTTTGGACCTACTGTTAATCCAAGGTAATAAATCAAATACAGTTCAGTCTTTGACTGATTACAAAGAAACACGCAGTACACAGAGATATTAGACCTGGCATCGCATCAGACTGCACATTACTGTCTCTGTTCTGCTTTTTCTTTACAATAGGCTCCTTTGTTTTGCAGTGCATTCACATATATGCATGCACAAAGTACATATGCATGCTCAATTAGAGCATAGACAGTGTGAAAACACTCCTGCCCTAATTGGGAAGTAATTATTCTTTTACGATCAAAATGATGATTACCGGTAATGAACACATGCGTTCCTTCCTCTTTGTTCTGCAAAATAACCAGTTTCAGATTTCATCACTTCTCTATCACGCCGTGTTTACAAAAAGAGACAAAAGATGAATGAGTAATGCTTATTGTAAGGGGCCCCACGCCCTGGGCAGTTTACGCACAAAGTCACATGTCTGGGTAGTTTCACAGAAAAGAATGTGTATGTTTGAATGCGGCCGTCCGCTGCATGAATTCATTTTGCACAGTCGCAGTTTGAGCTGCATTGAAATCTTGGGAACAGGCTTATTGAGCAGATGAAACATGGATCCCACAAAGAGGCGCATTTTCTATTTGTCAACAATGATAAAGAATGTGAGGGAAAAGGCACTCGTGACTGAACTTTTTGCTAGTGGAGAGTTAAATATGTGCAGTCGACCAAAGGCCCGCATTCCAGCGCAAAATAACAGAGGGATACTGCATGTGGATGCGAAGTACATCAACAGATTTAATGTCCTATAAAGTGGTAGTCATAGTACGACTGATGGATTGATTCTTTTATTTATTGTCATGCACACAAAGTGCCCAACATCATGGGTTTACAAGACATCAAAAATGTAATAGTGCAGTGGTAAAAACATTTCATTATAAAATGACTAGTTCTTTTATAGCTTGGTCTTAAACAAAATATTCTGTCTTCTTTCCCAGGCTTTGCAAATAAAATCTGCTACAAAAAAGATTCCCCTCCTGAAGCACAACCCAACTCTTTTCATAATCATCCAGTCAAAAGATTGATCATTGTACGAGTTCCTACGGCAAATCCTGCAGTAGTTGCAGAATTATTTAAATAAACGTGACTTTCTTTTCGCGGCGATAAACAGTAACTGGTTCCACGTAACAGAATTAGAGAATAAACGTAATTGAAATAAGTTTGAATGTGTAAAGAGGATACGTAATTGAATAACAGTTAATGATCAACATGTTGGTGATAATAACCAACTTTGACGTTAACTTTGACGAAGTAAAACAAATATTTATACCGGAATTACTTTTTATGTTTTTGACAGGGTAACTAGTAATCTGTCATTTAGAACATTTCAACAACACTGGCTACAAATGGGGTGTATTGAAAAAATCTGTATTGCAAAATAAACCTGAGTATAGTTAACCTTATGCAAAACCCCATTAGTTTGTTTTCTTACTAAGTCCAAATGAAGCTTCACTAACAATACACAAAATATACTAGTACAAGCTGCACACTTGGCGCACCTTCCGGTAGTTTTTTACTCTAACATTCATTTCTAAAGGCACTGTGTAAACACGAATTCCCCCCCCCGAGAACATTATGAGGTTTCACATCCTCTACTTGGTCAAATGACTAACCGTTTACCCTTGAGATCTTAGCATCTGTGACAATATTCAGTTTATGTTAGTCACTATTTCATATTAATCACCAGTCCTTGACGGCCACAGACGTCATAATCAGGCAAAAGTATGATTTATCAAGTGCAATATAGAGCAAAGCCTATAATCTGAATCAGTCAGAGAAGAGTGAGCCCTTTGTTGGCTGTTGAGCTCATGGGACTGGTTGTGATGGGGCCAAGACGGTTTGTGAAGCGTATACAGCAAACTCACATGAGGAAAACTACAATCCCCTCACGTTACTAGTGTTAGATGGCTAAGAGCGAAAAAACAAGCCACAGTGACGCATTTACAGCTGAGCTGATTTTTAGTATGCCCCTCATTTCAGCTCCTTGTGCCCTTTTACCCACTTTTTGTTTACTTCATGCAGTTTCTCCTTATTTTCTGCTTCCCCCCATTCACATCTGATCAAAAAGTTCAAAATTGTGACGTCTCTCTCTGACCTTTGCTGTGTTTTCTTTATTTCCTATTGTTGAACTTTCCTAAACGTCTCTTTGACGCTTGCTTCAGGTTCAATGACCCAACTAACTTTACACGGCAGTCGGTGGCGGACGGACAGACACCTTTACTCGCTGCATGTTTATTTATTAACAGCAACCGAACACTTCTTCCGGTACATTTAAAGCATTCTTTTTGTCTGCTAACCTACTCCACATTTGTCTTTCCCGCTCCTGATACACACCGTCGCGCACCCACACTCGTCATCACAGCGCACCTTCCCTCTCTCGAAGTGACACAAACACACAAACACACACACTCAAACTTCCAGTTTCTCTCATAACACTATCAACAATAATAAGGGAACTATGTTTCTCTTGTTGTTAATTGTGAAGCGATGATGTGAAGATGAAGAAGGGACCTCCACTGACACCGTCTTGTTTGCATATAGAGGGTTTATTACACGGCATCTATCAGGTACCATGGATCACCTGGAGAGGTTCTGAAGCCAATATGAAATCCTCTGAATATCAGCTCTACTCTCCCCACTTATATAGACTGGTCGTTTTCGTGAAGCTGAGGCAAGAACATCTAGTTTCCATCTAAGAGGCCCCTTATCTAATCAATACCCAAATTTCCTGTAATTAGAGGCCTTTAACTATACATGAAGTCAAGAACCCGCTTTATCTTTATGTATATCTTCATCATCGACCCTGCAGGAATTCACACTGCGTACTTGAAATGATCTGTGTTTGTGTTTCTTCTTTAATTCCCTCTATTAAAGAGCTATTCAGATTTTAATAGAGACCTTAATCGGCCGTCTATGCTGAGCTCATGCCCAGAAAGACGCAGATACTGTGTCTTTTCCACTACGGGGGATATTTCCTCACTGAAAACACAGACACAAAACAGGAAAAATCTGTTCTCCTTTTCCGGTTAAAGACATGACGAAAACCAGGCAGAAAGCGGCACAAGGGAGGATATGAGGGCATCTTTCTCTGCGATATTGTTAATTGTTGCAGTCTCCTTCTGAACAATCACTATTATTTAGTGGCAGGTGTACTGTATATTTTCAGGACAAGTTGCTGAATGAAGATCTGTGGTAGGATTGGACTGAAATGCTGTATTAAAATCATGTACTTCATCTCACATGTTTCAGTATTTGACACCAGGGTCATTAGAGTTGAGGAAAACTGAGGCTAAATCTACAACTAGCAGTGAAAAAATAACTTCAAACACGCCAAACCTAACCTAACCTAACCCTTCTCCTAACCCTACGATGAACAATGTGACAGAAACTAAAACAAACGAGGAATTCAGTTAAAATTACCTTTGGTTTCCTCTTCTCTCTCAATTTCTATTTCCTAGAAATCCAGGCCTATTACTCATGATAACTAAAAAAACTAACACTAAAACTAAATAAAAACTAAACTAAAACTAGTCAAATCCTCTACTTCTTCACTTCTACTACCACCTCGTAAAACTAAAACAGAAATCAAAAACCACACTGAAAGACAAAAAAAATAAAAATACAAACTAAGGAACATTTTTAAACTCTAATAACAGTTTCACATTTAATCAAATTTGTTTTGTTTCACTATCTTCTCCATGCGTCATGATGAAGGCCAGCAGTGGGATAGTTTCACTCATCAGCAATCACTTGGAAAAGGTCAAGGTTTGTGAGAAGTGTGGAGGAGGAAGGACAATAAGAGACTCGCAGTTGTCTTGTATTTTTTCCTGCTATGGGACGTTCCTAACAGCCCATCTGTGCTGATAGGAAGCAGAGAGCACCCGTGTGCGGGCCGCAGTGACGTCAATCACGCTTGAAGAACCAGTGCAGCAGGAACCGATATCCCCACCTCCCTCATCTGAATTCTCACCCGGCCTTTCCCTCCTTCACATCTACCTGATCTCATTTTGAACCAGTCAAGATCTTTCTTCTTTTGCCCGGTCATGGAACAGCTCATGGGAATTTTGTCTGTGTTGTTATCAAGTGACAGTTTCCCGTATCAATAACGCTTAAGAGTTTTAATTTGCACATGCGAAAGGGCTTAAAGATAACATGGTTTGTACTGGCAGTGTAAGCATCTTTTACAGTGTTTACAAGGACATTTTCATAAAGAGTTGCAGTTCTACCCAAAGTATATCTACAGTTATTAAGTACGTACATGCAGAAAACAGAGTGTGTGCCAAGTTTGCAAAGGCACAAGAATGTTTTTTTATTCATGGTGCAGGTATGAGACAAGCAGCCTGCTGTGGGTTCCACTGCTTGTCTTTCTTTTTTTTGTCTTTCACATCTTAAGCAGAGCACTGTCATTTACCATCAGCCTCTTTTTATTTGCAACAGCAGGCCTGGCAAAAAGGCCAAGTCTCTTGAGGAAGGAGGAAAGACCTAAGGAGAAAAACCATACCTGACTTCTCAGAACTTCGGAAACAACCAGAATAAACAAAGTAAAGAATGGCAGGTCCCTACATGCAGCCTTCTAAATATCCCAGAATCCTTGTTTCTGATGAGGGTGCACGTAAACCCCCTCCTTATATAAGGAAAGACAGGACTCACCTGACAGACAAACTTTGGTGACAGTGGGCTGATTCGCAGCAGGAGACCTCCTACAATTACAGAGAAACAATCAAAATGAGAAGATATGGAAACGTACGGCTGCCAGAAGAAATGTAATATGAAAACCTTACGTTAAAACGAGATGTTTTTCACTTTATAACAAGACTCATTCACATTATTACCACATATAAACAAGACACCGTTTCATTACAACAATATAAATTACGTTCATGACATGAAATGTTTTATGTTATGCTAGCAGCTACTTTCCCTGTAATCACACTGGCTTCATGAACATGAGGATTTGCAGCAATTTCCTTTTATGCATTTTATTACTGTGACATTGGCCTTCAACCTTTTAAGGTCAGACTTGTTATGTATGTGGTAAATTAGAATGAAATCAGATGAGTTTTGACCGAGATATGACTGTTAGCAAATGTTAAGAAATGGACATTTTGGGAATTTGTCCCGACTTTGACTTTCAAAGTAGAACGACCAAAACGTAATGATCTGCAGTCACCGTCATCAGGAACTCACTCAGGAAAATCTGGATGAGAGGTACCGTGACGTCATCCGTTGGTTTCTGAATTGCCGTTTTGAAGCCAGGATTTAGATTTTTGCATTTTGGCCATTTTACGGTCTTGTTAGTGTAACTTATTAACCACACCTACAGTCGAGCTGTAATGGAACAATCATTTAAAGATGTACCACCAGAACACTTACTCTAGGATCCAAATAAAACAAATAAGAAGTTCAATGTAAGTCTATGGAGCCAACACCCAGCAGCTGAAAGCGGTATTACACTGTAAAATATTTCTGCATTTGCTTCAGTTTGGAGCCGGAGGTCCTTGCACAGGAACATGAAAATCAACTTGTTACAATAAATTTTTTCTTTTACGTTATAACGTGGCACCAATCAGTTTTTCTTTTTCTGGTCTGGCAGCAGATGACCTGCGCAGCCAATAGTTGCGTTCTCATTTCACAGTTTGATTTGGTTTCAGCAGGTCACTGATCCCACAGCACAAACACAAACCAGAAGCTCCTTCAGTTCTGTGAGCAGGTCGCAGGTCAGATTGTCATGCCTGTTTCATTCCTGGTTCGCAGTGACCCCTCTCTGAGGTCATACCGACTCTGCGTCCACCTCTGGTAGAGCTGATGCAACTGCAGCCTCAGACCCAAATCAATGATCACAAGGAGGATTAATGCAGCCTTTCATCCGTAAAATAAAACACAGCGTCACTGCTCCCGATTTTAACGCTGCTACTAACCACATTCAGCATAACAACAACAATCCCCTGGATGAGCAAATGTAGATTTTGTTACATTTTTTGCCTCATGAAAATGCATGAGAACTTTTGTTGATACTTTGGCGCCCCCCAGTGGGATATGTTTGCATCTGAAAGAGGAGAGTCTGTTTCAGGACAACGCAAAGCTGTGCAACTTTTGCGGCAAGAATTTCTACCTCATCTACTCAAAACAAAATAATAACATAACTTACTTATTGGATACACATTGTACATTGGTCAAGGTAGTGAAGTTGTTCCTAACAGTCCTAAGGCTCGCCAGAACCTGCAAACAAACAAGAAAAAAAATAGAGATCTCAATTAATTTAATAATATTAGAATAGTACAAAGATACACTTTGTTTGAGTACAAGCAGTCAATCCAAATTAAATTTCTCCTACCAAATCTAGTTTTCTGGATTTTTCTGTTTTAAGTATTCTTTTCATTTTATTTTGTTGTTTCTTCAGTGCTTAATTGGATAGACGGATGTCATATATATCACCGTCAAATTGCAATTATTTGAGCTTACTGCATTTATTTTGCATAATGATCTGTATACTCATAAGAGAGCTGGATGACACTAAAAGAAATGTAAGTTTTCATCACTATTTCCACATCATTTTCCACTTTTTGCGATTCGACTGGCGCTCTTTAGTGACATCTCATTGCACCCCCTCCGTTGTAAGGTGCTTGAATTATATTGTCACCTTTGTTATCATCATTTTCTTTGCGTATTTAAGTTATTATTCATGTCACATCTGCCCTGTGCAGTTTTTGTTTACAAAGCCTATAAGGAAAAGAGGAACGAGATTTTTATTTCTCTGTTCCAATGTTCCAATGCCAATAATTGTCTCTTCTGCTTCATAACGCGTATGTGTTATTATCAAACTATCATTAGGTTTAGATGATAGCAGTGGCATCTCATGAATTGTTCATTGCTATTATTTGTATAGAAAGAGAATGAGTCATCAACTGAAATTTAATGATCGTGACAGTCCTGTGTAGCACATTTAGAAACTGGATTTTGCTGGATTTTTAAAGAGGCAATGCAATGATATTATGAACAAGTAGGCAGGGTACTTTCAGCTACAGCGTATGTTGGGGATGTTAATTCTGTAAAGGATATTGCCAGGGTTAAATAGACCTTGATATGCCCATATCACGCCACCAGAGGGCAGACATCTTAAAATGAGCTACCTTCTACTGAGGTGAGGTGCTTCACATCTCATATATATTGGAAAGAACTCTTACCTGGGCAAATGGAGTAACAATCAGGTCCTCTCCGTGCCTGAAATGGGATATTGAAATTATATATATTAGTACTCAGTTTGATTCAGTCCAGTCCAAGTTGGTATTTCAGGGATACAAGATGTGAACTACTCACAGTTCTCCAACAATAGAAGAGTTTCGAGACAAGGACTTGGGCGAGAGCTCGTAGTCGCTGTCAGAGCGGTACAGGAAAGACTCTCTGCGCTGGCCATGGGCTGCCAGGTTGGGATGTAGAACCAGACCCGAACCCGGGGACGCTTGCGGGTCTGAAGGGCTGCAGCACAACGACGGGCCATTCTCGACTTCAAAGCTAGAAGAAAAGAGAGACGTTTGAGCAGGAACAGAAAGGAGATAAGTTTCTCATAAAAAAAAGTCAGTTACATGACAACTTTTTTCTGATCAATCCGATCATTTACATTGACTGTGAAATCATTATCATCATAAGCTGCCACTAAGTACTTGCTTGCGCAACATGTCCACAAATCCCATCCAGGAGAGAGATGGTTGCATAAATCCTAAAATGATTACTCATCCATCCATGGCCTAAAAACAAAACTATTGCGCTCATTAAATAAGTATGCTTTGTTGGTCAGTGAGAGGAGGGGTTGTTTATTGTGATCTACTGGTCTGGTCTGTGTCTCAGTGGATTATGTCTGTGACAGCTCTGTTCATTCATACTCAGGAACAAACACAGAGATAAGAGCTGCCTCTGTAAGAAACATCCTCATCTTCATCTTGTCTGTTTCTCATAAATAAATCTATTAAAGATAACATATAACTTAATAAATGAACGGCAGAAGGCAACAAATTAACAAGACTTAACAACACTGCAATTTAAAACTGTGCATTTGTATAAATCGACTGGAAAATCTAACAAAAAAATGTATGAACGTTGATGAAAAAGCAGCCAAAATGCTGATTTAAAGTGCGTTAAACATCTACAGTCTTGTCCAGTGTAAAGTAATCTGTTTGCCACCGTAGAGTGGGTGCAGTAGAAGATGACAAGCTATTGCGTAACCAGATGATCAGGTCATATGGACCAGAGTTTAGAGGTGAAAGGTCAGAGTATCAATGCCCTGCAGCAACACCAGATGCCACA
Organism: Coranthus polyacanthus; assembly: GCA_037367275.1. Taxonomy (NCBI): domain Eukaryota; kingdom Metazoa; phylum Chordata; class Actinopteri; order Kurtiformes; family Apogonidae; genus Coranthus; species Coranthus polyacanthus. Next base: position 2,425,145 of record JAPQRN010000010.1, read on the forward strand.
AGCCATGAATTATAAAAAAAATAACTCTCACAAGCCCTGGTTTAACTCTAAAATAGATGCACACTGGCTGATTGATTCTATGCAGCTCACATATGAATTATGCAGTGAGATTTGCATTTTATGTTCTAGTCCACGTGAAAAATATATACTCTCCACAAGAAAAAACACTCTCACGAGCTCTCACAAGTGCTGCGTATTTGTAATACACTAGCTGTGGCAGAGGCCACTTCACTATTTGCCCCACATTTACTCTCAGCCTCTGTAATTTCTGCTACATGTGGGATTAACTACGCGCATGTCCCACTGAGACACTCAGTCCCACACCTCTGCCAGAAAGCCTCAGATTAACGTAAATGTGCAAACTCTAATTACACACGCAGAAAGATAAACGTCATCTGTGTTGCGCTTTGCGTCATCCAAATCCCAGCTTCAAAATACATTAGCAACATGCTTACCTACAACAATCTTATCTCTTAATCTGACGAAGGCAGGAATCCACAGTTGACGCACATTTTCTCTACATCTGGATATGCTGTCAATTTCGCAGTATAAGTCTAGCAAAGTGTATAAATGATAAATAAAACCGTCATCATCTACCAGCCAGTCAACTTCTAAAACACAAGAAAGAAAAAAACGAAGCACACAATCTGACATACTCACTAGAAACCATATTTTTAAGTAGAAAAAAAAAAGAAAGACAGAGCAAAGTGAGACTGCCAAAGAGTCACCTGGGAGCTGTGAGATGAACTCTACTAATCACTTCCTCGCTGAAGTCAAAGTGTCCAACTCTGCACCTTGGCGACCTCCGTAACATCGTTCTCTCTCTTCCACCTCCTCCCTTCTCATCGGGCACCAAAAAACACCGACTCTGTGACTCCTCGCTCGTACATGCACGCACACACCAACAGACCCTCTTTCTGTCCAGTAACAGGCCACGTGCTGGAATAGGCTTGGCAGACGCTCGAAGGCGGATCTGGCTGTCGCTCTGTTTATCTGACCGCCTGTCCCTTTTCCCTCTGTATTAAACCACTACAGATTAGTCCATGCGTTTATCATCCCACCCGCCCCCTTCTCTGGGCCACCTATGACGCCCTAGAAAAGCATAATGTATGTGGAGGAGTTTGCAGTGGAGCAGGGGGATAATAAAGGGGGAAAAAATCTGGATTTTAACTTATCAACTGTTGCTGTTGCCATTTCCACGCGGAGCCTCTTTTATCTCGACCACCAGCGTCACATCAATACCAACCCACGATCACCAGGTGATTTCAGAGACAGAAGGGGTGAAAGATTCTGTCAGTAGGTTCGTTTCACAGACTCTGTGGAGCTGCATATCCTGATATTCAATTCCACACCAAAAAAAAATACAGTGATGATGAAGGTCACGGGTGGGGCTCTGGGATAAAAGAAAACTAAAAGTATCTTTCACCGACTCAGGAAACTACACCAGGTGATGTTTGACGTGGTGAAATAAATTTCTCGTGCTGCTATCTTCAGCGGCGTTGTTTTTACAGCATAATTTACATGAAACTACATTTACTCTGTCGGGTTGGGTTTCTGTTACTGACGGGGATGCACACATATATCGGCCGAACGTCGGCGTCAGCCGATGTCGACCAAATATAGTGTAAAGCAGCAGCATTATAGAAATTTAATCTGCATTTTTATGTCTCTTTAAATGTAAAAGATAAGATGTATAAAAAGATCCAACTTATTTTGTTAGTGTACAGTGTCTTTCACAACATTAACATACAAAATCAAATCAAATGAACAAAAAATGAACAAAAGAATCAAGAAAATGAACAATGAAACAAAATAATAAACAAATGGCCGATCCAGTGAAAAAGGTTCCACGACCCATTTTGGGAAAGGCAGGTCTAAAACACTCATATTACAGATTTAGGAGAAGACGCCTATTACTTACTGACAGAAATAAAAATTCAAATCATTATTTTCACATGTTTTCTACAGTTTGACTGCCGCTCTCTTTTAACGACATAATCTTGTTGCGCCTCATTCATCTTCTGCTGTGAGTTCTAAGAAGACCGAGCGCCGGTGGTGGTTTGTTTTGATTTTGTGCCTTGGTCCAATATCCAATAACGGGCTTTGTATATTTACTTGTATATATTTATTTGTACATTGATATCATGTCTGCCAGGTTCAATAATTATTAACAAACAGAACTATAATTTATTTGATGTTTCAAAATCTATGCCAGTAAATGTCTCTTCTTCTTCATAAAGTGTTTGTGCATCAATAAACCATGCACAGACTTAATTAGACTTAATTAAAGTTATATCAAATATTTGTAAGACAATTAATCGTCCAATTTCCTCACATTTCAATATCGAGCCTACATCCCTACTTACATAAACACAAGACCTCCCATCGTGACTTTATTTAACAATTAAAAAGATATTTGTTTGACTGAGCCCATAATTATCCAAATAAAAAAAGGGAACAGGAATAGGAAGCTTTCAAAGAATCAAGTTACACAACTAAAGAAAGTACTTGACAACGAGCATTACTTCATGAATGTGTCAAGGGAGACATTTCCCGTAAAACACAGCACATTCCAGACGACAACACTTGGCATCGTGCTCTGCTCTGCTTGTACTTTTCAGAGTTTCAACATTAGAGACACATTATGATGAAATAATGCCCGAATGGTTAGTTTCATCATCAGTCACATTTCAACACATACAGAAAGTAGCGCTGCAACGACAAGCACCTTAGAAAGAAACCCAGTACTCTGTGTTTTATCAATACACAGGTTTTCATTTGACAAAATGCCACAGTGACGAAACAGTGGAATAACGGAAAAGACGAAGCAGACCTGTTTACATTCCTGCTGTTTCAAGCAATGAGTTGTTAGTTATTTATGATGCTAATATAGGGTCTAAGGATAGAGCCCTCTGAGACAGAAAAAGAGACAGCTACTCCTTCAGTTAATATGACCGGGAGACTGGATCCCATTAAAATCACCAGACTCTTCATATGTTATTGTCAGGGTCGCTTTCCAGTGTTTTACATCTCTTTGATAAATCACTCTACAGACTACAATTCACCCCGGAGCAGGGGCGTTTTTGGCAACTTGAAATAAACCCCAGTCCTGCTAGATAAAGCTCTTTGTGAGTTATTAAATACATCCTAAATCACCATGTACTTGCCGTAACTCTTTACAAGCAGAAACAAACCATAAAGATGCAGTTTACAGTTTGAATTTATTTTACTGTCTTTTACGCTGTCGGCCCTTATTTGTTTCTGCTCCTCACACACATAAATACGCCAAGCAAATCCTCACCAGGTGTTTGCTACTGTGAAGCACCTGCGCCGACAGAGATGCTTGTTCACCGCCTGCTTACAAACACATCTTGAAGAGCACTGTGATGAGAGCCCTCAGCCAGGATTAACAGCATCAGCCCTGCATGAGTTTCTTTGTAATAACAGAGGTGTGAATCCTCACTGGCCCCACGGTTCGATTAAGATTCACCTGTCGACAAAATCAAATGCACAGCGATTCTCGATGCGTCCTCGATTCTCTATGTTACTGTACATGGCTACTTTTTCAACAATGGACACAAGCAGACAGGTAAATCTGAACTCCCTTTTATTTACAAAATACTTTTTAACGTCTGACTACAATATGAACAGCTGCATCTTATCTCTTATGATGTCCCCAGTGCGATGTACGTTTGAACTCTTGAACACTTTTCCTGGTGTTTAAAAGTTAAGGCTTTACAAAGAAACAGTCCCAGTACCAAAAAAAACCCCTTCACTTTGAATTTGAAACTCTTCGACAGTTCAAGTGCAGTAGGACTCCTTTGTTCCATGTGCAACAAACACAGTGAATCACCAAAAAGACGTATTTAAGACGCCACCCTCTTCCCTGACATCGTATTCATGTGACAGCACAAGCAAATGCTCTACATGATGCTCAAAAGACTGATGTTCAACATGCTCCTTTGCTCATATTTATAATGCAAATCCAGATCCAGAATAACTCCGAGCACAGTGATTGGCTTATCAATAAAAGTTGGAAAAAGGTACATAAAAAAGGCTGCGGAACATCCACAGTGTAATATAAGAACAACAGCAAAGGTTATCCATCTTCTGACCTTTAGTCCAGATAAGTGCGACCCATGCTTTTAAAAAGCAGTGGAACACAATATGAGTGTTGTACAGATGAACACGAAAGATGACTAAGTCATTGAACAATATGTCCATTGAAAAGAGCCCGCAATCATCTGTAATTTAGTGAGGTGAGTCACAGTGGTACAAAGAAAGTGGATGGACATGTAAAATTGCCTTTCACTAACTACTCCTTCTTCGACATATCCCCTATATTCAGGCTTTTCTCTCATCACACGGCCTATTCTGTCTAAAAGGAACACAAAAGAATAATAACAAAATGATTCCTTGAACCGTCTGATGCTCTACAAATAAGTACATGTTGTGTTTTCTACAGGCACAGGGACACAGTTATTACTGGATGCAGCAGCTAAGACTAGGAGGAAAACAAGATATTGAAAAAACACTGCTCCGAAGCGAAAAAAAGAAAATAAATGTCACCTCTAAGTTTCCTGCTGCTTTGCAAATCTAAACAAAGCTAGATGTAGAACACACGTTGCCTACTAAAAACACCAAAATACTAAGCCTAATAAAAACAAAATATTTATCTAAGGCTAGAACCACACATAGATTTTCATTTTAAAACAGTGCCCAGATAAGCAAACTTTCATGAATAATCTCTGTCTGTAGACACACCTGAAACATCATGTCCAACATGCAGCCTGATAACACTGTTGGACATGGGAAATGTCATGTGAATGTAGACAGTAGTATCATGATAAAATGCAGAATTTAACTGCATAACAGCTGCTAGCAGAGACAAGGACAGGAATGCCTGTAATTCGGTGTCCATGTTCAATTATCAGCTGGTAGTCAAGGCTATGCTTTGTTTTTTCCGGAAAAGGTCACATGATAGAGCCGTGATCAATCAGGGAAGAACATAAGACCCAATCAGGTAGCGAGCTCAGGTGTTTGCATCTGTTTCCAATAGTCTCTGATTACAAACTAAACCAGGGTCAGCAGTGTTTGCAAAAGTCTCTGCTTTAGGGATCCTAAAATGCTGGAGTAGTGTGGACTGTAGGTGTTTTAAAACAGTCTGAGAGAGTGTAAAAATAAGTCAAAACTGTCATTTTTGGAGCCTCACCTGTCAGGGTCGGCCTGTGTGATGTCGATGCGGGGCAGAGAGACGATGGGCAGGCTCGTCGGTCTGGTTCGTGTCACCGGATCCTCTTCAGGTGTCAGCGGCCTTCCCCTGTCTCTCTCCTTCTCCGCCTGTCGCCATGACAATGGAGGCAGCTGCAAATTCCCAGAAAAACGTCGGTGGACTTTGCACACCTCTACGCTGAGGGTGCTGCCGGTGGGGACTGGTCCTGCAGGAGGTTCCTTATTCTCCTGGCAGGAAAGAAGACAACACGATGATAAATTATTAATGGGAATTTGCCTCATGTTTATGGAGGGGGAAAAAAGTCTCTGAATGGTCACTAATGTGTATTACATGTGTATTAGAGTCTACAACTGAAAAAAAAAGATTTATAAATGTTGTTCACAAAACCAAAACAAATGATTATTGATATTTCATGTACAGATTTTAACTTCAACAACTTATAACTGATCATTTCACTTCTGAAAAGCTCCGGTGCACACAAACGTCTAAAGATATTTGTACATTCTTTTGCAAAGTGTTAAATGTGTGTCCCTGTCATGCAGAGATGGTGTTAGATTTGCGTGTCGAGTTTTGATACTCTTTTCACAGTATCAGCTCAACACAGATCAACAAATTCATGCTACGTTTCGGTGCTCGTGGAAAACTGGGAAATCAGGGCTTTTGGTACATCCAAGAGTAATTTCAAAGAGGGAAAAACATATTTGCAACCTACAGATCAGCTTCATGGTGAATAAACATAAGGACAGTATGGGTAAAATGGTGATTAATATCAAGTCACTATATTCTTGACATGTATATCACAGATACTGTAAATGTTATTGTGTTAAAAACGGACTGTAAAACAACTGAATTAAATATAGAGATAATCACAAGGTGTTTCCATCCGGGTGGTTTTATTTCCATTTACAATTTGCTCATAAAATATACAGTAGAAATGCAGAAAAAATGTGGAAAAGTTGGTGCATTGATTAAAAGTAAATGCAATTAAGTGCACTGGAAAGAGATATTGTGAATTATGTGCTTGTGCATGTGTGGACCAATAAAGTTGACTGCAAACGTTCCTTGAAGTAGTAGAAGATACAGATATAAATGCTATGTTACATGGAAAATGCCACCGTGTATGAAGACACAAACAAATGACAGAAAAAGGCTTTGACAGACTCAAGTGGTAGAGTTTGAAACCGTGTTATATGATCCACACCATCGGTTTCTTTGGGGGACGAAAGCTGACAAAATACCTTATATTTATCAGTCCCATATCTTATCACTTACAGTTCTATCTATACCATGTATATGTGTATATTAAAGACTTCTGTAATGGAGCTGACAAAAAAAAAAAAAAAGGGGTACGGATTTGATTTTTCCCCACTTTTATGATGCTTCTCTGTGTCTCTGCCACAAATGGCTCATATCACACTGGGAGGAAAATGTCACCACCCACTTTTCATCAGCAAACTTTTCTGATTGGCTGACCTCATATTACATATTATAGCTAGAGGACTGGCAGTACTGACCAAGTTCATATTTTCACGGCTATTATTTTACACAACAGTGTTTATATGAACCTAAAAACCCAATAAAAGTGCATTTTCCGTTACGTAACAGCAGTGGATGGAAACATGTAGAAATTCACTTTTTTGTTGCTGATTTTCTGAAAATGTGGTTAAAACTTTCAATTATGGTTATTGAAAATAGTGTACCTAGAGCCAAGCATGTTTAAATACTAACTAAACACATTGTCCTGCACATAACCCTGATTTAACACAGGACTATGCAGTACATTGGCTACATTTATATTTTAATGTGCTTCATCACACGGACAAAAATGAATAGCTTGATCAAAGCCTATTCCAGGCCCTCGACACCCGAGCTGCCAATTGACATTTTTACGACGCTGTGCTGAATATAAATTTTGTGTTTAATGTGTCTGGTTGAGTGTGAAGGTTCCCGTAAGGAGGCCAGGGTGCTTGACTGCAATGACTGGTTGTAAACAAGCCAGGCCACGGAGGAAACAGAGGCGGGTTGCCAGAGCCCATTCTGCATACATCACTCTGTGGTTCATGTTCACCGCTTGAAAGTGTAAATGAAACACACCGACAGCGCCGAATGAACAAGGCAGATACGGAGGCAGGATGATGCAGTGGGG
>JAPQRN010000010.1:2435587-2475790 GCA_037367275.1 Coranthus polyacanthus
CCTAGAATGCTTGTGCTGGCAAACAAGAAGTTATTTGTCTGTGTCTGTGTGTGCATTTGTGCATGTGTGTGGTGCAAGAGACTAGAAGGAAAAAGAATGGGTGAAAACTGACAGCGTGGGATCAAGTGTGAGAAGGAGAAAGAGTGAAGTCACAGACTGACCTCACTGCCATCAGCGCTGACAGCTCACCAGTCTGTCAAACTGAAGGATTTACAGAAATGCAGATATTAAGCTCTACGGCTAAAACTATTTGTATTGTCCATTAAGTTGCTGAACATATCATTAGTTTGGTCTACAAAATGTCATGAAACAGTTCAAAATCCCCTTTGGGAAATTCAGCTGTCCTTAAGCTCATAGAAAATAAAACTAAAATGAATAAAATGTGTTCAGGGTTAGGGTTAGCAATTACTTGTATTACAGTTAATCGTCAACTCAAATTTCAGTATCGTGACAGCCCTAATTGAACCTTTAACACAGGTTCCCCCTCAGTGGAACCTCGCACTTATTGTTTTTTTATAGTAAGTACGTTTTCATGTGTGACTTGTGAATTATTGGAAAAGTGGCTTCACTTTTAAATGAAACGACGTCAGGTCTTCCATATCTATCCATCTCTATCGATTTCAGCTCCTGCAGCTTTAAGATTACAAGCAAAATGAGGGAAATCCTCCCACCTCCTCTTTCCACTGAAAATGAAGGACAATTATGAAAGCGACATGAAAAAAACATGAATGAGGGAGTAAACTGGAAAATACAAGGATGAGACGCAGCGAGAAAGAGCTTCTCAGTGAGAGAGGATGACAGATCGCGCAGAAGACATGGTTAGAGAAACCACAGACGGAGACGGGCGTCTGCCTTCCTTTCTGATTGTCAGTAAACGGAGATCTGCTGACTCCCCTGCTCCTTCTTGGAAATGTAATTTGTCTGATTTATTGAGCCTGTCTTTAAGACACATTCTCCCTGTCCTGAGAAAAGGGTGAAAATTAAATCTAGCAAAACACAGATCTCTTCAGTCTACCCTGAATCCGAACTGTTTTCACTTACACAACTCTTGTCAAACAGGTTATTCCAGAAGATCTATTGTCATTATGTTACAGAGCTGTTTTTGATTAACTGCCAAATTACGTATCAATCGCGCATTGATTGCATCTCTGACAACTCGACATGTAATTCTAGATCCCTTGCGCTTGTTCCAAATGGCATTTGGAGCAGGACATATTGGTGATTTACTCTGACTGTATCCCTGTACATAAACCAGGAGTAGGAGAAAGGGATGTTGATAATTTTACATTTCAAAACGGCGGTAAATTTAGAAACCTGGATTTATCATACGTGCCAGAATATGGTCATAAAAGGACATGAACTGAGAAGAAAGATAAAGCAATCAGTCTCACACAGAGGTAGTGTAGCTCCAGTGTCAAACAGAGGTGGAATGGGTGTTTTCCTTGATGAAGATGAAAGGGCTCTCTTGGCTGCAAAGTCTAAACAACTGCCGTGCTCCCTGGGTAACTTCCAAAAATCCTTTTTGAAGGCGATACAAATGAGACGGCTTTAAGAGTAAGGCTCTAACGGCATGGCTTGATGTGATACCTGAATTATTGAGTCTAGCAGAAAAGAGAGAGAAAAAGTCTGCTTCAATTATTGAAGAGCTATAGAATTTACATGAAATGTGGGAAATGAACCTTCAGTTGCGCAATATAGCAGATGTCGGCACAGAAATACATTTTCTGTGAAATACAGAAAAATGATATTGTTAGTGACTAAATGAAATACATAAAAAGCTATTATGTAAACAGACAATTTTTTCTGAGATTTGAGAGATCTGAGATCTGAGAGAGAAAATACTAACTGGTAAAGGGACTTGCATTTCTATAGCGCTTTTCTACTTTGATGGTACTCAAAACGCTTTACAATGTGTCACATTCACCCTCTCGCACATTCACACACCAGTGGAACGGTCACCGGGAGCAACTTGCGGTTCAGTGTCTTGTACAAGGACACTTTTCCACTGACGGCATCAGCTCAACTCGCCCCGACTTGACTCGGCTCGGTTTTAGTTCCATCTCGTTGCATTTCCACTGCAGGTGTAGTACTGCCTCGGTGCGGCTGGTCGTCATAGTGATGCAGTGTAAACTATTGTGACATCTTCTTCAGCGCGACTGCAGCTACGAGCGAGGCAACAATGGAGGAGGATGAAACTTAAAACTGTAAATTATCATTTCTAAAATTAAGCGTTATACTATATAATATATATATAATATAATTGTTTAAACTGCAAATCTGTTGTTGATTTATCAAGATAGACCTTCTTGAAAATTTGCTCTGACGTTTTCCCACTAGCTTGGCTTGGTGTCCTACATTGTGACATGATGACACACATAGGTGTTGACGCAGTGATGACTCTTGATTGTCCAGTCTGTGATCTGCATGATTTTACGATTATGTATGTATGTAGTATGATTTTAACCTCTGCGAAGGTATTAGTAGGAATAGTATCTGATGGTACCTGGTGGTCCCAGCTCTCATGCAGTGGAAACACCAAAAGAGCTTTGCCGAGTCGAGCTGATACAGTCAGCGAAAAAACGGCATTTGACATGTGGACAGGGGGTCGAGCCGCCAACCTTTCGGTTTGTGGACAACCCGCTCTATCTCCTGAGCCACAGTAGTAACTAGTAGTACAGCAATCACTGAAGTGGTTTAAAGTAGCATTATTTTACACAGAGATACAGCAATCGTGAAACATTAAATGGGCAATATTTTTAGTTTAAAGGTTAGGGTAGAGTGTCAGGAAATAATAGTTTCAACATTTTTTCAAAGAAGTCAGTGTGTTCACGTGGAATATCTACTGAACCTACCATGCTAACCAGCTAGCCCTGGCCCGTCCCGTCTCGTAATACCGCTTTACAACACTAGACTTGGTGGCTGTAGACTCCGGTCCAATATGACAAGAAGAAGTAGTAGAGCCGACCAGAGAGTGTATTGTGACCTCTTGTTAATCATGTGGCAGGACAGGTAGTCTCTGAGAGGAACAGCAAACACAACAGTAAACACAACAATGGCTGAAGCTTTTATCAAGGGACTATTATAGTGTTTACCACACACAGACTTTACTTGAGCGGGCTGCCCAGGTATATTAACAATGCCAAAGTACATTGAGAGAGAAATTTGAATATGTTTTGTCTAATTCGTTGTCATAGTCTCATAATAAACCAAAATATTGTTGCAGGCGGTGACCTACTTCTAACAGAAATAGCAAGACAACTTGCATCTCTTATACAGCTTTTAATTTAAGTGAGTGACGACTTCTGGGGCTGGTTAACAGATCAGAGAAGCGGAAACCTTTTTTACTTGCCCAGAGAAGAGGGGGTAGGAGGGTTTCACTCTGCTCCGAGAGCAGTGACAGGCGGGGAGATTGACTGAGGTGGTTCGGGGTTACCTGTCAGACTGTAATGCAGGAATCCTTAGGTGAGCTCATTAATGATAGATATGTCTACTGCAGCCAAACATTTAACAAACACCGGCGCGCTGCGGCCCACAGGTCTCAATCAATTGTTCATTAATTAAATGGCAGACATTTGTGGCGTTTGTTGGAGAGCAGAGCCGCTAGTGACAGAGCTGCATGTGAGCTGTATTCATTTTTAAATGGTAAAAAATCCCTTCCAGTAGCTCTGTTGAAGGTTGACAGACCATGCTAATGTAGTTGAAATTATTACTGAAACACATGCCAATGGACCTGCTTGCCAAGACAAACAAAAAAAAGTCAGGGGCAGCCCTTGTAACGATAATACAAACTTTCTGGTAAAATGCTTCCCCCTTCAGTTGATACTTGGAGTTCATTTTTGGAATCTTTGATCTTACAAATTGCCCCTTTAAGGCAGCCTGAGCTGAACTCAAATTCCTCACAGTGAAAGTGAAATAAGTAAAAGTGTGAAATAAGCATTTCAGGTACTCATTAGGTTTCATTCCAAAATTAGACTTCTGCTCTTTTTCTTTTAAATGTTGGCTACTGCTTACATTACTGCTGCCATGAGAGTAAAAATAATCATAGATCAGTCCTGACATCGCTGACCATTAGACATTTAAGTGTTTTTTCTCTCTAAAACTGAAAAGTTAACACCATTAAAGTAAATCCTTTTACTAAGGAATGTTAGTGTGTTGTCATAAATTACCTGTAGCTATCCAGTTATGAGTTCTGTGGGGGGATGGGGAGGGGATGGAGGCCAGTCACAACAGGAAAACTTTGTTGTCCAGGATGTAGCTTGGGTTTTGAGCTCTTGTTGGACAACGTCAAAGTGAATGATCTGGCCTGCCTGCCCAGTCATAAACATGGTGGCAGAGAGGAGAAACAGATGGGCCTCTCTGTTAGATCCCTGTCCTTTTCCTCTTATCCTTGTCCTTCTTTCTCTTATCCATGTTTCCATTTAGTCTGTGCACTGAATGTCCTCTGGTGCAAACTGTCTTTTAGCACCTTTTGCCCTCCTCCTGGTCTCCTTTTTTTATCTCCTAAACTATGCATCACTTCTCAACTCTGTCTCTGTCATCCTCATTACAAACACACAACACTCTATCCTTCACCCCCATCTCTGTTCCAACACACACACACCATCTCCCTCTCTGCAGTGTGTCCTGCTGGATAGCGGTCTGTTGTGTACAGTACAGTCATCTGTTTATGAGTCACCGACCACCACACAGACATACTGCACCTTGCTGCCTTACTGTTTTCCTAAGACAGATCACTGTATCTTTGTTTGGAAGGGAAAACAAGGGGAGGCGAATGTTATCAAATTTACAGTAACTGTGTAAACTGGCGAATTAGCCTGCAAACTTTGCAGACAACATGAGGAGCTGCAGATAAAGGGAACTCATGAGTGGCTGTATAATGAATGCACGGATGGATTCAACGTTGCACAGATGGATGGTCGGAAAAATCAATACTTACATCGCCTGGTGTAACCCCCTGTGTACTCCTGCTTTTCTTCATCCTGAGGGATGTTCAGCCGAACTCTGTTTTTGTCTCCGTCTCTGATCCTCCTCTCTGAAAACGCAGCTCTTTCCTGCTTCTCCGGCTCTGGGCAGCCTCACCAGTACGCCTGCACGTGGGAAGCAGGGAGGAGGGAGGGGAGAGACAATGCTAAAGTAACCACTTTCAAAAGTTATTCTGCCTCCCTTGCAGTCAGCATCATCTCTGCCGTTGTTATCAGGTTTTCGCTCTGGCTTGGTAATGCAGTACTGTAATTTGACAAGTCCACACTGGGCTGCTTCATGTAAAAGCATTACATTAACTGTAACGGATTCCCTATCTCAGCAGTTACAAGTTTGAACAAGTTGTGCTCATACTACAGAGAAAAGGCAGAAAACGGTAAAACAAAAAATGGGTGACCATTTTACATGTTATTTGTAGTAAAAAGTATTAAAACATGCAAAAATGCAAAAAAAAAAAAGGATGTAAATGCTCTATCCTATTATAAATAAGGTATGGGATACACTGCATATTGTTTGTGATCTTTCAGAGTGGCCTGTCTGATCGTCTGAGTGGACTATACACTCGTCAATTATAGAACAATCCCAGCTGGCGGAAAACCACCGTCAGGCAGACATGAGGGACTAATAGATGTGACAAAAATAAATCAATATTTTCCAGGTCACTCACTATTGATTCCTCCACTGTCCCCCGCACATTAACCCACATTTAACAGCCACTGTGTCCTTCTAAAAATCAGATATGGCCCTACTGGTGATCGATGTTGTTGTTGGTGCTGTCCAGCTGCTGCCGAGCAATGTGGCCAATCCTGTTTGTAGCTTTCACAACAAACACCTATATGTAGGTGTTCCTGCTGCTCTTTGTAATCTGTATAAAACTGATGAAATGTGAGAGGAGAAATTGCAGCATATCACACAGGGCTTAAATGTGTTTTAAGCATCTGATACAGAGACTCTTAAGAGCTTAAGCCAATGGTTCAAATGTCAGCAGGAAGAGGAAGTTCTCAATAATGTATCAGGTAGCATAGATATGATCATGTGTTGGCGTCAGAGTTTCGCTTTTCTCTCTCTATCCTACGGCTCTCTGCTTCTCACAGACACAGTCATTCTAATGGCCCGAATACCAGTGTATTTTACAGAGAGCATTGCATCATGGGTTGTTTGCGGCAATTATGTTGCTAGGCTAGAGAGTTTATTAAAGTCTGTATATTCTGCAGTGCTAAAAATGCTCAGCCCAGTCCATACCGTGTGACGTGTTTTTGTTTTTTTTTGCCGCTGCGAAGAAGACAGGACGAATGAAAAGGAGTTCAGATCGTCTCCTGGCTTCTTTACTGCAGAAATAACTCAGAAAAGACAGAGTTTACATAGTTGTGTGCAGTATTTCATCAGTGAAAAACTAAATGTTCTTGCTATAGCTCTTGTTGTGCTTCATAGTGCAACACCTCTCCTCTGTTCCCCAGTGTAGTCCATCACAAACATGGCTCATGCTGCATCCGTTCAGCTTGTTAGTAAGTTAGAAGTTCAGTCAGAGACAGTTCGTTATTTGCCCGTTTTCTTTTATTATTCACACATTTTTCTCTCATTGTTTACTACATTTTTATTTAATTTTCAGAACAATTAGGCCTGCAATTTTTTATTTACATTAAAACACTTTTGCATTGTGTTCTTCTTTTGTAGCCTAAAATTTTTTAAGTAATTTATTACAGACTATGCATTAATTTTTTATGCATATCGACCTTTATTTTGATAAATAGGCTGAAAAAGGGAGTGTTTTCTGACATCTTGTACAGTTTTGCCTTACAAAAAATTTTAGCCACTTCAGAAAAATAGCACAATACATATCGTACATCGTCAATATATTATACCTGAATGGTAAGACGTGATATATTGACAAAGGGCTGGACGATATGAACAAAAAGTTATATTACCATATATTTTGGCACAATATTGAAATATTATGCCTGAATGGTAAGACGTGATATACAGCTCTATATATTTTCTGGAGTTACAGTTTTAACTTGTAAGCCAAAAACCATATAAGATGTGACAAAAACACTGATTTTCCCGTGTCAGTAAGCATGTCACACCTAGCCTAGCATCAGACAACCCATGATGCAACACACCCGGCACATGTAAAATGAATGTGCGTCTGTGAGAGGGAGTGAGCCACAGGAGAGAGCAAGAAAAGTGAAAAGCCATCTCGTGCCGCCAGCTTTAAAAAAATATATGATAGTTTGCGCTCGATAGTCATGATATAGTAAATTACTACATCCCAAGGAGAACACGTCGCAATACATATTTCATATATTGCCCAGCCCTCCTACTAATTGCTCTGACACTCTACATAACCCTAAAGGTAAACTTTTCCAAATAACACGCTCTCAAGTGCCGTGTTTTTCTCCAAAGGTCAAGATGTTAACAACTGGACGAATGGACCCTGGACGAGGACTACTTGACAGACATTAAATTAAAAGGTTATGTCAAATCATGTCGTGTAAGTCCAGGTATGATCAAATAGTTCTGACTTTAAGACCATTAACTTCAGAAAGGTCAGTGTGTCCGAAAGCCATCTGAGCCAATAACGCCCACTAGCACTCTGTACACCGTTCCCAAAAGGATTCATAACCTGTAACTCTGTTGTTTTGTTATATTTTTTTGCAGGCATTCATGGGACTTTTCAGCCTCTAAGAGACCACTTACTGTGAATTGAGTTGGCATACATTGTTTAATTGTTTCTAGGTTTCAAAAGTTAGTTTGAAGGTTATAGTGTCTCAATGGAGTGGACTATTGTGAGCAATGTATCATAGTTCCAGGCAACATAACACATTTCAACACTGTTTCATAAAGTAGATAATTTAATGATAGTTAAATCTATCCATTTAAAGTCCACCACACAGATAAAAGACCACAGTTTTCACTTAGGAAATGCCATGGCACACTGTATTTGTGTCACTAAGACATTATTAATATTTCTAATGATTTTCAGTTTTGATTATCTAGATTTTGGATCAATTAGATGGTAAACAGTGGGTTTAAATGGCTTGTTTAGCATTATCAAGTGTACAAAAAGTGTAAAAATGACTGTTACATGAGTTTAAAACCAACCAATGTCCAGCATTTCTACTTGAATATTACTTTCATAATTACTGACTTATTAATTAATCTACTGGTTTTGTGTTATATTAAATCATTTTTGGTTTTTAAGTTGCATGGTTCAGCAGTTATAATATTATATTCTGGCCAGATCATGTAGCCCAGGCGTCCAAAAGAGAATATGGATCTTCATTAATTTGTCTTTTTATTCTGGGTTTCAAATAATCATATTTTTTAAGCAACGGACTGACAGTCAGAACGCTCTAAGGGACACATTCGTAAGAGATACTGATTTTAAAGCTTGTTATCTGCAAAAACATCTTCACCATTCAGGAATTTGTCCTCATGTCAACATTTTTCTTTTTTTTTTGTGTGAGGAAAGGGCAGAGCTCTGTCAAGACATCCATTAATGTGAAATCCCCATGAGACTCTGAAAAGGAAGACCGAGGACTGCTTGTACAAAGAACACGTCTGGACAAAAGACGCTGGATTCAAAATGCTCCAGAGTCTCCACATCTCAGAGAAGCAAGCTTCAAGTGACCTCTTATCCTTGTAACCCCAGCAATGGGACATACCCACAGTGGCTGCCTGATCCTCTGCAAATAATTACTTCTTCATGTGAAGCATGCAAGAGAATGCACAGTCATGAGGCACCACTCGAGATGCAGATTGCAAGGATTCGTTTTGGATTTTGTAAAGCAGTTTTTATAAAACACCGAGGATCAGTGTGCGAGGTGTATATCATCACTGGAAGAGGAAACAACAAAACAAAGCAAGCTTAGAACTTCATTTAGAACTAATCCACAAAGGAAATTAACAACTGTGGCCTTAAGGCTTTAATTTCATCTACTAAAAACTAGAGCCTCCAATACTGCAAAAGGAAAGATATGAAATTAAGTTCGTATGAGTATGAGCACAGTTTGTTGTTCCTTGAGACAATGGAGAGAAAAATCTCGCCAGATTAATTGCATCACCTTCCCTAAAGAATACGAGATCCACCGCATTGTATGGTTTGGTTTGATATAGCACTGCAACGCCTAACATGTCAGCTCACGTGAGGTTTATCGACAATAACGGGATTATTCATTTAACTTTAACAAGCCCTATACATTTAACACAATAGTCTCGGCAGTTGGTTCAATCCAAGCAGTTTAGACACAACACTAGGGTCTGGGAACCTAAAATATTCAAGAGAAAAAAAACAACTTAAGATAAAGTGTGTAGTATCTCAGTAGTTAGTGTGGTCACATAGATGTGTGGTATGTGTGGATTCTGCATGTTCCTCCTGGTTTTATGTGGGTTTTCCTGCCGGTTTCCTGTCACAGTCTAAAAACATATCCTCAGGCGAAGAGAGAGCTTCATTTCCTGCAGGTATGAAGTGAAATGAGAATGTGATTGCATATGTAATAAGCTAGTTAGGTGTTCAAATTATTTCTGTTCCTTGTGTGAGCTGCAAGAGAGGTCAGCCCTCCTCCACAACATGCCTCTGAACAATCATACAGTAGGTGGTTATAGTGGATGGATGGATGGATGCTGATGCTATATGAATTATGTATATTTCACTCTGCCATCATTCAGCACCAACTTCTTGCCTTCACAGTATGTACCATAAATCAATGTGCAAAACTATTATGGTTTTCAGAGGTCGAGCAAGGCAGCATTGCTGGCAACAGTCAGAAACTCTGCCTGTCAGACCAGTCAATGTCTGTCACACAGCATCCAGGCACAATGGGGAGCTGTGGAGGGTGAGTCAGTAGCCGTCACACGTTTAAAATCTGCTGGACACACAAAGGTAGCTTTTGTGGCTCCAAAACAAAGGGGACTCAAGAAACTATGTGTGGAACTGTGTTAATCTTACATCCAATTACTCTGAAGTGACAGCTGTATGTGTACCATAATCATCATAAACTTTACTTTACAGTGGTTTTCTCACATACACTCAAAAGTCAGACCAAAAATAGAGAATTCAAGAACATTTTAGGAACTAAAAAAAAATAACATACTGTATGATTAAGACAATCTATACAACTTACCCAGATTTGGTCCAATGAGCGGGAAATCAATCTGTATTTCACGTAAGCTTTTAAATCCAAAATCATCGTTTTTTTTGTGTTAAATGGAAAAGTCAGTGGCACTGGTTACACGACGTGGCAGCTGTCGACAGAACAGCAGCAGGTCTTGTTTGACAGTTGAAGACCGTCCACATTATCCACTTAGGACACCACAACTGCTTTTTTCACACCTCAGTGGGGGAACTGCAATTTCCTCACTTGACTTGACCACCTTTAACACGCAGTTAATGTCACCAGAACTTAATAGTCTAATTAACGTCATTAGTGTTCATTGTCTACAGAAATCTTTTAAAAGCTTAACTGTCAAAATCCTAACAAGACCGCTGGGTGTTCTGACACTGAGCTAAACTTGTGCAGAGATTGTGTTTGAAGATATAACTGTGTCTCCTTCTGACTTTGAGAACCTTGAGGAGTTGTTTTCAAAATAAGTGAGATTCAGCTCACTCAAGAACTGGTCACAAAGCACCATCACATTGCTATGTGTAATACAAATACAGCTTTAGAAATAATTATTAGACCGCTATGACAAAGTAGTCAAATGTTTGTCAAAAATGTGACTTGTAAACCCATCAGGGTTTTCTTTTGTGCAAATGTGAGTCTAAAAATCTGGCAAAACACACATGAAATCCTCCCCAAATTAATAAAGAAATAAGCTGTATTTAAATTAATGACAACAAAAACCCAAGTAACATATAAATGAAGAACATCTAGAACAATCTGGTGACAATTATCCCAAAATCTGAAATAAAAAAGGTAATTTGAAGAACTATTATATTGAATTTTTATAGAAATCACAGTCGGTCTAATAATTTTTCCCAAAGCTGTGTATTAGTGTATAGAGCACCTAGGCTAACATCAGTTAAATGTAATAATTCTCGGCAATTTAAACATTTTAGGGCTTTAATTTTGTCCGTTTTCCCTCATCACACACATCTGATCTTGACAATTATAGCTGAAGGTTAGAGAAATCAGTGTTGACTGACAATTGCACAAAGTAAAAAAGATGAGAAGAAGATGATAAGGAGAAGAAAGAAGCAAGGCCGATGTTACAGTATGAGCTGCCTGCGGCACAAAGGCTTTGAACTCAGTCTCTTTTAATTACAAGGTCATTAAGAGTATAACTGCACAAGGGTCATGAAAAGCAGACGGTGCTTGTTGTATTACTGTCATGACTCCATTTGCCAAGATGTGCGTTATGGCGTGCAGCCTTTTGTTGCATTTGTTACGTGATAAGAAAGTTATTTTAGAGGTAGCAGCTGTAAAAACAAATGTCTGATGAATGGCTAGGGGGACTCATACACCTGATCATGCAAATCTAACTTGCATTCACTGCATTCTCCTCATTATCTTGTTACCGTGGTTGAAAATATACACTGCACCCATGGGCCACCACCTGAATCAGCTTAAAATGAAAACTGTAGTATATAACCTAGAGACAAGTACCTGCTTATAACTGACGCAGCTCATTTTTCATCGCAAATGAACATCGAATTATCTAATAAACAGACATTACTCTAAATGACTATTCTGGGTTTCAGTTAATCCGTTTTTTCACGTTACCAGTACCTGTGCTCTGGTCTCTAAAACATGTATGTTTAATGCCATTTATACAGCACTGAATACGACACTAATGCATGATGAGTATATTGGTTTCATATAAGTACGTATGATTGAGAAGTGCATGTCAGGATAAAGAACTTCCTCTTTCGGATTACATTGAATTTTTTAGGCACAGTGTCTTCTAATCTTATCCCTCCTTCCTACACTATTTGTGTAGGCATGTCCTACACGCAAAACAGTCGTTGTACTTCATCCAGGTGAATTTACCCTTCTGAGTTTGACTTGTAATAACACTCACGGTATATTACTGTGTATATGAACATTACATCTCAATTTAAATATTCCAGCTACAATTGGGACTTGCCATTCCACTGAGATCTACTCATTATAGTCAGTGAAATAAGGTTGCCCTTGATGTCAGAAATAAAACTTTTAGAAATAATGATGGCAACTAGAGGTCGTCTGATGGTGGATTTTTAAAAGGTCGACAGAGTAGGTCTAGTAGAAATTGAATAATTGCTAATATTTTAAATGAGCATCTTAGTCAAAGTAATAAACATCCAAACAGATAAATATATATATAAAAATCGGGTTCATTAACATTAAGGATGCACTGACTGTGAAATTCTGGGCCGATACCAATACGATATTTAAAATGACAATTATATTTTCTTCTTCTTTTGTTATTTCTCTTCCCTTTTGTGCCACGGAAACAAAGAAATCTTGACTGAACTGTTTTAAAAGTCTTTCAGCCCTCACCGCACGAAATCTGAACGAACACAAACGAAATCACACAAATTTATGAAACTGCTTTTAATATAACTTAACAAATAAATATCGGCCACTGCCATCGGCGAGGTTACATCTTAGATACTGACGCCGATGTTCGGACGATATATCAGTGCATCTCTATTGAACTTAAAAGTAATTCATTAATAAATCTTAATATTAATCTAACCATAGACATCTAGGTGACAACAGTTCTGCATTGTGTGCAACGTTCCTCAAATCTACCCAAGCTTAAACTGAAAACATGCCACTTAACATCTTGTCAACCTCTTAGTCATGGTGGAAACTGTACTGTTTGTGTTTTGTAAATCCGGGCAGATGGCGGCCGAGAAGAACTTCTGAGATGAGTGAAGGCAGAGAGGAGGGAGAGAAACAACGCACCGATTTGTGGGAGCAGAAGGATGGCATCACACGTCACTCCACATCACTGTGGAGGCCACATGCAGCAAACCCACCGACTGCGGAGACGCGAGGAGACGGAGACCAGATAGCACGCACCGTTGAGAGCCCGTTGGCACCGGATCACAAGGCCATTTTACTGGCAGACCACGTATTTGTCTGGTTGTCCGCTGTAAATCATCACTAGACAAGCCATAAGAAAGTCACTCTTGTCTACCCGAAGCAGGGTTTGTGCCCATTTCAACAGGTTAAATTTAAGACCTTTTACACCACTATAAAGGCAATTTAAGACCTATTTCACATTCTGTCACGCTGGACTTCGGTAATACTCCTGAGGTGATACAGAGCAATATTGGGCGACTATGACTTCATGCTCTTCTCACTTTCCATGCGATTCTAGTGCCTTAAAGTTTCTAATTTCAGCGTTTTCTTATACAAGTTGCAGCGGGATTCAAATGAATTATTTTCAACAGGCTTCCACCAAGAACCCTAACCCAATCAATTTTTAACACCTGACAAAATGACACTTAATACATTTTAACACCTACAGAACATTTGATTTTAGATTTCTTAAGACCTGCAGAAACCCACTAACGCTATGAAAATTCTTGAATGCAGACTGATTTTCAGCTCAGCTATTTCACAAACTGCCTTGATTAGCTTTGTGTTAATATAACAATGACATATAAACAGCGTCCTATTCCATCTTGGTAACCACGCTGAAATCATTCACCACAGATACCTTACTTCCTCTGCTTCTTTTGTCTAGAAGTAGATCAAAGAGGTGAATAAATGGCAATTTATCATGAGCTTTTAGTGCACTGCTGCACTGTCAGAACTATCAAACCATTATTATGAGAAAAATGAAGAAGTGAGACATAATTAGGAACACATGGAAACTGTGAGTGTGGGTGAGTCGGTGTTTGATTCGAGTAACTGAAAAGGCCCAATGATGAAGAGGGAGAAAATTCAAACATACTCAAACACCCACTGGCACATTCACTAATTAGCCTTTTGTATTCGAGTCACTCTATTTAGAATGCATTGAGGTATTGTGATTGAAGCACTGTTGGAGTCAGCACTTCATCAATTATCCTTTTACTAAATGAAACTTCACTAGATGAAAGCGCTTTTAGGGTGAATTACAAAAAAAAAATGTTGCAGACTTGCAACATTTTTGGTTTGTGGCAAAGAGAAGCATTTTTATTGAGTATGACCAAGCTGGCAGCTTCCATACCGACATGGCTCTAAGTCCTTGAGATGACAACTGACACAGAAATGAGTCAGTGTGCAGCCGTGACCTGTGCTCCTCGGATGTTGCTCTGGGAGAAGCCATGGAAAAAAAAAAATCAATATGATTCACCACCACCTGTAAAACAGAGGATGCCTACATCCTGCTGAGGAGGTTGGGATTTGAACCGTGATAAACCAAATATACAGTATGCTCTGTGCTTTGATTTCATCACCTGAATCCCTACTTTACATCTCTGTCTTCATACATCTTGTTATGAATCAAAGGGAAAAGAAACAAGAGACAAATCCTCCAAGGTGTCATTTTCAGATGAAATTTCCAAACTAGAAGTGGATGAAAGGACTATGTTTGATGCTGACCGAGCCTGTACTGTACTACAGGCTTGCTTTTACGCATTTACCCAAAACTTCCATGACAGGGAGTAAAGTTACACATTACGAGGGCCTAAAAAAATCTAATCCTCCCTGTTGGAGAGGGTGTGGATTCTGTGAATTCATATATTAATTGACTTCTTGGGACTTCATTGGGAGGAGGAAATACTAAACTTACTGACAGACCACAAGCTCATGAGTTTTTGTGTTATTAGCTCTAAGGCCGTCACGAAACATGAGTTGACAATTAATTGTGATCGATGATATTATTGTCTATTCTGTTAACTTTATGCCACCACTGTAGTATAGGTCTATTGTGCACGTACACCTTATGAAGAAGAGACATTTAATGCATTGAATTTTGAAACACATAAAATGAATGACTCCGATATGCAAAGCTGATGAGTGAAATATTCAACCAAGATACGAAACCAAAAACCACCACGGCGCTCGTTCTGTGTAGAACTAGAAGAAGAACGAGATGTAACAAGATGATGTCATTAAAGGAGCGTCAGTCAAATGATGGTAAATGATGTGGACATAATGATAAAATATGTTGTTTCTGCTTTTATACAGACGATTATCTCAAATAATTGTGAAATGGAGATCATGTAATCATTGCGACAGGCCTAAGTAGCTCATAAAATGATTACAATAAACTGGTTTGTTGTCCCTCGAAAAAGGGAACATACTGTAAACTTTCAAGAGGGTGACGTGGGGCGAATAGGAAAGTAACTTGTCTTATCTCTTTGTATTGTTACCCATTTCTTCTTGCCAATATTAGTGGTGTATGATAAGTTGTGCAAGACTTTTTTTTTTTTTTTTTTTTTTAAAGTAAAGTTGCGCCTTACTTCAGCAACAAGGCTTGTGATAGGAAAACTCACCCACGCAGTAAGGAAACATTCTTACAGCTTAAACGATTGTGTTTGAGCCAATGGATTCTCATCTACGGACCGCCAGCTTGAAAGACACGACGATGGAGGGCTCACAATCACAGATCCCAAAGTGCAACATTTGATTGAAAAAAGTAACAAGGGCCCCTGATAATATTACATCTCTCCTTTTCACATCAGGAATCTAGCACAATAACTACGGTCCTCTAAATGTGTGACTGTTATTACAATTACTGCTCAGTTTACCATCCAGCACACGCAAACAACAGCACGCATGCACGTTCACGCACACACAGTGCATTCTGTATTCACAATCAGCTGGTTTTTCATCACAGCCCAGTGTGACAACCACTCGGCCCGTCTGAAAACCTGAATGCCTGGCACAAACACAGAATGCATTCATCAGCTGGAGGCAAAAAACGTCAGCATTCAGATAGAGAAATGTCAGTATAGAAACCACTTGACCAGTAAAGCCACTAACCAGCCAGTAAATGACTCATGCGTCTGGCAGCCGTGGCTTTTTTAGCAACAAGCTGGACGTATGTGCTCTGTTGTTTCGGGATTCACTGAGAATAAAAGGACAGTGGCCAGTTTAGATCAAACCACATGACCGCAAACAATATGAAATGGACTTCAGGGAAATATGGTTAAACTGAGGTGTAACATGACGTGATGGCACACAGTGAAATGTTGTAACTGTGGCATTTTAGACAATGAAGAGGAACTAACCCGGGGTGAAAAACACAGCAAAAGAGGAAAACGGTTCAACTCACTCACTTACAAGAACGCCACGATTATGTCTGTCCTTTTTTTTTTTTATGTATTGCTATAAAAAATGTATTTAAACTCAAAATATACTTTTATACTTATAAGCACTGTTAAGAGTTAAAAAAAAGACTTTTTGGAGTCTAAGTTTGGCTTAAAATACACAATACACATTTTTTTCAGATTTAAAATTGAAGAAGAGTGTTCGCTGGAATTGTTTGGAAACAAGAATGAGATGAATATGATGCAAAAGACATCACCAGACAAAAACCATGTGAAAAACGCAGCAAGACAAAAGTGACGCAAAGAGGAAACAAGATGAAGACGAAAAATGGCGTAAAAAAGACGAAACAAGATGGCGTAAGAAAAGTTCAAAAAAAGAGACTTTCGGATACAATGTTTTGGCAGCGTAAAAGTTTGTGTACATTTGCAGCATTTGAATTGTTTGTTTCATGCGTCCGTTAGTTGCTGTCGGTGTGTTGCTGCCTCGGAAAAGTTCAATGTCAGTGTATATTTGTAAATTTGGGTTCCCGAGGAGACATGAAATGGATTTTTTGGGTCTCGAGCTGAAAAAGTTTGGGAACCACTGGTCTAAGCAGATGATCGAGCACATGTTCACGTCAATCTGAAAGCAATCTGCTGGCATCACAAGACCCTATAGCTCCACAGATATTAAGTCCAAGCATCATTGGAACATTATAGGGGATGCAGGAGGTCACAGATACTGTTGTTGCAACATATGGTTGGCAGACGGCAATCCCGTCCATGTGACCAGACAGAAATTACATTACTACGTCGGCGTGACCACTGCAAACAAAGGTTCATGATTCTTCTGCTGCACTTTCTCGCACAAACCCACATGACTGAACAAAATGAACAAATTCACAGATAAAAATCGAGATAAAATCAAATGAAAATAAATCAAGATGTGTTTCTGGAGAACGTTCAACCAGACGTTAATACATTCTACCATTTTCTATTCTGATTTCTTTCAGCTATACCTACAGTACAACGCTGTGCTGCACTGCATTTACAGTTGTTCAGAGTCGATCGGCTGCATATCATCATATCGGTTCGACTGATATTAGCGCTCCCATGCTTTGGTGTCCCTGTTACTAAGTGTGGTGTTGTTGCACAACAGTGAGAAAAGACTGAGTTTCATTACCGTAGCGTATTGTACTATTTATCATTATGTATGTGGAGCAACGGTTTTATTCTTACTTTGAAACATTCAGCACAAAGGAACGAGTAAAATGCAGATAATGAAACCTCTGAGTTACAGAGATTTCAAAGAGCAGCGCTCACCGAGTCTCTATTGACACATTCAGTCCCTACAGAAAGATTACATTGATTACTCATCTAGAGTAAAATTAACATCCTAACTGGGGTTATTCATCTTCTACAACTCTACTGACCTCAGTTGACTCAGACTTCATTTGTAAATAATGAACATTGATTGGATGTGTAATAACAACTACCAGATTTGTGAGAGTGTGGGTTCCTACAACTGACAAGTATTTCCCATATGAACAACCTGCAACTTGAACGTCGCAAACTTGTTTCCCTGAATTTTTCATACGCTTCTAAAAAAAAATAATAATAATAATAATAATTCCACCCAGTGAGAATGGCTTCACCTTGTTTGACCTGACCACCATACTTAATGCTAGGCTGAATCCAGCGCGGCACATCCTTTGTTTGGAAATGTATCTCAGACCAGATACCCTCAAACCTGAATGGACTGTCAAAACAAGAGCTTATTCCCACAACGCAGAGTCCTGAGAGACAAAGAGCGCGGTGTAAACACTGTGCAGGTAGAAAGCCTGCGTGATGTGACTCAATCCAAAGACCTCGGCATATTGGACTGCTCGTGTTTCCACGAAAATAACTTGTTTGCGAGCTCGTATAGCAAAGCTGACAATGAAACGACACCTGAGCATCGAGAAACTGTTTTTTTTTTTTTTATTGTTAACGACGATGCCCAAATTTCCCACAGCTTTAAAACTTCAAAAAGGAAACACAGCTTTAAAATCTCACGAGAGTAGGAGGAGTAAATACAAAGTATCCTCGCCTATACAAAGAATAAAGTCGGGGGAGGGAAAAAAACGCGACGCATTAAACGACATAAAGCCTAGGTTTTTTTTTTTTGTTGTTGTTGTTGTTGTTTTGCTAGGACGCACGCAGGGTGAAGTCTTACCGGTGGTCTAGCCGCTTTCCCACGGGCAGAGAACGATGCGCACCGGGCCTGTGTGGTCCTCTCTTTTCACTGCCGCGCTCCTGAAGCTCTCGCCCCTTTTATCGGGTTCCATTTGTCCCATTCGCGCTCGTTCCCCTTTCAGACCCCGAGAGCGAATCGATTGGCTTTGACGCGACCGACGCAAATCCCTCTCTTTACCAATGGCCGTCGGCGCGCACGCCCCCTGCCTTTCCCCAGCGCTGCCTACATCCATCTGACTCCCAGAACTGAGGAGAGTATGGATCAGTCTCTTCAGTTCAATGAAGCCACAACCCCCGGGCTCTCTGTCCGCCATTGACTCATTGATGCGTTTTAGTTGATTGTCTCTGTACTATAACAACAGTGAACTCGATGGTGTCGACATGGAATGTCTGCATTATGGTCAAAAACATTTAGAGTTTTACTACTTATGGATCGGTGGTATGGTGGCTCGTTTCTGCCACACAAAAAAAGATCCTGTAAGTACAAATAATAACTTAGAAACTTTCTCAAAATACTGCATATTTATTATGAGAAAGTACCTCATTATTTTATGTAGTAGCCTTTCTCGTCTCATTTTGAGATTCTAAGTCATTATTTTTGACTTACTGGATCTTTTTTTCCTCAACAGTGGAGGAAATAGTCCTCTACGCGGTAGTCAGGTCACTTGATAAGAGTACGGGGTGTTGTAACAAAGTCAATTCTGGAAAAAATAATACTTTGGTTTGCAATTTGATGTTGTTTAAACAGTTCCAGCGCAGAGCTTGAATCTGATTCTAATTTTCAACTCTTGTCCCTCGTTGGACTGGATTCAATCCAAATAACTCATTAACCACAGCTCTGGCGTGCTTCAGTCAGCCCTTAAACTTTGCTGTGAAAGATTTTATATCTGTAGTTAGTTTGATTTCAGTTGACAATGTGCTCCAGAGTTGACAGCCCATTATGGATGCCTTTTATGCCCTGATTGTGCAAACTTAGATCAACAATGTGGTATTTTGTCGCTGCTGTTCGCTCTGCTCCTAGTTACAATTAAACCGTAGAATAAACTATAAATAATTATATTATCATGTTTTGGCACGGATAAATACACGGTTCTGGCTCATGACATTCCAGTCCTTTACATGTTGCTTTGATTTGACCACTTCTTATAATTCAAGTACTTTTCACTTGTTAATTTCTCTTCACACTACTGTAAATGACTCAAATTCTATAACCAATGTGTGCACGTTGTACATGGTACACATAAGTGGTACAAGTCTAACTCATTGATTGGCAGCAGGAGGATGTAGAGGATGTTTCTTATGGGTTTTTTTTTTTTGTTTGCTTTGCAATTTCTGTATATTCTAAAATTCAGTAACAATTATAAACCTTAGATCATGTTAGCTTAGATGTTTTGCAGTTCAAACCAGTGAAGAGCAATGAATGCCGTTATATTGCACTTAATCACTTCTTTTTCATCTTGTATTCTGTTGCAAGATGAACCTGTTTGTACGGCTTTGAACTACAGGGTGACACTTTGTTTCTTTATTTGACATTACATATTTCAGCGCCATACGGGATCATTTTCTGTTCCACCAAACTGTGTTGCATTGTGGTGTGTTCAAGGCCAGGCTCAGCAATCTTTTACAATAATTTTGATACCTTTGTTGCCAGGCAACAGCTGTCCTGAAAAAGAGATGAATGGGTGTCCCTGAGCTCCTTCGCTGACTTCATCTCCATCTTTCCCTTCATCAGTCTTTCCGTTCTAGTATGAATTCTTCATTTCTAGTATGACTGTACGCATTTCAGTGGAGACCTCGAGTCCATCAGGACGTCAAGTTGTGGGTTTTGGACTTAGCACATGCAGCCTTTTGTTCACATGGGCAAAATATCATTACTGTAACCTAGGGGGCAGTAGATGTGTCTTACATCAGTCTTATCTAAGTAAGTCAACCAGCCAATTCCCAGATTTTCTTCAAGTAGTATGGAGTGGGGAAAAAAACAACCTTTTCCTGATCTGCTTCCGCCTTAAGGGCTCTGTCCGGTTTTCATGGACCTCATTTAGGAAATACTTGCCCAGGCATAGAAACTTGGCTTGCAAATCCCCTTCTGTATTCTTAAATGTCATCCCTTCCTGTTGTACCGTTTGCACACAGTTGTACGAGACCCCTTTTCATCATGTTGGTATTTAAAAGATCAGAATATTGGCTGCCGTTATCCAACAGGGCATCAAGTATATGAACACTAAAGCTCTCATCTGTCTTTCTCTGCACTCGGGGGAACTTGTGGACCTTTTACGCTACTACTTTTAAAGACTATATTTTAGCTGCCTTCCTTACATGTAGTACATGTACTGTATCTTATTTTGAAAACCAGTTATAGTTATTGTGAACTACGAGTAAAACTAAAACTAGCATTGAAAAAATGCCCTTAAATGAATATAAAAAAATAAAACTAAATAAAAACTATGACTCATGGTGTACAGAAGTGAAATGGCTTTGCACGAAATGTGACTTTCGATAAATAATGGTTTTGTAAATTGCATTGGATGTCATCCTTCTTTTCCTCATAATACCTGAAAAAACATTAAAATTAAATAAAATCTCAATTCCTCAAAACAAAATAATGCACAGATAAACCTAAAATGAAAAACCAAAGTGAGAGACTAAATTGAAATAAAAACTAATGAACATATAAAAACTTTAGCTCTGTTTGAACATGGCACCATGTAACACTTTATTGCTATATACACGTTACGTACTGCACATGCAGGAACATCTGCTTACTTCTCTGTGGGATGTTGGTCCATACACCGCGTACTTCCCTCTGCAAGTGCTGGAGGTGGGAAGCACAGATGCTTATCATAGAAACAATAATACATTTGCATGTGTGGGATCCTTCTGTTTACAGAGGAAGTGCACTCAGCTTAACAAGCAAACCGATGAAGCAGAGGCCTGACACACATGATCAGAGAATAAAATGAAACCTCTCAGATTGTATGCAGCTGGATGGTTGACTTTTGATTATATCCAAATAGATAACGCTTGGTTTATCAGTCTTTTGTAATGCAGTTTTGGAAACGCTGCCAATCTGCATTCAATATCAGTGTCTGTTTTAGAAAGCGTAAATCAGCTGGTGATATTTTTGTGAAAATTATAGTCTACTAGGGAAAACATAGGCCTCTTTTACATGCCGCATGCTGAATATTGCAAAATATCTAAATTATTTATCAACAGCTGACACCTGTCTTTCTGTGAGACACGCTTGGTTCATATGCAAAGCCTGGCCAGACAAAACTGCACCTAACCCCAAAACACACACACCTACACCTGGCCTTTCCTTATTTTCCAGTCTCTGCCACGTGGGGGGGGCTGCTGAGCTCGTTACTAAGTCTGCTGTACTGAATAAATAGTGTGCAGGTGTCTGTTTGAATGCATCATCTATCAGCATTGCCCAGAGACAAGCCGTACGTGAGGTAAATGAAGCTCTCCATACATTTTTCACCCACATTCACATCCGCCACAGTTCTTGTCGCACCAAGAGTAAACAAGTATGACATGATTTTTCTATACAGAGTTTTAATTGTTAGAAAACCAAATGCAGTCAGGAGCTTATAAAATAACATTTGAGAGCTCTCAGGCACTCTTTAGTGTTTTCAAAGTGTGAGAACGGGAGTCAACAAAAAGAACAAACTTTCTTCCTTGAGACGGCATTGAAAATGCCAATTTGTGAGACACACGGAGAATAACAGATCCCCCATAAAGCAATCGTGAATCAGGAACCAAAGAAAGCAATTATAGAGTATTTTACTTGAAATTAAATTCTCAAAACATTTCTGATGGTTTCTATGAAGTGGGCTCATTATACCAAACTCATCGACAGCCAGTTAATAACAGTGGTAAAACTGAATAGAAGGATGCAAAACTGATTTAGAGTTACAGACGTTCATGGCCCCTGACGGTGAAACACAAAAATGATTCAAATCTTCAACACAGCGATTTGTTTTTCTTCTATTCATCAAAAATATACACCATGTGTGACAGGCACTTACGGAGTTACTTGGCCTAAAACATGCATGAATGTATTTTGTTTCCTCAATACATAACATATATAATACACAAATTTAAAACATGTTTTTGTCAGTATCAATGTTCTTTGTCATCTGCAGGAATATAAAAGGACAGTGGGTATCATATCTGGATTAATCACACAATAACTGAACATATACCCTTCGATTAACAATATTCACTTAAGAGAATGTTTTCAAATGTCTTGGCTTGTTTTTTTTACAGATCACAGTGCTGTGCTGCACAGCACAGGTCCAAACCCAAAGTTCAGTGTTGGAGCTTGTCAAATTTTGCAGTCTAACTTGATCTTTGGTGAGAATGTAAACAATTGCACCAGAACAAAAAGTAAGGCTTTAAAGTCACGCTGCAAAATGAAAACGAAAAAACACAACACATCTACACAAATACAGTATATGTATACCCGATTAGGTAACTACAACTAGTTGTGAGATAGCGTGGATTAAGCTAACTTGCCCTGCCATTACAGTCTTAACAGCAACAGTGCTAAAAACAAGCAAGCCATATTTGAGTATAATCAGTCCTACTTTGAACAATAAGGACAGATATTGCAGTGAGCATTGCAATGTACATTACAATAGAGTTACTCTTAGGATCCCTTTATGATACTGATTAACTGAGACATGATGGAATAGCAAGGAGCTACAAAGAGCAGGGTGATATAGGGGTTGAAACCAAGGCAAGACAAGCTAAAAATACACGAGTTAAGGTGATAATAGGTGATAGTGATGGTGTTATAGCATAAGAGGGGTTTAGGCATTAGTATCTCTGGTTCCACACACAAGGCACTTTAACAGGGCACATAGTGTAGTCTCCAATCCTAATGCCCCCTTAAACAGATATCGACATGAAAACACACTCATAAATTTGGATTTTTTGATGCTTACGCATGAGCATCATCCCCCGTTTAGTGCAGGACACACTAACCCCTCAGTCTGCAGAAGATCCATTCATCTATCCACCTACCCACCCACCCATCCATCTGTTCTTTTTATCGGCCTACTGTCTGACGGCGCTCTACCACTGCTCCCAGCTGAAGTCGTCCCCACCTCCAAACACAAAAAAAAAGCCAAAGATGGTGAGAAAGATGACAGCATTTCCTGTCATCACCAGACCACAGGCACCCCACTGGATCTGTAGGAGAGAAATATTAAAGCACCATAAATACATCTGTAGTTCACGTCTGCAATGCGCTATAAAAACAGGAATTCCTTGTCAAAGTGTGTACAAACTAAAAATGAGGAGAGAGAACTCACTGTGCTTTTGCGGGCCAGAACAATGGGAAGCCCAAACGCTGACACGACGATGCCAGTTGTTACGAAGTAGGCCAGCTCTCTGCATGCGTTGCTGGAGGAGTCCGTGTCGTCACTCAAGCGCCGGGCTATGAAGGTCGGGATGGGGCTTAACACGTAGAAAATCAGGACAAACAGTGGCCAGTATACCCTACAAAAAAAAAACATATGAACAGTTATGAGGATGACTTATATTTAATGACAAAAGAAGTGAAGTAAGTAAGAAGTAAGTTACGTTTCATTATAGATGTGTGAATCTTCGCTGGCCTCATGATTCAATTTGGCCACAATTTATTATGGAATTTTAGCCCTGTTTTTTATGTTCATTTTAAGTCTATTTCATGTGAAGCACTTGGTGCATGTAGTTTCTTTTTTTCAGCTGCATTTCCTACATCGAAGATGCTCTAGGCTTCAAATAAGTTTATCATTATTATTAAGATGGTATGAGTTACTTGATTCATGTACAAGCATTATTCCATTAATCCTGTGGACATAGTTACACCAAGCTAAGAGTCACAACAGCTTGAGGATATTCTACAGTGCTTTATTGTTCATTTTTATCTCCCACCTCGGTGACAGAAATATCTGAACATCCCCGTAATCCATTACATTACAAACCTAAGCTGTGAAAAAAACATTCCTACCCATACTGTTCCAGTGCACAGCCCAGCAGAAGAAAGGTCAGCCCAATAGCACCACTGAAGGACAAACCAACCAGTGCTGAAAGAAGAGAATTATTTAAAAAGAAAGCATACAATAAAAAAGAAATAAAGACAGATACACGATTGTGCTAGTTATGCGAGTAGCCTAAATATACCACTCTAGCGAAAGCAAAAACAGTCGAAATGCAACAGTGTGAAATTACAACAGTTGAACTACATAGCTAACACATCTTACTATACTTAAAACGAGATCTAACTTAAATAGTTAAGACAACGATTTAGCAAACACGCTGAAGAAAGTTTCTAAGGCAATAATGCCAAGTACTTAACCCACGTCTGCGTAACGAAACTGAAACAAAGTCCAGACCGTCAACTACCGCTTTAAAATGTTAAATAAAATACCCTACCTTTAATGCCGGCCATTGCGATAAATACGTGGAAGTTTCTTTCTGGCTTTAGCCTCTTTGTGTATTGTTTATCAGTTCAGGCTGTCTTTCTTGGTGGACGGACTTCCTGCTTCCTCCATGGGGGCTTTCCTCCTCGTCACGTGACCGTCTTAAAGGTACAGTACGTTATCTGTGCACACGACGCCGCAGAGAACAACCGTGGCGTCTTCGTACATTACAGTCTCTTACCAGTCGTTTTTGTGTTCGCGCAGAGACCCGCAGACTCACCTGAAGGCCTCCAGTTGCTGCCCGATGTCGTAAAATCCACGCCATTTATGATCAGAGATCGATCAATCAATCTGGCATTAAAATGCAGCCTGAGACAGGACTCGTCCCCTCGTGGTAAAGAGCACGAGATTACGCCGTTCACGGATGCTTGATTTATACCAACTTGTTATCGTTCGTGGTGAAAGAAGTGTCCAGATCCTAACCCTAACCCTACAATAAAAGTTCTCCATTAAAAACCTTACTCAAGTAAATGTTTGTAGTGTGAAAGGTTTGTAGTATGAAAAGTAAAATAGTCAGACTGCGGTAAAATTATCCCTGACAGTGTTTTACTATTAAATATGGTGTTTTTGGATTCATGATACTGCTGCATTAATATGTAACCTTAATTTTAAATGGCTTTAGTGAAAATATTTCAAAACCTTTCCTTTCTAATAAAGAAAATTATACTCTTTTCTTGTGGATTTTGCAAATATTTGATTGGACGCATTTATTAAAAAGGCAACCATGGAAAAAGATTCAATCTGTGCAACCTGTGACTGAATTGTACTTCCCCAGAGTCCTTTAAAAAGATGACTTTAAATGAACCTCAGCGCTTCCCTTTTACTGTTGCTCAGGTTTGGGTTTATGTGGAGGTGAAACTGTTGGAAAGATGCAGTACTTCAAAGGGCATCAGTGATCACAGAGCTCGGCCAGATGCTGATCGACCGATGCCTCTGCCGTCCAGATGGAAATAATGTATTTACCAGAGCTGAATAACTGCTTTTCAAAGCGTTACTTATTACAGCTTACTGTTAAAATATCATGTTTCCTGATCTGACAACATAGTGCGCTTCTGTGTGCTGCTTTGTTCTGGTTTGTAATTGTCAGGATAGTTCATGCTGAATGCGAAAGATGTGTTTCGTGTGCATGCTTCAGCGAGCTGGTGTGCTGTCACTCATCCTCCAGCCCCCATATACTCGACTTCAATTTCAGGTTGTAATTCGCTGATGAGTTTTTATTTGCCTGAATGAGGGAGTGCAGATGAGCTAAATAATAATTTGAGGCTTCATGGCAGGACGCACCCAGTTCTTTACTTTGAAAATGATCACTGGCTGCATGAGGAAATATGATTAATATGGGGAAAGTGTACTTTACTGTGGTCCCTCTTTAGAGAGAGGTTTATTTAGAGATTTATCAGCTCAACTTCTTGACATCCTGAGTGTGCAAAGCCACATTTTGCTGTAAAAGAGTTTCACAGAGGAAATGAAACTGTTTTTGAGCTGCTTGCTGTGCTAAATAGGACTACAGTATGTCACGATTAGTTCTTTCGATCTCAAGAGAGCTGATGAGTTTGAAACCCCACGTTTTTTTTGCCAGTCACTCGCTGACATAAATAGCAATTGCAGTACTAACTAAATAGTGAGACTTTAAAACACTAAGAAGAACAACAACCATCTATTTGCTTGTCTACAAGAAAAAAACAAGGCACACATGAACCAAAAGTAAAAAGCTGTTTAATGTAGTACAGAGACAATCAATACACATTTTAGCCTAAAATGCAAAATACTGCTTCGTTTCAGCTACACGTGGAATTTAAGCTTGATTTATACAAAAAAAACTGGAAAGAAAAACATTCGCATTAGTTCAGCAAAGCTGGAGTAACATATGGGAGGAATCATGTGATGACTGACGGGCCAATTCGACCTGTCCTCTGATGAAGCTGAGAAATCTTTAGAGCAATGGTTGCCAGGGGTGCCAGCATCACCTGTCCCAAAGAAGGATGATATGGTTAGAGACTAAAGCATCTGGCTCCCATATGGCACTGAATATTCAGGTATAAGTAGGCATAGTGTGTTGTGACTATGAAAAGTAAAGTCTGAACAACAGTCAGGGTGACAACTTTTAAATAGTGTAGGTATCTCGGTAAGTAATGGGAAGTAAAAGGAATCAATTTGGGTTCCTGGGACTATTAGTCACTACACAATCAGCACCTTATATTACAAAATGACATATGCAGCAAGTCCAAAGATTTCCTGTTTTTTTAGTGTTGCTAGGTTTGATTGTGAGTAGATACTCTACCTGTGTATCTTGAAAAACCTGCTCCTTTTCATAGCTGTCTATGTATATTCGAACTGTCGCTCCATCGCTACCTGTCCCACTGAGTCTGAAGATGATTCGAGAGCCATCAGAGAAGATTATCCGCAGACCCTGCAGTGAAAACAGCCCAGCACAGGTGTGAGGCTTTTAGGAAGTATTGCTGAAATAGTCAAAATGACTAGTAATCACTGGATACATCCATCATCTGTATAAACTTATTGTTATAAGAATGAAGTGATGTACCTGGTTCCTGGAGATGGTGCTGTCTACAGGATCTGTGTAATCAAAGTTGTCTGCTTTTTCCACTTGATAGATTTTATCTTCAACCGCAAATCTCTGCTTCACAAAGGACTTGTCAGCAATCATAATCTCCAAATCCTCCATCATTTCACAGGCCACATCGATGTCTACATTCTCATAGTCGTATCTGAAGCAAATATCACCAGAAAAAAAAAATCATTAACGGCGTATATAAACCATGCATTTTTGTGTGTCGAACTTAATGTTAATTAGTACAATGTCCTGTTGTGTTCATTTAGTAACAGAGAGAAACTCAAACACCAGTCCTAAGCAAGTGACTGTTCCTCGGTGTGGAAATGACTCAGGCAGAGTAGCGACTACAAGCCCAAAGCCCCCCACTGTGCAAGCCACTTACACCCGGCCACCAAACTGAACATGTTTGACTGTTGCTTTGAAAGACAATGGCACAGCCCTGACACCATCCCCCATGACAACATTCACTGCCTCCATCTTCCCCACCACAGCAGGAGCTTCTCCACAGATGCCCACATCAGAGGCCCCCTTCTCCCCTTCCACAGTTGCAACTTTCTCCCTCCAGGAGAAGGATGTTAATAGACACTTCAAGAGAGAGAACCCCCCCCTCCACCCAGGCTGGATTCTGTCTCTCCATCCACCCTGAGGCACCATACTGATCAGCTGTCTCCAGTGTTGACAGGTATTTTTAACACCTCACTGGACTCATGCCAAGAACCAGCTTACTTCAAGACCTCCACCAAAAAACTGTGCCCCAAAAAACATGGACCACAGGGCTCAATGATGACAGACCTGTCACCCTGACCTCTGTGGTCATGAACTCATTTGATCCCACTTCAAATGGGGTGGGTGGGTGGGATCTGATGCTCTGATATCTACATCAATTTATCTTTGCAATTCACTGGGTAATAAACTGCACATTTTAAGACCTACGGACATGTGCACCAGCAAACCTTTCCTCTAGATGTCACTCTTGTTCCATTTCAGTTGAACAATGTGAAGCATTTCTACTCAGAAACAATTTAGTCATTCTTGTCATTCTTCATGTGTTTTTTTTTGTCATAATGTCATTTTGGATGTGTGATGGAACAACATAGGAGATCACAGGGCCGGTTGCTACTGGGGACAACTCACCTGGTAAAGTAGTTTCTTCCATATTTTATCCAGTGGTCCTTAAGAATATCCTCTACACTCTGCCTTCTGGTGGCCAGAATGGACAGCCATGCCAGCACGGCCCAAAGCCCATCCTTTTCACGGATATGGTCTCCACCTGATATGTTTAAAATATTAGGAAAGTTCAGTAACTGCTATGTTTTTTCCTGGAGAGGGTTACATGTGAAGCTTCATTTTTTGTACAAAGAGTCATGATCTTTTGTTGTTCAATTACTTACTAATGTCAAGTGAAGTCAAGTTATATAGCACAATATCACAAATTTGCCTCAAGGATCTTGACAATCTGTACAATATACAACACCTTCTGTCAAAATGGAAGAAATCTCAGTAAGAGCCACAAAGATATGCAGTACCTGTACCAAAACTTTCCTCTCCACACAAAGACAGTCGACCTGCGTCCATTAAATTCCCAAAGGACTTCCACCCTGTGGGAGTTTCATATAGCTCTATTTTTGTTGCCTTGGCTACTCTGCAGGATATAAAACAAAAGACTTATTATAATATAATTATATATAATGTTATTAATTGGTAGCATTTGAAGATCTCACAAAACCTGCAGATACTGTAAGTTTGACATGGGTGAAACTTTTTAAAAGCATCTCATTAATGATATGAAAGCCAGGATGATGTTTTACCTGTCCAAAGCTGCACTTGTGGGCATGCTGCGGGCGAAGCCTCTCACCCCTGTTTGCTGAAAGTATGGGATGCAGAAGATGTTGTCAGCAATCACAGCCACAGAGTCAGACGGGGTGACGAAGAAGCTGTGCTTACCAAGGATCATGTTACGGTCCTAGAAAGCCAGCAGACAGACAGGTTAAAAGTCAAGGCCTATAGACTAGCACCAGATTCTTATAGACCCTGACATATAAAGTATGTCTCTTAATAGAGAACAGTAGGAAGTTTTACTTGATATGGCATGATAGATTCGAATATGTTCAATAAAAAAATGCATTAAAACACACCCCATCACCATCAAATGCAGCACCAAAATCATACTGTCCATCTCTCATACTTTCAACCAGATCTGCAGCGTAAGTGAGGTTTGGATCTGGATGTTGACCCCCAAAATCCTCCAACGGGACACAGTTAATGACAGAATTGACAGGACAGCCCAACTCCTCGCAGAGTATTCGCTTCACATATGGTCCAGTTACTGAGGAGCAGACAGAGGTGACAGAGACAGGGTTAAGAGAAGACACTGATGGACCATAATGCAGTCTGTTGTTTTACGAGTACAAAGCAGAAAAAAAAAACATTTCAGCTTTGTGTTGCTCTGGTCAAACTTCAGGAAATCTGAATAAAATAGGTGTAAGAACATAAGGGAGTATCTCAGGTGACTATAGAAGTGTGTTAAGGTAAAATCCTTCTTTTTCCAAGCAACATTCTGACTTATGTATATTCCTAGATCACTTTCAAAGAAAATGTGGAGATCCAGTATTCCTTTTGACAAACTTTAAAGTTCGTTCAGTACAGTCAAGCATCATGCTTCAATAAAAAACTTTTTCATTTCCATAATACAATTTTCTTTCACTCTCTCTTAGGTCTACAACATGGATTCCACACATTTCCAACCTCACACAATCGAAATATTTCTCTTTATAGGCAAACAAAATGTTAAACATGACCCAACCCAAACAACAACCAAATATCAACAACAATTTACACTTTATCTCTATGATTTCACTATAATAGTTTGTGTCTTACAGGGTGTGTGCTATTAGGTTAAAATAAAAACCCTATGGGTGACTTCCTGTGAGGGGTTTGTGTTGTGTTGTGGTGGTGTGGATGTGTGAGGGGTCCAACCTTGAGTTTCAGTTTCAGTGTTTGGGGAGACTCTAAATAGCTTTAGTAACCTAATCATTATAAATTACTCTGAAGTTCCAGCAACTGCTTTCTCCCCTCTCCATCGCTCCAACAAAGCCTACAACTGCACTCTCTAAAAGATCACAACACAAACTTCTTGTGTCTGATACTGAGTTGGATGACATCCTGGTATTGCTTGTGAAATCACAAACAGATCCTGAATGGCTGGTGTTTGTCTGATATTTGGACAGTCAAATAGATTTCTTGTGATCCCGGCCAGAGGTTTGACTTAACCTTCACCTTTAACTTGGCAAAAACAAAAGTGACAAAGCTAAACAAGTGAGACACGGGCAACAAGACCATGCTGTTTTTTTCTAGGATAACGTGACTTGAAAAATAAATAAAATAAATAAATAACACTGGTTACTGGATTCTGAGAGGAATGTTACTAGACCGTTTTGTTCATTGTTTTGTTTTTTTCTGGTTTAGAGAAAAAAGATACTGAAGAAGATCTATGAACAAGTTTACAACAATAAAGCAATAAACTCAACAGAATTTAAAATGTTTACTTAATTTATTCACAGTGGACTAGAGTCATGCTCATAGTAAATATTTTCTCACCTCCATGCATGGCATCTACTCTTATTTTGATGTGGTTCTTGCCAGAAAGAAGCTCCTTCAGAGCAGCAAAGTCAAAAATGTTCCTCATCAGATTTGCGTAGGATTCCACGGAGTCCACAATTTCCACTAAATACAACAGCAAATGAGAAAAAGGTACATATAATGAATTAAGTGTGCTAGGTTTAATAAAGATGACTGGAGACCAGTGATGACAATATTAAAAAAATATATACTGTTACATATTTTTGCAAGAATTAAATAACAAAATGGGCCTCATGCAAGAATATTTTCTTAAATTTCTCTTACTTTTCTTGCATGCTATGTCAGATTCAGAAAACACTTGTAACTTCAAAAAAGTGTGGAAATGTCCCACATGGCATGATGCATTTCACCGGTGCCACCAGCTGAGCCAAACAGAATGTCAACGAATGATGAAGCGTGACGGATCATACTCAAAATTGATTTAAAGTAATGACATATGCAGTTATTTAGTGAAAGACTTAGCTTGGAATTACAGCAAATTAATTACAGATGATTACTACAACGGGTTTGGACCACTCGCAAATTGTGTTTGTACCTGAAAGAAACAAATGGTGAACGCGGCAAGTTCTCCTAAATCACTCGATTGTGGCATTTAAGAACAAATCTGTTAGTGGTTCTTACACGAGGCCCAACATTTCAGCTCTTTTTGATCTTGTACCTCTCCTAGGTTAAAGTACACATACTAATGTTAGATTTCACCTGTAAAGGGCTTGAACTTGTTCTCCAGATCAAATGTCTGTTTGCCCAGGGTCGTCAGATCCACTCGGAGTCCTGGGCAGATGGCAAACTCCTCAATGGTTCTGCTGATCTGAAAGATCTTGTTGGTGACAGACTCCTTTGCTGGGCCTGAATGAAGTATCAAGACTTGTGTATCACATTTATATTTCCTAGAAATGCATACGTTCAATATATAACTCCATTATATGCTGATGACAGTGTTGTTAAGTTTATTTGCTGTGCCGATCTTATTGATGTGCTTCAACTTTGTCCTACATTTTATGTCCAGACAAAGTCTTTACCTCAGTTCTGTATCCATGCCACATATCTGCCTGAGGTCCTGTCCAGCCTTGTTAAATGTCTTTCTGACTTCTCCTGTAATACTATTTTTCACTTGGCCGATGCCCCCGCATGCTTCCCCCTCTCCAGTTACCATACCTCCATTTGCAGTGTTGAACTTAATGCCAAAGTCTCCATCAGGTCCACCGGGGTTGTGACTGGCAGTGAGGATGATGCCACCAATGGCTTTGTATTTCCTGACCACACAGGAGATGGCCGGCGTGGACATTATCCCATGGTGTCCAATGATCAGACGACCGACCTGAGGAAATGTCACACAGGTGTGTGTGAGTTGAACGATATGATTGTGTGTCTTAATTTATCTGACCGGGGGAGGGAAGGATACCATTAAATATCAGGTTTGCGTTTCATACCACTTCCAAAGAGTAACAAGGGCTAGAATTTCATTTAATGAACAGCAGTTACGGCACATCAAGACCAAGCTCTGTCATGTGTAAATGTATTTCATGTCCCTTTAAGTATATTTTCTGCCAGTGAAAGCATCAGAAGTTCAAAGATTATGTAATTTAAACCCTGGGCCCACACAGAACTCATTACTGCTGCCAGCAGGAGTGTTAAAAACAAAACACGATTCAAATGTTTCTTTTCAAAACAGCAACAAGAGAAGAAATGGAGACAGCCAGGAGCTGTGAGTACACCAGCAACACGCTGGGTTAATGACCGAAAAGCAGCACTCGTTCTTTAATTCCTCATAACATTATTCTTTTTTTTCTTTTGTGTTCTGCTTTCTTCCATTCAGTCTCTTGTATTGTTTTTAACCACACTGTGTTTAAAGCTCCCATCCACTCAAAAGTATTTTTTAATACATACTATTGTGCAGAGAGAAGGGAGAAGGTTTCTTGGGGCTCACCAAAAAATCTCAATTTTAGAGGCGGATCTGCTTGCAGGATTTGTGAGCTAGTATGCACCTTGTGGAAACAGAAAGTCATCAGTGCACAAAGGTTGAAGTAGACATTTTGGACTAGGAAACATCTAGTGACCAACAGATGAACAATTTTTAGTGAGACCATTTTTTATGTTTAGTTTTGTGTATATTAATACGATACGATACGATATACTTCATTGTCCCCTTTGGGAAATTTGTCTTGGACTCCAGAGTGCTGCGCTCTACCGTTAAATGAGAACAGAAACAGTACCAGCCATGCCAGTCATAACGATACACACACACATAATATTGCACACCCCATCGTAAAAACACATTGCACGTAACACATACTGCACATACTCCAGATGAAAACACCATAAAAAACATAGTACAATCCTCCAGCCTCAAGCAACATGCTTGAGGCTGAGCAGAATCCTGAATTGTAAATACTACTGAAAGCCTGTGAGACATGTTCTCACCTACAGAATAATAATTACAAATATGAATTTAGATTTCATCTGTTTCAACCTGATGATTAATGCAAAAGTCACTAATCTTTAACGATCCCTTATAAACGTGATGATAACACAGCGTTTTATGAAATGTTTTATTTTATTGATTACATTTTTGATCAACATTTTATGGTCACTTTTTTTTAAATTGCAGAAATTACAAATATTTCTTGAAGAACAAGTCATTTTCAAAACTTCTTATGAGGTTAATATTGAATTATTGAAATGCCTGTTGTTATGTCGAGATAACGACAGACTCTTTTGTCGAGATAACAAGATAATTATCTCTCGGGATAAGGGCATTAAAAGGAAAGACTTGCCAGTACGACCGATCTCAGCTTCCATGGACAACTTTTTGTAGAATGATGTTTTTAAGAATTTATGTGCGCTGTTAATCTATTGAATTCATGTAAAGAATATTTTTAATATGTGTATGTTTCCTCAACAAATGTTACTCTGTTGATTTTTTTTCCCATGTATTTTCTGTAATAATTCCATGCTTTGGGATATTTCTAAATATTTTAGGCATACCAAATAAATGATGTGATTCTCGTCTCACGCTCTGCTCTGTGTGTTTCATGTCCGCATCATTAAAACATACAAAAGGCAAAACAAACAAAAAACACAAACTGTAAATTAGTGTTTATTTTCCCCTCTGTTTTTTGGCACCAGGCTGGTTGTACCAATGATAACACAGTCACACAGGTGACACAGACATACATGTGCAAATACTGACAACGTTTATTCACGTCACACCCGTACACACACTCAACAGCATGCACACACAAACAAACCCACACACAGGGGAAGTAAATCCACACTCATGCCATGGACACTGACCCCGTTTGCAGCTGCCATCTGCACAATGACCTCGATAGCTGTTCGGTTGAAGTAGCGTCCATCTCCTCCTACCACAACTGCTGATCCCTGGCGGTCACGGAGGTCAATGGAGGAGAAGATACTCTGGATGAAGTTGTGCAGATAGTTCCTTCTTGACTGGAAAACATAGACCTTTTTCCTCAGCCCACTGGTGCCTGGTCTCTGGTCTGGATAAGGGGCTGTAGCGGCAGTTACCAGTTGCAGAGGGCTGTTGTCCATTGTTTCAAACTGAAGATTCAACCTAAAGCTGCAGTGTAGAGACCTGGGGAACCTGCTGTTTGGAGGGAAATCCCCGGTCAGTTGGCATGGGGAATGGCACAGAATGGGAGGGTAAAGTCTTGGCCCCTCCTATTATTCGACACAGGCTGGAAGCACAGAGTTACAGGGGTACTTCTGAAGCCCAAAATAACCTTTCAAACCAGTGTGCGGGTGTGCAGAGGCAGGGGAGGGTAACTAAAGACGCTCCTTCACACATGTGCAGGGAGATCACTGTCAAGCCTGCAGGCCTCGCCACAAAGAAGCGTGTGTGTGGGTGGAGGTGGGTGTGACAGGATGGAAGGTGTTATGGGAGCAGCTTGTCCAAGTGTGAAGGGCTGCAGCTGCGTACGGGGAAATGATGTGCAAAAAGATGCTTGGAGTATCTCATCTAAGGTGCACTCGGCACTATTTTAGGAGAGGGTATTTATTTGTTCTTAAAAATAAGTGAGGACAGAAAGGGAGCGGAGTAATTATCAGGTGCATTAGAAGGACGTACTTAAAGAAAAATATGTGGCTCTCAGTATATATTTACAAAACAACTTTGTCAGATCTAATTATACATGCTGCACATGGAATCAGCGTGGAGACAGAACAACACTGCCCTCTAAAGTTTATTGGGTGTGCCTTACAACACAGTACAAAAAAGTGTGGTAAAACAACTTCTGATTGTAACATTCAGAAGATTCCAGTATGTAGTAATACACACATGGATTTCTTTACAAGATCAAAACAAAGTTGAGTCGTCCTGGGATAACACAATTCAAGGACAAATATTTGTTAGGAAGGCCAACCAGTGCCTGATCAATGTCAGGACCTTATGCAATCTACAGTTCACAACAACATGCAGGAGATTATATAATTTCTCTTTTTCAGTGTGGGGTCACATCAGGTCATATAACTAGTTATGTATAATATAGACATCATACATGAAGTCATATGACATTCAGATGATCTGTTTAAGTTAAATACAGTACATTCAATTTATCAGTGTGTAAAGAGGCAAAAAAACTGTACAAGTCAATGTGACTCAATATGAAAACTGCTCATGTATATATATATTTTATCTACAACCTTTGACCTTTGTGGAAATACATTTTATACCATGATATGAAAATCAGCTAAAACACCTCTTTGTTTTTCTATTTGAGATTTTACAATACATTTCTACCTTTTTTCATATGTCAAACTTTCCCAGCCAAATACAGCGTGAAGTAACATGTTGCTGAGGAAACATGTCTGTCCTTCAAACCATGGCTGCCTGCATGAAGCATTACCCAGGCTCTCCAGAAGAGGCCGCTGTGTAACGCTGGTTTGTTTTGAGCTTTTGCACTTGAGGCTTTTGGTGCCATTTCAGACAGAGAAGAGGCCCGTCTCGGTGGAAGCTGACGTGTAGGCAGCGGCGCTTGAAGCCAGAGGGTGGACAGATATCTGGGTGAATCTGAGGGAGTTGGAAGTCTTTCGGCCGTGCCTCCACTGGATCCCTCTCCTTCGCTCTGAACGACCCTTTGGTCTCATGTGGAAGTATCTTCCATTCAGGTTGGTGTCTCCACAAGCGTTGAACCACCACCCACCTGGAAGATGACAGGTGAAAATCAGAGGTGGAGAGTAACTATGTGCATTTACTCAAGTACTACTTCTTAAGTAGCCTACAATTTGGAGATACTTGTACCTTACGTACTTGAGTATTCACATTGTATCCTACGTTACTCCACTAATGACAGTCGGCA
The DNA here is from genome assembly GCA_037367275.1 of Coranthus polyacanthus. NCBI lineage: Eukaryota > Metazoa > Chordata > Actinopteri > Kurtiformes > Apogonidae > Coranthus > Coranthus polyacanthus. The sequence goes on from JAPQRN010000010.1 coordinate 2,471,972, forward strand.
AATACTGTACTTTTTACTCCACTACATGTATTTGACATAATATGACATGATAAGCTATAATGCAGTAGTGTAGTCTACTATTTCTACCCAGTAGTATACAAAGTATTTAAAATTAGCTCCACACTAAACATCCAATAATCCAATAATACAAGACTTTGTATTCTGCATAATGAGTACTTTCTGGACCATTAGTTGCAAGGGAGTCTGTGTGAATTAATACTTTTAAATAAAAGCAACATGTATTTAATAAATTAGGCTGAAGGTACTTTGAACAAATATTAAGTTGAGTTAAACATACATTATTTAATTTTTTTAAATCAAATTTTAACCAATCGGTTAGTTAAGTAGAAAAAAATCTAATGATGTAAAAATATTTTGAAAAATGAATAAGTAAGAAAATGGGGTTTTTTTTTTAAACAAATTTTAAAGTAACTGGAATTTGCACCTAATTTTGCATCTTCTAGACAATATCTTCATTACGCTACACGTGACTGTCTTGTTGTTTTCTTAAATTTCTTGGAAAGTGAATAAAATTATCTAAAATTATTCAAGACGATCTAACAAAATTGTATCTAGATTTTTAGTAAAGATTGAAATATCCAAGCACTTGGTAAATCAAAATACATTTTGTGAACTATTTTGTAAATCTAACTAAATCTTAACTTAATGTATTTAATTGAAATACACTATATTTATATCAGACTCACTTTGTTGCCATAATTACCAGTGATCACGTTTTTTACAGTGTAGGTATTTCTACTTTTACTTAAGTTTCTACAAAAGATAAGTTAAAATCACAAAAGTTACTACTTTAAGAAAATTGTTCATGTTGCGTGGTTTACAGTCTTTATAGATTTAATGCTTCATGAATCCACTATACCTGTGTAGCTTTGGGCGCAGTTGGAGTCCTGGTGGTTGTCGTTGTCCCTGTCCTTGGTGGAGAACATCATGCCTGTGTGGTTACTCATGGGGTCGGGCAGATCTCCAGACAGATGTGTGAGATGAATGGTATAGTTCCTCTCAGGACCATCAAGATAAAATCTGTATTCAATAAAATGTCTGCCCTGTTTCCAATCTTCCAGCTGGATGCGAAGGACAGAGTTGCCCTGAGCAGCGAGTGAGTGAATCTTCTTGAGACCGAGCCAAAACTCCCCTGTGACAGACACAGCATTGAGGGATCACAGCTGACGCTTTTACAAGTGTCTTTGACAAGTGATGCACACACTCCAGTACAAGTACAAGTCCTGCATGAAAAATCATTCTGAAGTAAAAGTACGCACGTGTTATTATTATTAATGAAGTAACAGGAATGGTTTGGTTCTGTTTTCAGTTTTCTGACTTGGTCTTTTAAAGCCGTCAGACACATGGAGTAGAGTCGACTGATGGTGGATTTTAAAAGGCCGATATAATAACAATAGTTTGGGAAGGGAAAAGCCGATAGCAGATCAATCGTTCCATATCACCACTTAATCACATCTAAGTCAAAAAACATCTAAATAATTAAATGAGGATCATGAAGGTCAAATTCAAAGTAAGATCAATAAATCAGGAAGTGAAAACTAAACATAAAAATGTAGGTGAGAGGGATCTTTTAAAACTTTACTGAGCTATTATTTTCCCTCAAACTCATTCCAGTTGAGAAGCCTGATGTTAGAGCCCGATACTATCAGGGACAAGTTCTGCAGCTGGAGTTTCTAATAGTTTAGTAATAATTTCTAAAATGTCCTATCAGCGCCTATCTCTAGTAAAAACCTTTAATATTTACGTGCAATGTAGTGGTGTAGAAGTGTAAAGTTGTATGCAATAATAATCAACTTGAATAGATGTAGGCCTTGGTTACTTTCCACCACTGGCTACATGTTGTACTTTAATTGACATCGGTTACAAACGACAGAAAAGGAGTTAAATGTTTATCAGCGTGAATGTGAATGTTCCTACATTACATGAATCATTTTCACCTTGAACTTCTCCAAAGCCATCTTCATACTTCTCCCAGGTTTGATCAAAATCCACAGAACCATCCCTTCTTCTCTGGATGACTGTCGCTCCTTGGTCTTCAATGACAAAAAAGAGACTACATTTAATCCCAAAGAAACAGACAGTTAAAAGCGTAATATGCACTCCCTAATCCCTTTTTTAAGAGACAGACCTTTGCTCATATCGCAGAAGGCCACGAAGGGCTCTGATCTGTTGGGTCTGATGACGTAGACACCGGTGACTCTCTCTCCTCTGTTGAACAGTTCACTGCAGTGTGACGGCACATCTATTTTTAAAATGACCAAAAGCACAACATTAAGCTCGAAGCTTTGCTCCATTTGGCAGCAAAGTGTTCATCTCCAGCAGAGAAATGGACATATACATGTGACTAAAAGGTCATCATTACAGATCGGCGGCAGTAACAGGGAAATGTGTTGAGGGGAAATTGATTGCTCGGTAAGCGCTGATTGTCCCAAACTGTGTAAATGTGAAGCAGAAAATTGGAGGAAATGCCCTGGACTTAAACCATAAGCACTGATGCGGTTAAATGGAATACTTAACCTTTGTGGATTTTGTACTTACATGTATGACAAATACCAAATTCTTAGTATCAGTCGTGACATTTTATTAAATTTACTATCCGTCTTACTCATCATTTCAGTGCTCCTGGTGTAGTGTGAGTTCAGATAAGTGGTGGGCGCTGGTGCTTCAGTGTTGAAGATTTCAGGCACCTTCTCAATGGTCTCTTGGTGTTGTGCGCTGGCTGTAAGCTGAAAAACATATTAGGGAACACTTAAGCTTGCTGACATAATCCTCAGAATGTAGAAATACATTTTCACACCTATTAAACTTGGGGTGTGCAGTCTGCAAGAGTGCAAAGTTGTCAAAGTTTTTAAGATATTTTTAACAGTACGGATTTTATGCTTTCGGTGTACGTCATTACTGAGGCACTGACTGAGGTTATTAAAACTACGGGTAGCTCCTTCATCATATCTGTACTTTCTTAAGATTTATAGTAAATTATATAGTACAACAGCACGACTCCATTAAAGTTTCCTTCCACCAGTGCAATCACTGCAGTTCTGTCTCCAGTTCACTCTCACTCTTACTTCTCTCTGCTGTTTCGAGGGAAACTTTACTGCTGCCCAAATGCCGATACAAAGGGACTGAGAAGACGCCTTTACCCACAGTCCATCTGGATCAGGACTGAGGACTGAAACAGCCAAATCACTTATTGCGTCATGTCTGTCAAAGGCTGCATTAATTAAGGAATATTTATCTACCGTATTACCAGTCGGGTGTGCATCTGTATATCTTTCATAGTCACAGTTCACTTCCACCCCTACATTTGTGTATAGCACATACATTTATAACAGCTTGTTCATATGCCTCTGTCTTTTACATCTCCTTAACATCCTCAACATCTCAGTGCAATAATATCCAATGTCTGTTTTATGTATCTCTTGTATTAATGCACTTTGGAATGAGGAGACTAAGCATTTCACTGTCTTTGTACTATGTCAAATCAAATCAACTTGACTTGATTTTATTTGAAGTTGGCCAGTTAATGACTCAGTAACTCCGTTTTTTTCTTTACCTTTTCCTCCAGCATCTTGATCTGAGTCCTCTGATGGTTGAGCTGATCACTCTGTTCCCTCACAGCCTTCAGCAGCTCTGTGATGCTCCGCTCCTGGCTGTGGATCACGTCCTGTTAGGGGAAAAAACAAACCTTTATATGATCTAGTTAAGAATGTATATTGTACTAACTTCCTCTAAAACAACCTTGAATGTGTTTTTCCTCAAACCAAGTTGGACACTCACACTTTTCTTAGTAAAAGTCTG
>JAPQRN010000010.1:2475890-2489328 GCA_037367275.1 Coranthus polyacanthus
ACTTCCTCTAAAACAACCTTGAATGTGTTTTTCCTCAAACCAAGTTGGACACTCACACTTTTCTTAGTAAAAGTCTGGTTGTGTGAGATGTCCTCGTCTGGCAGCAATTGTACACTGACACTAATGACAACTTCTTGTCATTGACGTCTTGTCATTCTTGTGTATAATATACTATTATACTACCATACTGTGTTGTGTACTACAACAGCTACGAGAAAGCCTTTTAAGCATTACACAAGATAGACTTTTTAGGACAATGCCTCCGTTATTTTCACCATAAAACTATCCGTCACATAAAGAATAATGAAGACTTTTAGTGCCTTTAAAACATGAATTAAAATCAGTTTATGTTTGACATTTCTACTTGCGCAATAAGAAAAATTCCAGCTGTAGGTACCTCTGTAACATAGGTGACTCACCCTGAGGCCATTGATCTCTGCCACTTGGTCGCTCGTCACCAGACCCTGGGACAGACTGCTCAGCTTCTCCTCCAGGCCTTCCACCTTGTTCTGCAGTCGACTCTTCTCCTGCAGGATGTTGTCCACCTTAGAACTGATCTGAACAGACAGGTCCATAATCTCCTCATTGTTGGCCTTCAGCACGACAGTAGTCTTCTTCAGCTCTTCTTCTTCTACCTTAATCTCACTGGCCAGGACTGACAGCTGGTAGAAAGAGTGGTCGAAGATGTTGAGCTTCTGGATGATGTCATTTATCTGCCCCTTTGTCTTCTGCACAAACTCTCGCAGGCTCTGGCCCAGTTGGAGGAGGCCGTTCGCCAGAAGACGCACATCATCCAGAGCAGCAAAGCGGGACCGGGTTTCAGGCGTTGGCTCGGGCTGGAGAACGGCAGGACCCGCTTTAACACACAGGACAGTGCAGGCCGTGGCCAGGACAAATAGTACGGGAGTTAGTGCTGTTTTCATGTTGTTGTTGTGCTGCTGTGTAGTGATGTGAGGAGACCAACAGGCTGCCCTCTCCTTCCTCCGTGTCTGGACCAAGAGACACTGACAGAAAGTCCTGGGCTTTATACACTGTGTGGAATCAGGTGAATGATTAACCTCATCTGATCAGTTCCTGAAAGGAGGACGTAGTATCCTCCCTCTGAACGACTTCAGATAGATAGAGCGTCTGCTTTTTCTATGAGTATTTTGATATCCTCATTGGCTCCACTTTACAGTAAGACTACTCTTTTCAACTCTTTTTGGATTTATAAATGGTTTATAATTAGGTTTTTAATTTGATTATATACATTTTCTCAATCATTGATATACTGTTATTGAACAGTGACGAGGCAAGAGTGACCTTTGTTTGTCAAATAGTGAAAAACATAACAGATACACATCCATTTTTACTTGCTTTTCTTTGAGGCGGGACAGTGTGTTTTCACCTGACCTGTGGTGACCTGTGCTGAGGCCGTGACCGACCTGTGTTGCTGTTATGTGTCTGCGTGGCTTATTTTTAAACAGTAAGTTGACCCAGTTTACATATTGTATTGATTGAGAAATAGGACCGTAAAGTTCATGGCTTTCCGATGGTTTGTTTGACGTATTTTGATCCAGTAGAGGGCAAGGAGAAGATTCCATATCATACATTTAATGTCGGAAGTTGAATGAAACAAAATGTCGCTCAGAACCAGCAACACTGTTTTCAAAAATCAGTCTCAGGACAAAACATTTTTGACAAGAGAATCAATTGATTTGCAGTGAAACACCATTTTATTTAAAAGCCTGCAGAAATGAACCTGCATTTCTACAGCACCTCTTTGGAGACCTCAACTGGAGACCTTTTGGTTGTGTACACTCCCCCTCAACTTCAGTGGGAGTTTAAAGTGAGACATAACCGCCTACCGAGATAGGGTGATGACCCGGGCTCTCCTCTGTTAAATGTTAACTGCCCATATTGGAGCGGGGTTGCATGCACATAGTGTGTTTACACAGTAAATACAGTTCAAACCCTCACTATTACCAGGGGTCTGCTCTCTAGAGGATGTGGGTGCACAGTGGACCACATTTATGAACCCCCGTGTAGAGCAGTAGCTGCAGGGTAGCTTCAAAGGATAAGGGACTTATAAGGGCCACGGGGAGTTCAAGGGCTCATTTATGTGATAAACAAAGGAAGGATATATACACATTATACATAAATGGACAAATGATGAAGATGGAACATCAGGCACTAATCCATTTTTCCATAATTACCTCCGCCAAGTAGGTTATGTCATCACTCATGTCTGTCTGTCAGCAGGATTGCACATAAACTACTGTACCAATTTTGATGAAACTTGGTGGAAGGGTAGGGGTAAGGAGGATGAACCCATTAATCTGGAACAAGGGCAAAGGCTGGATGTTTTTTAAAGGTGCATTAGGTTATTAATGACACCGGTGGCTACGGCTGGGTGATGTCATTTTATACCACATATCATACATCACTTTTTATTATGTTGTGATAATTTTCCTTTAAAATCAGTGGCTATGATTATCACAGTGTAATTTTATATTATAATAATTATCTTCTTGTTTTTTTTTTTTTGTCTTTAGGGTTTATGTTGTTTACATTGGTAAATAGACCACAAAATGATTTGATGTTTTGTTGTTTCCCTTAATTTTTCTCGTGCGTTTTTTGCCGTTGAACATTTTATCATTTGAAGTGTTTTGAATGTCCTACCTCTAGATTTCTGAAATGTTCTGACCTTTTCTAACGGTAGCTAGTGTTTCACAGTATTGACCACTGACCAGAAGAGAGGCACTGAGGCACTAAATGTCTTCTCTGATTTCTTTATGGATGGAAATCAGTCTAAACGCTTTTACAGGCGACCAAGAGAGTCATTTTTTTGGGGTGCATTAATACATGTAAATTTCTTCACATTATTCGACGTAGAACATTTAAAATTGGAGACTGATTTCCCCCCAGGCTAAGTCCTTTGTTGCCATGGTAACAGTTAAACTATCCAGTGAAACCAAATGACAAAAAGAGGAAAACATAATTCATAATTTGTGGTAAGTTGGTCATTTAATAATATTGTGGAATGAGAAAAAGAGTGGATTATTGGCCTTGGGGGAGGTCTGCTCTCTGACTCCTCCACTACTTTTTCCTCTATTTCATTATTGTGAATTAAGAAACATATTAAAGCAAACCCTGGATAGTGGGATCCACCTGCCTCCCTTTAAAAAAAATGGTTGTACTCTGGTGATTAGTTTGTCAAATTCCAAGTGAATTTCGGACTATTATAAAGTCCTGAAATTTTCATATGATGCGGTATACATTTTTCCTTACGTGGAAACAGACGCTGTGAAACGCTGTCTGATCTGACACAGCTACAGAAAACTCTTCAGACCCTTCTTCTGCTAGAGGGCAACATGTACCAGAGGAGTTGTCTTTGTCGAGTCGTCTCCTGCAACATCTGTCAGTTACAGACATACATGGTAACATTTCTTTATGCAATTCCCTTCCTCCTTCTATCCGGCAATAAAATGACAGTGATATTTACTGCAGATAATGCACAAGCATTTTTCTCCCTTTATATCTCTCTTTTGATTCAGACGCTTCCTTCAGCAAGTTCACGTCATCCCCAGAGCGACTAATGCAGCAGCATGGGGAGTTTAACTGTCAAATGTAGAAGCTTTCTCTGTTTTGTCTTTTGGCTGCAGCTGAAAAATAGATAACAGTTCAAATTATTTCATAATACAATTTATCTACTATGCACACAGGCTGTTTATCTATTTGTTCAAACCACCAAAGGCAAATATCCTTTTTTTTCAGCTTGGCAGGGTTGTGGTTTGTGGTGCATTTTGGATACTTTTTTTTTTTTACACACACTCACACATTCCACTAATGTACAGTAATTTCCTGAAGACTTATCCTAGCCATAACATGCCTAACCCCTAACCCCTAACCCCAACCTTAAAAGAACAGCAAACCCTCAAATGTAATGATTTACGCAACTGCATTTTGTCCCCATAAGGGAGCCATGTCCCCACAAATGACTGTGGGAAAAGATTTACGTGCCCATACTGTAATAAATACCCCGGCCACACACAGCCTTACACCAAGAGGAGATACATTTATAGGAGATACTGGAAAGAAAACAGGAGCAATAGATTACAAATGAGATTAATTTGCACAGCATTTTTCATGACCCTCTTCATCAACTCTTATCTCTTTTCTCACATACATTGACTTTAAATCACCATCACTTTCAGTTAGATTAAGATTGGCCCGTGAGCTATTCCATCTTAAAAGTAGCTTTTCAGTCTTAAGCAGTAATAATGAAGGATGTTTTGACCTGTAGCTGACATCAGTAGTTTTAACTAAATGAATTTCAGTCGCTCTCCTTATAACCGTAGGATTATAAACGCTTCGTTGTCAAGGGTCTGTGGCCTTCTGGTCAACACGGCGGCCTGATTCATAGTTCACTGTTACATGACTACTTGTCACTCTGTCCATTGGCCAATGCAACTACAGCACAACCTGTAACTCCCCTGACCACAAGCCACAGTTATATAACACACAATACTTTTCCATCTGGCTTCTGTTATTTCAGTTTTCCTTTAAGGAAAAGCAGTAGAAAACCATATGGATGCAAACTGACAAGAATAATCGGCAAGACCGGCTAAATGTTAAGGATAATTTCATCAACATATAACTTCAGAGAACATTGGTATTCTCCAAAAACATCACGAGTCTTGCTAGAAAGAGGACCTACCCCTTGGCAGTGTTAACCTTACCTCCAGCTATAATTTCCACCAGAAGGCTGCTTCCACAAGTAATAATAACAAAGTGAAAAGGGAAGAAAATTAATAGCCTGCAGCTTTGTGCATTTCACTTTGCGGGCCCAAAATATCTATTTGTCTAAGTTAATAATTAACAGCTCATTTTTCAACAAATATTTTAAGTAAATTACAAACTGAATTTATGCCCCGTGTTTCTCTTCCAATATGATGCAACTCTTAATCTTTCTCTGAAACTGCTTTTGAGTAGACCAACATTTTTTGCTCTCTGGCCAAGGTTTCTGCTTATGTGGTCAGTCTGTCAGCAGTCATTTGGTCCAATAAAGACAGTTTTTTCTCCCTCTCTCCCCTCAATCCAACCACAATCCCTCTCGGAGTCAGTTGTCTGCTTGTGTAATGGAAAGGGAGTATTTCGCGCTAATTCTTGCTTATTCCTTTTCCATCCATGGTGGGGCACAAGGCAGCGGTGGCAACTCCTTGAGCGTCTCTCCCATCGCTTTGTCATGTAATAAACTCTTTTTGGCTTTTAAGTTGAGCTCAATTGGAATGCTGTCATTTAGACAATGTGACAATGTACAGGACAGAAAATATCATTCTCTTCTCTTTCTTTTGCATGAAACTATGAGCATTTCCCACAATTCTGCTGGTGAGAATTGGACTGCACGTTGTTAGGTTACTTTTGAAATGTAAGAGGTTACCCTGTTAAAAATGTAAAGCGTAATGTAGCTATTTTAATTACTTCATCAACGTAATCTAACTTACTGTGCAAAGGCCCTCTTGAAACTGTAAGGATTATCATTGTCAGTCACATTTTTTCAGGGGTAAAAATGCTGAAAAACTCACAAAACTTTACACATTTTCTGAGGGTTATTTCTAAGGGTTGCACTTTAACAACCTCCTCCTAGAGAATTAACCAGAGCGACTTCGGATTTGATCAGTGTCATGTAAAGAGCTGTGCAGTAAAAAAATATTGCTGTGGCAATGCTGCGAGTTCCTGTTTAGCCAGAAATGGCTCGATGATGCCCCCTATACAATTTAAAAAATTAAGCCCCGACATGAGGTTTTCACGTAGATGTGCCAAATTTGGTAGGCACATGTATCTGGACCAGATGCACAAAAAAAAAGCCACTTGGAGCCATATCCTAAACCCAACAGAAAGTCCACCATTTTGGTTTGATTTCCAGCCATTGTACTAGTCAGACAGAAAGTGATATTTAACTCCCTTGTACAACATCCAAAATGACGGCGCTTCTGAAGACGTCTACATGCCTGCATTAAAAACCCCTTGACTGCACCCGAAGCCCCGCCCCCCTGACCTGCACAGAGCTGCCAGGGCCAGATCATCGCTGGTGCTTGCAGCTTTAATTACATTTCATTACTTTGTGATTACTTTTCTAACAAATGTTTTAAACTTGGTCCTACAAACACAGGCTTTGCTGCAGAAAAGGGGCATTTCTGGATGGCGAAAAGATGCAAAGCTGTATAATGGTATGTTATTTTCTACATATAAGGTTTTTACTAAAAATATATATTCTGATGTAATCCCTTTATAATCACCAACATTTTGATTTGTAACTGTAATTTGATTACATATCTTTTCTCGATGGCTGTAATGGAATATAATTAGACTTATTTTGTAACTTTACTGTTTACTACCTGTTTACAGCCCAGTGCTCTTTTAAAGAGCAGAGGATTGGCTTTTCTGGTATGATGGCAGTGCCCCAGAGGAAGACGCTGGTAACATGTTGAAAGGGGATCTATGAAGAATGAGAGGCATGCACTGAGAGAATTAACCCCCATGGATGGCACCAGGCCCTCTATGCCCCCCCCTCTTCGCTTCATTATAGAGGACATAGACCACATAACATTGGATTGGGTTACACATTCTGTACGAGGGCGGTCTGTGAGGCACTGATGTTATCTGAGATGATTATGGACGGTACACAGTAAATTAACTCTGCAACTTGCTCTTGCTTCATACCAAATTCTCCTTATTTTGACATGTTGTCACCAAGCGTCCCAGAGGAGCTGCTGTCTTCACCAGCCGGCTACTCCTCTGAGCTCCTATTGGGTGCTGTCAGAGGGAGTGGGTGTGGCTGTCTGCATCTAGCCTCCTGCTTGTCAGTCTTGTTGGACAGGAGGCAGAGAAGGCTTGCTCCCAAGCCCCTCCCAGCTCTCCTTTACACACAAGTAAACCCAGCTTCTGTTATGGCAGGGCTGCACATTGGCATTTACCAAACAGCCACGGCATGCCACTCTCCCTAACAGCACCTCCCCGCCTTCTCAGGAGACAGATAGGCTGAACTGAGCTGAGAGCAGACTGTAGTGGGCTGTCTGGGAAACACACCCTCACATCAGCAAGACAAAGTGGAAGAAACTGCTGAACACATGTCCCGAGGTAAGCTCTTATTTAATATTCATCTCATATCGCCACCGGAGAAGAACTGTTGAATTGGATTGTTAATCAAAGCCGAGATGCTGAATGTTGACCTTGAATGTCTTCGATCCAGGCTCAGGCTGATCTAAATTCAGGGTCAGGAAAGCTTTTGACTCCAAAGTGATTAACAAATTGTGTGGAGAGAACCTCTTAGCCTGTGCTGAATATTAATCAGACGTTCCAGAGAATAACGTTCCCCTTTTAGAGATTAAATGTTGAATTGCATCTACATTAACACACACAGACAGTGCACTTTCTATTTTAACCTTGCCATGTTAACATACCATGGCTTTCTTTCTTGCGTGAAGCCCCTGGCAGCTGTTTCATCCTGAGCTTTGGCTCCACATGCCACACAATGAGGCTCAGATACCACAATGCAACTCTGACCCGTGTTGCTGTTGGAACAGGACCAGGACATCTCTATTGGTCCAAAAAATCCCCAGACAAACACATACAAACTTAAAAAAAGACTACAGAACCTGAGGGATTTCTAGGAAGTTTTGAAGCAGGCAAAAATGTGAGTTTAAAAAAGACGACACAGATAGAGCAGGAGGCCAAAGGGAGCTCAAGTCCAAACAGTTGGCTTCGCTTTCTTAAATCAACTCCGAACAGAACACAAGGTTTTGAGTTATGCACTGGAAAAACCACAGTCTGTACCGCCAGAAGTGGAGGAGAGGAATGATTTTTCCGGGAACAGAACATAGCCAGGGAAACATAGGCATACATACTGTACAGAGAAATGGACGTGCAGTGTGACGGGAAGAGACACAGGTTATGGGATGTGCGTCAATAGAGCTTTTTTTGTATACTTTTACAAGGTCACGGTTACTGTAGCTCAAGACTCAGCAAGTCGCTCCAGTTTTGGAAGTCAGGCATTTACATTTTATAGTTGTGTCCATAAACTGTTTTTGTCCAAACACAGGCGGGCGGGTACGTGGGATAAAGTCATTCAGTGCCCCCACTGGCAGCTCCAGTGATTTTTCTCTGCAGAAGTTCACCCCACGTGAACCCAATGAAAACATGACATGAAGATGAGAATAAGATGATTCTTTAAGATGTAAGAATGTTGTAAAATTGCTGGCACAATCAGTGTCTAAACCTAATCTTTAGGACATTGTTTTTATTAAAAAAAAGGCCTTTGTTCTTATCTGAGGTTTAAGTATCTTTGCTTCATAAGGAGGTCACCCTTCTTGCTGTGTCTTGAGTTCACATTTAATTTGTGGCTTTGGTAAAGAATGCTGTGGACAGGGATGTTGTGATTATGAGGTTTATGCTGATGCAGGAAGAGTCTGAAAGGTCTGTGTGAGAAGGGACACATTTACAAAGAGGAGGAGAGAAGCTGTTGTGGGAACAGAAAGATGAAAAGAACTCTGATAAAAAACGGTCTTAAACGGTCGCCTTAAAGTTTGACACAAGCTTCGGCCGGATACAAAAGAAACATTGATTTTGAGAACCCCACAACTCACTCTGATGTTTGACTTTGGATTGAGTTCAGTGTGCAGAGGCAGCAGCGGCGAAGCACCGTGCAGTGCTCTTTAGCTGGGGCCTGTTTGGGGTAAGGCGAATATTTTACGTTTCATTTCTTGGGTTTCCTGTGAGGTGAGCGTACTGCTCCAAGCATGGACAATTTAAACCTGTGCCATGAAAATGTGGACAGACTTAGGCAATGACTCTTGGGAATTGCCTAACCCTAACTCTGCTATATTGTTTCCTCTGTGGTAACCTGGTCAGGAAGAAATATAACTATGGCTATATTTATGTGTAGGAAAATAGAGGTCTTGTGGGCTGCATTATGCATTGTGGACCTCTAAATTCACTTTGTTTATCTTACAGCAGACAATAATTGCCTAAAATGTCTGTTTCTGTATGCTGTTTGATTTAATTTTGTGCAATTGCTCACTTCTTAGACGTGTGATATTGTTTTCATTGCACAAATCATATATTGAGATAAATCTTTTTTTTTTTTTTTTTTAAATTAACAAATGTACAAAGATTTCCTGAAAGTGTTGCCATTCTGTTGACGTCCAGCCAACAGCTTATGTTCTGAACTTGATGAACGTTCCAAAGCGGCGAGACTGATTGAGATGTCTCCAGTAACAGGTGCTTTGCTGTACAGTGCTGATCGACAGAGCTGCCGTTATACAGATTTTTCATCTTACTGGAAAATAAGCTCTACAGATATTTCATCTGAGCACAATATATACATTTTCTTCTTTGCCCTGCGTTGTTTTTCTACCTGCAGGATGCTGAACCAAATGAACTTTCATTGGCTTGTAAAATACATGTCTGGGTTTCCTCTATCCTCTCTGACATGTACTCTAGCTTTACACCCACATGTATACGCTAAAATTAGACTTGTCAGCTCAAGTGCTGAAAGATTCTTCTCAACATTATAAAACTCCACTGGAAAATAACATACTGTAACTACTGTATCAGATTTGATGTGTAACACACACATCAGACTTCTGTAAGGGTGACAGAACAGATAATATAATCATAAGAATGATTTCTCACAACCATCAGACCAGAGATTATTAAAAAAAAAACCTATAAATTGTCATATTTGAACTTGTCGTAAAGCACACTCCACCTGTCTGCATTTACCCAACTACAAAGGTTAACATACCAGACATAGCCTGCATGCAGGTCCTGCATAAATGTACATTCACAACATGTATCAGATTTCAAATAAGTTCAAGCAAGTTCAAGAGTACATACAGTATACATATCTCTTCCCATGTGAAAATGTCTGCTTCTGTATCTATAATTTACTCATTTGCTGCTGTTTATTGCTGGCCATCAGAGAGTGTGTGAATGATGGAGGTCAAAATTCCCAGCAGAGCCTTTTGGTGGTGTTTGTCTGTTTACTGCATAGCTGACATTGTTTGGGGCTGCGGCTCGGTGGCTGCGGTGCCTCAAGAGGACAGCGAGCTGCCACAGAGGCTGGTGGTCAGGAGGAGGGAGGGGGGCAGGGAGGAGGGAAGAGGTGAGGCTGGAGGCAAGACAGTGTGAGAGTGAAAGTATATGCACGGAGTAACTTACCATACGATACTGTCGCGAAACACAGCCCCAGAAAACGATGGTACCAGGATGCACCGATTCTGTGATGTTTGCTACATTGCAATATGTTGACAATCATCTATTACATCATGTTATTGGTGTCAATGAAGAAGAAAATATGCAACAGGAATCGAGTATTTATTTACTGCATTTTGGGGTTATTTTCACAGAACAACTGAGCTGTAACGATGTACAAAAAAAGTCTTAGTTTAGTGCCTTTTTAACACACATACTGAGTGCAATTTCCATGTCCACATGTGCCATCTTTCCAACAAATATGACAAAAATGACTGTGGTAAGTCAAACTGTCAGGCCTGCATGTTTTAAGAAAAACATTGATTTGTTTTTGTCCCACATTTGATAAACACTGTATGCTATAAAGCGTACATGTAAAGAAGAGGGAGTCAGCAGATGCAGAGAGTAAAAGGAGCGATGTACTGAAAAACAATCATGTATGGTACTAAAGGGGGGATTTAGGGGCATCTAATTGCAGAAATTAAATTATATATTGTTAATCGCTGTGTCATACCTAAGAATGAGCTGTTTATATCTACGGAGGGAGCTGGTTTCCTCCATGAAGCCATGTTTCTACTGTAGCTCAGAATGGACCTCTTCTTCTTCTCCTCCTTTTTTACATTTTATGGTGGGTGGAATCCAGCGTTAAGGTACATTACCATCACCTACTATGTACTACGAGGACCAGAGCTATTATCTCCATGACTAAAAAGCCCGGAACGGACAAACCAAACATTGGGTCTAGAGAGGCTCTTTTATGTTTTTAGTGGCCACCTTAAGGAAGGGGTATTCATTTGGTTACAACATGCAACCTCGCCGCTAGATGTTGCTACACCTTACACGCTGAACTTTTAAAACATGATTAAGATGAAAAGTAAGGTCAAAAAGTGTACATGTGTAAAATAAAGGGGTTAAAGCTACCACTGAGAAGCACAGAGAGAGAAAAACGCTGGAAGGGAGGAAGGTAGTGAGTCAGAACAATGGTTGTCTGTATTTATGTCTGTAGGAGTATATTTTGTTCCGCTGGCCATGGCAGCTGAGCTAAATAGTCCAAAGTTATTTTCAGCTCTCATCCTGCGTTGCAGGGCTGTAATCAAGTGCACATCAGGCCTGCCACTGCTGAATAATAGCTGCCTGATGCATGGAAGAAATGAACTAGTAAGAGTGTGAGAAAAACAGACGTCTTTGGGAAAAGAAGAGAGAGAGAGAGAAGTGAATGTTTTGTGTATTGTGCTTTGCACTATGTGGGAGAATGAATAAGAGGGAGATTGTGAATGGAGTACAAAAAAAACATTGCTTTGTCAGAAAGATCTTCCATCTGGTCGTAAAATTAAGACTCAGTCGCCCACCAAACATACCACAGCTAAACCTCAGGCGACTGGCAGTGCCAAATCTAATGTTGTCTTCCTCAAGAAATCATGAATATGCTCATTAATTTATGAGCTAACCACACAATAACACTTCTGCCGCTTGTAAATATGCCCTAACATGTATTTACTTGCTGTTGGATTCATATATTTAGATGTTTGTGTGTGCTTGTTTTTTCAGATACCAAAGGTCTAACCAAATAATGTGACAACAAATTGTTTTCATAACTGAAGATCACATGATGGAAGGACGAAATGGTAAATAATTTAACAGAAGTAGAATCAATCAGAAATGTAACTGCATTAGATGGTGAAATTATGTTTTAATGTTTACAGGAAATATCTCAGTCCATAAAACAACAGAAAATGGATTTAAAGGGAAGCCCCCGTACTCTGTGGAAACTCCATATGGATTCCGACTTGACCTGGACTTCCTGAAGTATGTAGATGACATTGAGAAAGGCAACACTATCAAAAGAGTGCCAATCCAGCGCCGAAGCAAGGGCACCCGGGCCAGCACTCTTCCCAGACATCTTAACCCTTCTGGGAGTGGCTACCGCCCAAGCCCCTGGGGATCCACAGGAGCTCTTGGGTCACGAATGTCAGATGCCCATCATTATGGCTACACTTCCTGGTCACATGACCGCAGGCCGCCTCTTTCCCCCACAGGGCTCCAATCCCTGGCAGAAATGGAAGCCAGAATAAAAGAGTTTGATGAGCAGCCCCTTGGTGAACATATCAGGCCCCACCTCCTCCGTGCTTCCAGTCTGCCGCTCACAGTATTGCTGAGACAGGGATCAGAGAACACTGATGACCCCGGCAGCCTCCGAAGTTCAAGGGATCACCTTGGAGGAAGAAACACCTCCTGTGAGGACGTCTTCTGCTCTTCAGACAGCCCCCGCCCCCAGGACTGCTCAGGGCTGTGGAGACGTCTCACAGAGGCGCTTGAACGTGTGGGGGAACTGGAGATGGAGGTGAGGGTTATTCCAGACTTGAGAGCTCAGATCTGCATTCTCCAGGAAGAAAGGGAACGGCTTCGTCTGGGCATGAATCCACATATCCAGCTCCCCTCCATGAACGGAATCACAGACCCTCACACCTCGTCGCACTACAACACTGCTGACATCAAACGCCCTCGACATGAAAGTCATATCATGTTTCCTCTAAATCACACCATCAGTCAAGATGACTCTAATCCCACACATGAGTGGAGGACTAGTACAGATCTGGATGAGCTGCTGACGGTGACGTCCCTCCAGGCCAAAGTAGCTGTGCTGGAGCAGAAGCTCCATGAGACTGGCCTAGAGCTCAAGAGGGTCTCAGATCTGCTGAAGGATCAGCAGGAGGAGAGCAGAAGGAAAGATGGCAAGATTGAGCACCTTATCAGGAATCCTGGGGAATGGGTCCGTGCAGAGAGGGTTGTGGTAGAGCAGGATGGAGATGAGACAGTGGTGAGAAGTCTAGATTCATTTATTAATGAAAGAATCACAAGTAGTCAAAAAAGTCAACAACTAGACTCTGTTGTCAATACTGTGGAACCCACATCTGAGGGGACAGACACGGAGGTGGTGGTCCACCACATAAAGAAGATCAAGAGGCTCCTGGATCAGCAGTGGGAGTGTTTGTGTGCAGAGAGTGAGTCAGGAGGAGAGGGTAAACCTCTGCAACACTTAGACCCCAAAGTCAATGCTCTGCAGCTGGAGATGATGGGACTTGTTGAGATCCTGTCCTCGTACTACACCCAGAATAAACACAGTGACGAAGAGGCCTCTCAACATGAAGGTGTTGTATTCGACTCATATCAGTGTAATGACTAAATTCATGCACAATTTTCA
>JAPQRN010000010.1:2499125-2514299 GCA_037367275.1 Coranthus polyacanthus
CACACACACAAACAAACAAACTTACACACCTGTATAACCACACACCTTGCACACCTCCATACACCGTTTCCATGCAATTACACAATACAGAAGGCATTCTAAGAGGGTTGTGCAACAAAGAGCATACAAAACAGTTCAAATATGGCTGTGGGATGAACATTAGCACTCACATGCATAATAATGAACACACACACAAACACGCACGCACGCACACACACACGCACAAACACCTTGACTTTTGGGGGTTTTATAAATGGAGTGACATTGTTTATGACGGGTCTGTACCGCGGTGAATAACGTGAGAAAAATGTTCTTTGACAGGATGAGTCAGTGTCCTTACATCAGAGAGTGATGTTTGTTTTTAGGATTTACATCATATGACAGATCTTTGTCATCATACAGCCACCTGCTGGTTCCTCCTGCATGGCACAGTCCAAAACTGTCTACTCAGTTATCGCAGGCGGAGGAGAGCAGGCTACAAAATCTGGGTTTCATGCCTTTGTGTGTGTGTGTGTGTACCTTGCTTGGAACAATGAATGGGTGCATTGTCAGTTGGTGAGCAATTATGCATGCTGTTTGTGTTTTCAGAGGGCAAGTGCACATTGTCTCAGTCCTCTGGAGAATGGCATACATTTGCTATCTCTGCACCTCTGTGTATTTATCCGTGCGGTGTGATTCACATTTGTCACAGTCAAAAGCAGGTGATCAAAGAAAATTTTAACACTTGAGGATTTTCGTCAACCACGTAACACTGCGGCCTGACTAAAAGCCACAGTCTATTGCTTATCTCAAACCACTTTACGTCGAAACAAGTCACAATAAAGAAAACAGAACTCCACTTCCTTCTCACATCACATCCTCTTTGTAGAAAAGAAAAAAGAAAAGCCTAAGTACATCTCCGGTGTTCCTCTCTCCAGTCTGCAAACCTGCTGCACTTTCCTGACACTCTATGCTATTGGGCATCAAAGAAAAATGTAACCTCTTAAATCAAGTGGATACAGCTTCACTCTGAAATGGTAAGACATCTCACCCTTAAAAGGCTTTCATCTCAACTGGAGAGAAAAACATGAGGGTGGTAATCTTTTTAACAAATCAGCCAGACAATGAAAAAAACAGAATCAAAGAAAATCTGTCCAGAAAAATGTTAACTACAAAAGACAGTTCCAGTAATGGCAATTATGATTGATTCTAACATGAATCTGTACAGATTGTCCCATCAACGCAAATGCTGCCCCAGTTTCAGAGCTCGTCCTTCCAAAACACTGTTCCCAGAGTGCCATGGCCCACCAGGAATTACACAAAGCCCAAATTAATACATCAAGGACGAAACATACACTCTCACAAGCCCCATCACAAAATATAGACACACAGCACACACTTCACTCAGTTCTCATCTCAAAAGATGATTGAAAAAGGGAACCAGTCTGACTCTATTTTCCAGCTTAGGTCAAAGTTGGCAAGACATTGAACATATTAAGAATTCAGTAATTAATACTCAGCATTTGTCAGAGATTAAAAAACAGATCAAAAGCAATGATGCTATTTGAAGAATCCTGAAAAATCGGTATTAAAACTGCTGTTTTTCATATGGAAATTGGCATAGGACATGGTTGTAAATGGCTGCATGTAACACTTGATGATATGTTGTTCGTCCTGTCACCAAACTCAGTTCAAGTCACACCTGACCTCACTGTGTGTGCGTGTGCCTGAGCGGCCATCTTCCAGGGAAGCCGACCTTTTGGGTCACTTTGCAGTGGAAAGCATGGGCTGCTCTGTGTACCAGTGAGTCCCCGGGTCAGGCATGCTGCCCCCAAGAGGCAGGGCGATGAACTGCGGGCACGTGCCACCTCCTGCTCCAACAACGCCCATGCCAACACCCTGTGGGTACGGATGATGGTGCGCGTGATGTCCCATGGCGTCAGTCCGCCCGATGTGGATCTCGTCCTCCTCCCCCTCTCCGGTGGTCTTGCGGTAGACAGGGTTGTCAAAGTTCATGCTCTTGGTGGAGTTGCGCCGCCAGTTACGCCACACCAGGTAGACTCCGGCGCAGACCAGGCCGAACACCACTGTGGCAACGATAGGAACTGCATGCGTTTAACACACAGCGGCAGGGACATGGGAAGGGGGGAGCGTTAACGAGGCATAACGAGTCCATGGCATGAAATGGCACACAGAGAGGAGCAAAACAGGCATGCAGGGGACAGAGAGGGCAGGGGGCAGCGATAGAGAGGTTGTGTGCGTGGGTGGCTGGCCGTAACATCAGGTCATAGCCCAAATGCTCATGGAGTTTAAATACAGAATCTAAATCAGCTGTGTAAAGCACCATTAGTGGCCAGGCTTTGGGGTAAATTAGTTTTAAACTATCCTTTGGGAGAAAAAAATTTAAATTATCACATTACATAATGATTTCCTGGCAACTCAGCCCCAGCAAATCTGTCCTCGAATATGCAGAGTAATTTAATAAAATAATTTAATGTAATGATGCTTTATCAAATTACCTTAATAAAACCATATTAGCATTTTTCTCCGACACTGTCTGTTTACTTTATAAATAAATGAGGTGGTGCATCTGATCCAACTGGCTTACAGATTATGTTCATTTAACTCGTTTAAAGGTCTTACCAGTTTACATGCAACCTGAAGATGAATATAAGAATAAAATACAGTGATTTTTCAACCGAAATGTACCGTAGGTATGTTTATCTATGCGTATCCAATTACAAACTTTATATTTGTTAAGAGGAGGTGGTGTCAAAGCTTTACTCAAGAGGAAAATATGTCTAGGGGAAATAATTATTTTTCTTTAAAGGGATAAAGCCATGTCCCAGGAAAACAAGGACACCATTTTTTTGGAAAAAAAAATGTTGCAGCTACATTTTTAAAATGCAAATTCCCAAGTTGCTGTGAGGCCTAAAAATGCGATTCCATTCACGTCCACTCTGGCAACAGAAATCTAAAGGACACATACCTCAAAGCATTCGTAAATAAAACTGGCTTAAAGCCATTAGAGGTAATTGGGGTGAACTGACCCTTTATGTCCTTTTTAAGCGTTTCCTGGGATACCAGTTGCACATATCTACTGATAGTGTCCCTCTGGCTGCTGTACAACCCAACACAACAACACAGTGTGGGGTGAATAATGCAGTGTGGCAGCAATGTCAGACACACAAAATGGCTCCAGAGAATCCTCACAGAGGAAGACCTGTAGGCCAGGCTTCTCTTGTCCTGCCACAGCAGGGTCAGTGCAAATGAACTACAAACAGAGTGGCCATAGGCAGCAGATAGACAGCAGCTTTATGCAGCCCTGCAGGTCTTTTGTGTGGACAGACTAACACGGACATGGAAGCTTCGGGTGACTTACCGATGGGGATGACCACTCCCAAAACAGCCACTGTCAGGTTCTCACCCAGGAGAAAATGTTCGCTTCCAGCTGAGGAGAGAGATGAAACAGGAAGAGGAGTTGCCGTGAGAGGAATAAAAGACTTCAAGGTGAGAAAGTACAATAGTGGGAAAGAATATGGGATGGAAAAAAAAAGGTGTGTGAGAACCGGAGTGAGAGATAAGCAGGGGGAGCCGGTGGAAAAGAAGGGCGATAAAACACAGGTGGGGAGTGGGTGATCATGTGTGCGTGTCCGTGAATGTTTTACAAAGAAAGAGTGTGAAAAAGAGATTGGAATGAAAAATAGCGAAATATGAAAGGGGGAGAGAAAAATGAGGTGGTTGGCATTTTCCAGAGAGTGACCCCCCTTTTGAGGCCTGAAGCAGGTGCTGTAACCTTGACGCTACCCCTGACCTTCAACACCTCATCTATTCAGACTCCATTAGGCTCCAGTGTCACCTCGCAACTCATGGCAAAAATCCTCATTTACATATACATACTTCCCAACTCACTTATGTACAATTACATGCACATTACCAGTGCAGGCATACAGCAGTCTGCAGCCCACACAGAGCACAATTTATGAACGGAGAGGCGGCATTTTCTAGAAGACAAGGTGTCATCCATCAGACCTGCAAAAGTCACATGAGCATGGCTGTTGGGGCTTGTAGATATCCTCCTTTAATGTCATCATTACAGTGAGGGTAAGGCTGTTAGCTACATTATAGCGGTGAGTAGGACCGCAGGATGTGGTACTTGGCAGAAGATGAGGACACCTAGGTGAAAGTGACACTTTATCAGGACACTGTGCCCCGTCTCTTGCAAATGGGCTAAATGGGCTACTCTGCCCTTTACAAATCAGGGGTCACATGGAGAATGTTAATCACATAGTTCAAGGTGTCTTCCAGCTATAAGTCTTGAAATGTAAGAATGTGATTAATTTATTTCTCTACATCTGTGAATCGAGAATGAATCCTTGCTCACACATCTGTTTAAACAACCCACTCACCAGGGAAAAATGTTGCCGTTGTATGTTTCTGCAAACCAAGGATTTGGTTTATATGTAAGATGTACAATCTCTGAACCAAAAATACACGCCATATCAACATTTTTCAATGTGTGTAAATCAACATTAGATTTTTTTAACCAATACAGCCACCAGAACTGTTTTGCCTGTCCTCAGTGGGAAGGACTGGTGGATGGTAGATTTTTAAAATCTCCAAAATCCAGGACTTCAGAGACAGGAGTAAGCATACAGACTCCCTTTGTAGCTTGATGCAGTAAAAGCACTTTGGTTAGGATTAGGAAAAGACTGTGGTTTGATTTAAATATTACTGAGTCAGTTTTTATCACATCTTTGCAGACTAGAATCTGGTATCTACCTGGGACCCTAACCAAGTGCTAATCATAAAAATTGTTAAATACGAACGTGATTTCGTCCATAAAAATCATTAATTGGTTACATATGAATATATGTTTCTCAGAGTTACAGCTGAAAAGCACTATGAACACTTAAAACACTATAACTGTGATACATAGATGTGCAGAAATGTAGATGAAACACATTTCTGGTTGAAAAAAACACTGACATTAAGTGTGGTCTGCAGAAATGTACAAAAGCAACAACTGGGGGAATAGATTGTTTAAATTTAGACTCATTGTCATTACAGACTGTATTCATTTTAACATCTTCAACATATACTCAGGTCCTAGCCCGCTGGGTGCTTACAGTGTTGTGACACGCTGCTGTCGCCTGCAGGTGTGGTGGACATCACCATGGCAGTGGCTGTGGAGTGGGAACCGAGCGCCTTTGACTCCTCTGATGACACCGGCTTGAGCGTGGGGAGGGGTGTGAGGGGCTCGAGGGCAGCAGAAGGAGCTATGGTCAGGTAGGGGGTGGTGTCTGCCTGCGATACTCCCCCTGAAGGCAGTGGGAAGCCTTCACCGAGAGTTGTACCGGTGCCAGGTGTTAATCCAGTGGGAGGTAAGGATGTTGGCCTCATGTCATTCCTTGGCGCTCCTGACAGGAAATGGAAGAAATCAGTAGAAATCTTTAATTAAATGAAAATGAAAATTTGCACTGCTAGTGTAGTCTGTTTAGAGAGGTTACTAGAGCATAACAAAGACATGAACTATAACAATTCACTTCAAGCTTTACAAAAAAAAACCTTCCTAAACAAATAGAAACTTCTCTGTATCTGAAAAACAAATGATGAGATCATTGCATTATTAGTTTTTAAGAGTAGGCCTTGTTCCAGAGAAAAATGAAAATTGTGTTACATTGCACAGCTGTCTGTGCTATTGTATCCCTATATGTGTTGCTTAGCAACTATCTTCTTTAGTTGAAGGTTCAATATTTGGAAATGATGTTGCTTGGAATGAGTACAATTAATGATCAATAATTAATTATTGTCTTCCGTGAATTTACTGATTTAAGATACTTAAGACTAAGAGTTATTTGGAGTCATTTTTGAACAACAAGGTAGCAGTTAAAACCCTTGAAATAATAGTAAAGCTACGTCCACAAATGACACGTTATTAGCTTCTTAATTATAGTCATCCCTAAACAACATATCAGGTCCATTGTAGACAAAAACAAAACTGTAGTGAGTTGGGGGAAGCGGTAATATTTCAATAACTCATGGAATAAAAATGGAAGGGGGTAATATTTACAGTAAAAATCGGATATTCTCTGAGATAAAAGTGGTACATTTACGAGGAAAAAACATTTTTTGGCATTCTGAGCTATTTGCATGATAATTATATTAACTTCATTTTGCGGAGAGACTAAACGTATCTTTGTGTTGTATGATTTAACACATTTTTTGACTGCACTCATGCATTATTCATCTCCTCTAATATTCAGCACTATTAACATTGAAAAGGTGGAGTTACGAAATTCAATGTGCAAACACAGGACATTATCTTTCTCCACCAGTGTAGATGAAAACAAAAGACTGTTAATGTCTATACATTTGATATAAAATAAACCATGACCCATAAGCCATGCGTTACAACATCACAAATCCCCCTTAGCCATGTGATGTTGTGTATTATTTGACATTGTACAACAGCAGCAAGCAAAATTGTTCAAGGAAAATTTCACTCCTTAAAATCTAAGTGAGTAATATTTACTCCTTTAATCTCAAGAGAATATCCAAGTTCTTTCTCACAAGGAGTTTAATCGCTGTCTTTAATCCAGGAAATACAGAGCTTTTTCTCAAAATAATACTCTCCTTCCTCGCTCCATTTCATTTTTACTTATAATTTCCCCTAATGTGCTGTCACACATATCTAATTCTATGCATACTGATCTGCTTATGAAAAAGTTATAACATGTTAGTGTTGGCAGAGCATGAATTGACAGATCAACTGAATGTTACATAATTTACAGTGGGCTGCTGATAATATTCTTCACCGCCAGCCTCAATGCTTCAGCCCAAATTCCTTTATGTTTTCCCCTCTGATGATACTCAACGCTGTATGAAAACGAGATCCTCCTCGAGCTGAGCTGAAAGTGATTATCTGCACAACAGTAGTGTGGTGTTCTGTCCAACAACAAATCCCTTTAGGTGCTATTGATTACCAGAGAGTCTTAATTACCACTCATGTACGGCCTCACCTGGCACACAGCCCCTCATATCGGGCCCCAGGTCCTGTCCGTCAGGGCAGGCGCAGGTGTATTTGGGAGAGTGTTCGGTGATCTGCGGAGCCTTAAGACATAAGTACTCACATCCTCCGTTGGCCACGTTGCCCAGATTACAACTGTCTGGGCCTGGAGACAGTGACGGCGAGAAAGAGAGACATGGAGGATTACACTGTTATATTTGTATAAATAAGATGAACACTTATTTAACATGGGGAGATAGGAGAGAGTCAGAGGATGTACGAACGCGAACACAGTTAAATTCCCTCAAAAGGCTAAATCTCAAAGAATGCATGAATAAAACCTAGCAACATACAAAACTTTGGTGTAAATTTTACATCACTTTCTGTAGTACTCTGCTAGGTACATCTCAATCTAGTCTTCGTAAATTGAAAAAGCTGCTGATGAAATACAGTGAAAGATTAAAGTACAAGGGGTATGGATTTTGCACAGGAAGACAGGAATAGAAAAAGACAAGCAGATAAAGAAAACTCAAGGAAACCAACACAGATGCTGCATTCACAATTAAGATGTCTTCAGTTCTAATTTGAATTGTCCTGTAAGAGAAAACCCAGTTGCAGCCTGGGGTTTGACAGACGTCTGAATGTTGTAACGCTCCCGCTGCTTTGATCACTCTGCCGCACTCACAAGCCTCTCTATAATTTATTCATGTGCTTGGGTTGACATGGACCCACAGAGGAAACTTGGTCACAGAGATGTGACTCAGCTCACACAGGAAGCTGAGGTGACGCCACATGAACAGCCACCCACGGAGGACCCCTCACACACACTGCACACACCTTGCGGCTGGCGGAGCTGGTGGAAGACCACGATGTCATGGGGGTCGTTGAGGTTTTCAGCTAGCGTGTGGATGTCTTGGCCGGTCAATCTGTTGGCCATGAAGACAGCTGCCCTGTCTCTGTCTGTCCAGTATATCCGATCCTACGACACAGAAGGAACCATTGTCATGATGTAGCATGTATCGACACTGCTAATTTGTCTTCAACTAATGCATATTTAGAAACATTCATTTAAGACGGACTAAAAACAGAAGTTTGTTGTGTTCAGGTGACAATGAAACAGAGGGACAGTGGAGTAAAATATGAATTCACATGAAGGAGATTACAAAGAGCTAACTGCTATCAGTGCTTGGCTCATTAAGCTCATAAATCTAATTTATCTGATGAAAAAGAATGAAAAGAAAATTAGAATGAGGAAAGTATGCATTGGGAGATATTTGTTATCTAATTCACTATGAGGATAATGCATATTAGATGTTGATAAACTACTGGTATCAGCAGAACTTGGCTCCGATAGTGGCCAATGGCTGCATGTCCTCCAGTCAAGCCAGGACGTACCGAGCTCCATACTCACAGAACTGGAGTTACATACAGTAACTACTCTGTTTCCATGGAGGCTCCATAGACAAGTCAAATCTCCCAGAGATCACTTATACCTAATGGAAAGTTAGCTTTATGTAAGACAGCGTTATCCCTAAAATTCTGAACACGATAAGGTTGTTGGTTACGGCAAGGCCTTATTAATGCATTAGACTGAAGGTAACAGCTGCCACGCTGAAAATATCTCTGCTTTACTACCAAGCATGATCGCCGGAATTGACAAGCTGTATTTATTTAGCTTTATAAAAACATTCCAGGCCACGGTAAAATACTCTATAAACACACACCTGTGACCACATTGTGAACTGTGATTGAATCGGTGAGCTAAGTGTGGACAGGATAGAGGAGCAGGATAAAAAAAAAAGAAAAAAAAGAAAGGAGACACGCTGAAATTAATGAGGGAAAAACTGAAAAGCTGGAAGGGTCATGATACAAAGCTGGGATTGTTAAACAGACTGTGTGGTCTGTTTGTTGTTTTCAGACCTGGCGTGAGAGAAGCGTTCAAAAACTCTCTGATGCCGCATAGAGGCAGAGAAATCGTGTAAGTCATAACGAATTCTAGGTGGGTATAAATGTGAATATCCCTTCAATGTTAAATGAGAGAAGATACTGGAGGAATACCTTTGCTTTTGACATTGCGTGATTAAAACACACCTTTTCAGAGTCGCAGCCCTGTATCAGCAAAGAAGAGCGCTAACATAATTGAACATTACTTGAGCAATTTGCACAATTAATAGAGATAACCAGATAAATGTTAATAATCAGCCCGACCTCTCGCTGCGTCTGCTTAGGAACCATTCTGCTGAATGTCGCTGAAGAACGACATTGCTTGGTGGAAAGGAGCTTACTCGGTATCAAGGCGTTTTAAGCTAGGGGGGTTTCAGCCATGGTAAAATCAGTGTAAACCACGGCCTCTTGGGGCTATTGTTGTAATACTTTGACTTGACCAGAGTTATCCAGTTTATAACAAAGTCAAAGATTCTTCTGACAGTGTTGAAGTTCGTGTGCACTGGCTGATTAATCGAGTGTTCGGTGTTAACCCAGATAGTTTTTTTCCTAAACTGAGCAGCAGTACAACGTTAATGTAGAAGGCGAAGAAGAAGAAGAAGAAGAAGTTTCAAATATCTGGTGTAAGATTCTCATTCATTTCCTTCTCATGCAACCACTGACAGTCTGTTGCATTGTCAGGCCTTGAATCATTAAAATACATCCTATTTAGATAAAAACAGCTCTGAGGAAAATACGAAGCGTACATCTTGTTTATTAATTGATATGTTTGCCTTATTCTCCTTGTTTACCCTAAATACGTTTAAAAGACACAGTTACAGGAGGGCAGCTGACACTTTTCTGCCGTTGCCTTAGAAACTACAGACTAATTTCTGCTAAGTGGTGAGATAATAGGCCTTTCTACAACAGTGTGTATGTGAATGCGAGTTGAGTCAGTCACTGAATCAGAAAGAGATGGTAATGTGTTGCACAGGACAACATGCTCCACTCAATAACACTGAGGTGGCTCATGTTTAACACAAAGGCTAACATCCTGAACAGGAAGGTCACCTTGTAGTCACAGTGAGGCAGAGAGCAAACAATGATCGATTATTGTATGTATTACCAGAGGGATCGTATCATTATTTATCTGATTTACACTAAAGTGCTGGCTCAGAGCACAGTACAGACTAAAGCAGAACAAATACTGAAGGTTACGCTTGGGCTTATACTACCTGGAGGAAGTACTCAGACCTTTTACTTGAGTAAAAATACAACATAATACGTGAAAATAACATATTACAAGTAAAAGTCCTGTATTCAAAACCTTATGTAAAAGTACAAAAGTATGAGCATCAACATATACTTAAACTACCAACAGTAAAAGTACACAACGTCCATTTCAGAATAATACATGTTACTGAATTATAATTGTTGATTCGTTAATGTCTTGATAATGTTACTGTTAGTAACTAAAGTTACTTGAAATAAATGTAATGGTGTAAAAAGTACAATATAGAAGTATAAATTAGTATATATTTATTTACAGAAAATGTAAATGCTCAAGTAAAGAACCTCAAAATTGTACTGTGATTTCTTTTGTAAAGGTAAAACTGCATGAAGATACAGGACAAGCAGAGGTTTGAAATAGCATCTTTGTGCAACAAGAGTGCTTTTCAGCTCAAGTCCGCACAGCTCCAATACAGTAAGAACCACTGCTCTGTTGCTATGGTCACAACAACCTTGAGCTACAGTTTGGTGTTGTCAGTGAAAACATCTCCTGGAGCATCTTCTGTGCCCTCTGAGCTCAGTGTAATCCAAGTGGGTATTTTCAAAAGCAGCCTGTTCCGCTGCTAAATAAAATCTGTATCTGTGTTCCCTCAGAGACCGAGCTGCTCTCTGTGGAGTCCCACTGAGGATATAAGCCACTAGGGTGATGTCATTACCACCCATTTGTAACTGGCTGGGATTTTGCAGCATCATCTTCTGCTGGGATCTCCCAGCAGTTGACATCTGCACCCACATGCAGATGTCAACAGGCGCATACTGGCGAGTCGGCATAAACACACACACATAAGGCAGCGCTGCACTGTACTGCTTGGCAGAGAACCAGATTCAAGTTTCTCTGAAGGACTGACTTATCTCATTCTGGGAAGCTGGCAGGGAACCAGTAGCACTACTGTGCTTTGGGCTTCTCTTTCCTCCAAGTATAAATAAAAAATCCTCTGTAGTCTGTTTAAAGAGTTTAGCCAAGCAGCCCCAAGAGAAACCCATAAGGACAACTGAACAAAGTTAATTGAATTAACTGACATTACATTCAGACTAGGGTTGGGAGATACCATCGTGTGAGAGTAGAAATGTGTCTACTGGTGGAGATTTTGCAATATCGTTTCTACTGCTGGATCCTGTGTGATCTTGCATGATTTTTCTCTCTCCAGCTGTCTTGCTGGAGAGAGATAAAGTTAAGTTTCATTTGAACTGAAGCGGGAGTTGCATGATCACTAGACATGTGAACTGTATTTTATTGTGACAGTTTTTGTTCTCATTTGGAGCCTTAAAGCTTCTATTTTGAAAGAATGCTTGTCTTGTTGAGTTTTGCGTCATGTCGTCATTCTTTTCCCTTTTTTTTCCCCATTTTTTTCAGTTTTTCTCACTTGTTTCGGTTTGTATCGATGTTGCTTTGTGTTTAAACCATTTCATAGGTGAATTTACGGAGCAATTGCCCTGTCTTTATACAATATGTGACCAAAAGTTTGAGGCCAATTTTAAAAAAACACGTCGTTCCAAACCTCAGGAATGCTGTTGCTGCTGTTTAGGTCCCATCGTTTCTGGTTCTTGCTTTTAAGAAGATTTTGAAATACTGGCTACAAGGATTTGCTCCCATTCAGCCACAAAATCAGGGTGATGCGAGCTGGCCTCCAGTCTGCATTCATGTTCATCCCAAAGGTGTTGGATGGGGCTGAGGTCAGGGAGCTGTGCAGCCACTTCAGTTTTTCACCACACTGAGAAAACCAGTTCTTTATTGATTGGGCTTCTTGCACAAAAGGTACTGCTATGATGAAACAGGATCTTTCTCAGGATCTTTTTTTTTTTTTAACCAAGTTGTTGGAGGCACACTGCTATCATTACATGCTGCAGCACTCAGACTCCCCTATAATTAAACATATTAAACCTCAAAAACAACTGCGCACCAATGCTACAAAAAAAGTGGGAAAAGTCAGGATTGTCCTCAAACTTTTGGTCATATAGTGTATATACCACTACTGTAAACCGTGATAGAAGACTTTGACAATATCAAACACCCTAATTCAGACCGCCGTACTGCAGGCCTCTAAAAAAACTAAGAAACTGTAGATACGACAAGTTGTAGGAGGCTAGATGATAACCTGACAACTGTACAAAATCCTTGAAATCTACTGCTGAGTGTTACCACATGAGGCACTGTGTTAAATCTATAAAATGAAAGACAGGCACAAGCAAACCTCAAAAACAGCCAGAGCGTAGGGGTGTCCCAGCGTCTCTGCAGACGACAAGTGCGTTCTGCGGTGGGCTCCATTCAGGTCCACACTGGATATGAGGTGCAGCTTTGAATCCACCCAGAAGAGACGCCTGTTGGCTACATCTGAGGAGAGCACACATGCATTAACACACACAGAAAGGACTTACCTAAGCTGAGTAGAAATTGATTGTCTTCACGGTAAGCACTCAGACCAACAAATCCCTTTAGGTAATATTGATTACCTTTTAAAATGTCAGATTCTCACGATTACACCACCTCAAGTTTTACTGTGTCAATCCATAAACTCTGAAGTATTTCAAATTTTTATCACCATAAATCTATTTTTTCCCCATTAAAATTAAACATTTTCCCATGGAGGTTTCAAGAACTCTGGCCCTTTCATTCAATAACTGGATTTGATATTTTCCAGTAACACAACAACTGCCATAAATGTGTAAAACATAGCACACAAAACCTAAAAGCAGTTCTTACCTAAAGTGATGCCATTGGGCCATTCGATGTTATCAGCCACCAGCACCTGTCGGTCCACTCCATTCATCCCGGCCTTCTCTATCTTGGCTCGAGTGCCCCAGTCTGACCAGTACATAAAGCTGTATTGAAGAAAGACATATCTATCATGTTTTTACATTCTACTCGTGTGGTTCTACTGTGCACTGTGAAAATCTTTACGTTATAGTCCCTGAAGGTTTTCCTGTTAATACCTTTCTCTACTTTGTGGACTCTCCTCATTCATAATGTATTTATTATTCTATTAACAGTGTGTGCAATCACTCTTATGTTAGCTTTATGCTGAGACAGTTCTCCATTATTGTGTTTTTTCTTGACTTTTTGGAAGTTTTTGAAACAGAAACAGAAACAGCTACCACCACACCAGTGGTCTGATTGACTAACATCACACACAAGTGATTTAGATAGATTTTCCCTAGAACTATTTTTATACAAAACACTTCCACAAACGGGACTTTCAAATGAAAGTCCACTTTATGGGAGCTGTCTGTTCAGCAACACAAACCCACAACTCAAGTTAAAATTGTGATGCCTCTGTGTTCTCTTAGTTGCCTTCTGCTTGCGGGGTTTTGCTCTTTATGTAGGTTGAGGCAAGG
Source organism: Coranthus polyacanthus (assembly GCA_037367275.1). Lineage (NCBI taxonomy): Eukaryota > Metazoa > Chordata > Actinopteri > Kurtiformes > Apogonidae > Coranthus > Coranthus polyacanthus. The sequence goes on from JAPQRN010000010.1 coordinate 2,512,660, forward strand.
TGTGTTCAAGAAAAACCTCAAGCAGCTAATTGTGTCATAATTAGCGCACGCTCTGTTGAACTGTGCAGCTGTGCTCATTCACACTGTCAGCGTGAGCAGATACTAAACTTAAAACACGCACAACGGTGTTGATGTGTTGTCGACCAGCCCTTGATTGTTCAAACTAGCAGATGCAAATGCTGTTAATGTATATTTTACCATGGTTTAAATGGTTATTGTGACATCAGTCAGTGTTTATTATGGACATCAAGTCATTTTTTTTCTGCAAAGACAACATTGTCATTTGAGTCACAGTTATCATTCTGCATCTGCTGGATTCCTGTAGGGCATTTACGGTTGGGTCTGTAATGCGCAGAAAATCTCACAATCTGTATGTCTCTGCGTGAGCGAAGCTACTGTTCAGTTCAGTTTTGTTTTCGTTCTTGTTTGTCTTCATTTGGGTTTGGATCACCGGAACACAAAAGCTGGAAAGGCACATGCTGGCACAAATTCACAAAGCTTCCCAGATTAGGAACGATCATCTAGGACAGAATTTCTAAAAACTATTGAGTCAGGATACTAAATGGGTCATGGGCTTGTTACTGTAGCAGCAACAAGAGTTATCTTATGTTTATTACTATGCTTGGTTCCAGAAGAGGATTATCTGTATTCAATTTCTGGTCCCAGGCTGAAATCACTTTAAAAATCTTTATCCGGGGTCACTGACCTTCATCTTCAATATAATAGAACAGGGATCAGTACAGTGTCTTATATATAGGATATATATAGGGATATGCAGTGAAAGGTAATGCACATAAACTCTGTTTGACACCATTTTATGCTGACATACTGTAAAGTGTTGTGTAAATTCAAGCCTACTTCAGTAATTAGCAAAACTAAAAAAAAAAGAAGTCAATTGTGCAGGTTGGAGGTGTCTTTCATTATATTATTTTACACATATGATCAATAAAGATCACAGTTCTAAATACTGATCTTGTCATTAGTATTGGTTATTACATAATTATGTCGATTCATTATTTCCCTTACCCATGGTGGGGGTCCAGAGCAATTGCTCGGGGTTCGCTAAGGTCTGCGTTGATTAGTACACGTCTCTTAGTGCCGTCCACTGAGGCCACAGAGATGGATTTGTCTCCGGAGTCGGTCCAGTACAGGTTGTGTTGGAGCCAGTCTAAAGCCAGGCCCACAGGGGTCTGCAGCAATGAATCCACCAGTGGCACCTGCTGCAAGGGGTCGCTCGCCTCATGGATGAAGGCACTGCGGTCAAGGGAGATGAAGAAACAGGAGATGGTGAAGCATTATGACAGAAAGCGAGGGAGGAGGGAGTATTTTGAGGAGAGTGTAATGTGTAAGGCATCATACAGGGCAGTCCGACTATTATTGCAAAAATCAATGTGAGGTGGAGGGATGCTGACTGCCTGGTGGGTCCTGTTTTGTGATAATAAGTATTCTTATTACAGAGCAACCTATAATTTATCATGGTCAACTACTGACTTCCAATGATTTCATTATGAGCTGAAGCCAGATCAATAAAAATAATTAATGAGAACAGGTGAATACATGTCTTTCATGTTTCCAACTTCATTCAAGGGTTTTATCGGAGGTAAGTTGAGGTACAGTATGTACATATATTTAATTTCCAT
>JAPQRN010000010.1:2522364-2540444 GCA_037367275.1 Coranthus polyacanthus
TCCATCCATCCATCCATCCATCCATCCATCCATCCATCCATCCATCCATCCATCCATCCATCCATCCATCCATCTCCATCCATCCATCTGTCTATCTATCTGCAGTGGAACGTCTGTCTGTCTGTTTATCTATTTGTGTTTCTTCACTTCTTCATTTACCACCACAAGTCTTTTTGTCCAGCAGCTGGTAGCCGGTGGGGCACTGACACTCAAAGCCGATTGGTCGGTCCATGCAGACGTGGGAGCAGCCGCCGTTGTTGATCATGCACTCATTTAGTCCTAGGAGACAAAGGCAGACGGGATAGAGATGATGCACGTACTCAAAGACTAAACGTATACACTATTTATGTATTTCTACTAGCTGTTTCTGTGCAAAGCTGAACCTGACGTCATCCATCTGCGTGGGCATTAGTTCTCCCGATCTCGGACAGCTCATTAAAGACGCATCACCTTTTCTCTGTGGCCTCCCTCTCCCTACATCATTACATCTGCCATGTGTGATATGAAATGCTTTATAGACCAGGGGGTCATTTTTCTATGGGTTATTGTCCCATTTTGTTTGAAATCTTGATGCTGGAAAGGCCCGCTTCGATGGAAAATAAAAAATAGTCGATAGTGCACTAAGAAAGCAATGAGCTTGTTTTAAAAAGGTAAGGAGTAGAGAGTACAGACACTTGAAAACTCTACTTAAGAGCAGTTCTGGCTGTTCACTATTTCTAAATAGGAGGAAAAAGCAGTTTACAAGATATTTGATAAAGGCGTATATGTACTGTATGTACTGTGTGTGGCTCATGGGTTTGGAAAATGGATATCATCTTAATCTTCATTTGATCTCTGCTTTTGTGCTCAGCTCTTTTCCATTTTCTCGAATCCTTATCATGTTTTCAAAAGAAATCAAAGAGACACAACATCACATAGAATAAGCTCTTAAACCGAGAATCAGGTCCATCTGCAGGGACATGAAATATGTGTGTAGAGGGGATTAATGCTGTGAACTGGGATTCTGATTTCCCAGAAGGATCAATCGCAGGAGTGAGTGAGGACATCTAAATTACACAGGAAGGTGGCTTAAACTCAAAGCGAAAGAAGCTGGAAAAAAAACAAGATATAAAAACACAATACTCTAATTTAAAACTAGGTCAAAGCAACTAGTACAAGGTTGGCATGTAAAAAAGAAGGAAGAGGCAGTAAGATTTGAAAGTGCCACACACAAAGGGAATGAATCACTGGGTAGGAGGAGGCAAGGAAAGATTCAAAAGTCACTGACTGAATATTTCAGGTCAGTTTTTCAGTCTTTTCTACCTTATCTGTGGATATGTGAGAATACCACCAAATGGTACAAGGAGCAGCATCTTTACATAATCTGCTGGAATGAATTCAAATTTAAGAGAACTGAGAAAAAGACAGAATTTTTAAAAGCTCACTTAGTGCATCTTCCCTTGTTTGGGTTGAATAAAAGCCCATTGTCAGAAGATTAAAGAAGGTAAGCCAACTGTGAAGGCTAAGATCACGGAGAAAAAAAAAGAACAAACATTCCCACCAACATTTCATTCAACAGCAAACCGGCTTTGCTTTTACACAAACAATTAAGCATGGCTGCACAATGAAAAACTGACAACCGAAAGGCGGTGATAAAGAGAAGATTGGATTGAAGTGAGAGACAACCACCCTCATCAGCACAAAAGAGTAAATACTTAACAACTCTGTCGACAGCTTTTCACCCAATTTACTGTAACACATTTGTCAGTATCCAATGAGCTTTATATTCATATACTGTACAAAGAACGCACGTCTGTGAGCCACCGAGGCAAACTAGTTCCAAGATGAAGCCTCATTAGTGGCAGCACTGTAGAAAGAGCAAAACGGTACAAACAAAAAGATGTGGTGTCTAATGTATATCTAAAGCTTCTCCTTTAGGAATTTCTGTGTGAGTTGTTGGAAGTAGTGCATGCATCATTGCACTAAGTTATGAACACAGCATAAACTTTTATATTGAAAGCATACGTTAATTTTCTTTCAATGAAAGGTTCGAAGTGGGAAATGTAGGAGGGTGTAAACGTAGAAATGGAGTATAATATTCAAAATTGTGTTTTAGTGTAGTAAAAGCATATTGTCATTATGACCTCCTTGAGCTAAAGTGTTATTATATGGAGTCAGCGATTCTAATCCTATACACTTTTTTTTGGTTACATTCAATGAATATCTACTCACAGAATTAGCTATCCATTCCAAAGAAAAATCTGGTGTTTGTACACAAAAAAAAGGGAAAAATGTGTGCGGACGGATCCACAAAACATTATTCCAGTCAACAGGACAGGTGCAACTTGAATTTAGGGGTGTGGAGCCCCTGAAGGTGGACAGAACGGGTGTTTTTGTTTGGCTGATGATAATCTCAACAGTGTTTGTCAGGAATCACTTACTCCACCTTTAAGTGCACAATTCTGCTTTAAATGAAGAGTGTACTGCTACACGACATTATTCCTTTATTATTGTTACAAAATAGAGAAAGTGCACTGGCTGGAGTTCTGTGAGAAAATTTCCATCTCTTTCTTGTGTAAATGCCAGCAGACTTTGAGCTCAGCAACTGCCAACATTACATTTCCAATTTCTAATTCAGTTGGATGGATAACAGCAATCTGTCATTCACAGTCGCTCCCTCTACTCCCTTTTTGTCAGTTCAGAATTAACTGCAGACACCAGAAAAGACCAAGACGTAGCTGTATTTGAGGACTCTTCTTTACTGTTTCTTCAAGAGGGGTTGGGTAGGTAACAAAGGTGCCATAGGTGAGGCTCGGTGTGAACAGCTTTCCATGCTGCTTTCAAGGACGGACATGGTTTAGAGGTTAGTTTACCCATTCCAAAAGGCAAATAAACAGGCCGTTTCTTTCTCTCTGTGCTCCACCTCCATCTCTCGGTCTCTCTCTCACCATGGTAACCCATTAAGTACTACCTACCTGCATCTGTTTTTCCCATTGAAAGCTGGAAGTGATGGGTGCAATGTCAAGAAATGAGTCAGTACTGAAGTAATATGCCATTATTTCTAATAAGATGGGAAACAGAAAAACATTCAGTCAAACACGGAGAGATGTATTTTCCTTATTTTCCCTGATGAAAGGCTGCTGCAGTAAATGCAAATCACATTAAACGTCTACATATACGTGCGTTTCAGTGAAACGGAGTATTATTGTTTCAGTGTGTGTTTTTGATCGGTGAACATCTTGCGAGTGAACGGTTGAGCGAGCAGAGCGATGAGCAAGGTGTGCGTGTGGACACGCTTTTAATGAGCTGCGAACAAGACCCGAGCTGAAGGAGAGGAGAGGAGGGGGGGGTAGGATGAAGAGATGGAAGTAGAGGAGGGGCCCACAGGAGAAAAGGAGTAGAATTACTCCCTGGAATACCAGTTTCGGTCATGTAATTTCCTTCCCTGGCAGAGGTCAGTCTACTCTGCCAGCTGTCACTTCTCCCTTCTCAACTTTATGTTCCTCTGAGGAAATATGATTTGAACAGAGTTTATATGTGCATCTTATTCTCCTGCGTCAGATACTCCCCATCTGAGCTCTTCAGCAGTGAAGAAAACTGAGAGACACGGGTTTGCCCTTTAAGATAGCCTTTATCTACTAATGGTGAGAAAAAAAGGTTAAGACATTAAGATATATGGAGACAAGAAGAGAAAAAGAACGCAGATGATTATAGAAGCCTTTTTCTACCGGCTGATGTCAATTAGTACATGCAGACTCTTGTTCTGATCAACAGAGGCTGCTGCTAATTTGAGTTTTCTTGTGAAGCCTTTGAAATGCAAGGTAGTAAGAGGGAGGTAGTCTCATTTTCTTATGGCAAACACAATTACGCTGCTACGTTAAGTGCTTGAATCTCTTTACAATAGAGATGTACATGCTCTTTTATTGCACAGGGCCCGAGACAAAAGCTCTGCTGATACACACACTAATTTCACAGCTGAGCTTCCTCATCGCGTATACCTGTGAAATGACTTTAAAAAATAACTTTGAGCAGACAATAAAATGCAATGAAAGGTGGACAGAACGCTGCCACCAAGATGCAGAAAAAGTGCTCTTACCGCACTCTTTCTTGGGCTCATCTGATCGGTCCTTGCAGTCCTTGACAGAGTCACACACCTTGGAGCTATCAATACACTCTCCATTCTTGCACAGAAACTTGAGGGGTCCCTCACATTTGGTCGCTGTGACAAAAACAGAACATCAGAATCTGCTTCAAAAGTTATCCAGGCCTCAAAAAAGTGCGAACGCAAGTACAATATCTTCATGTTTAAACAAATTAGATGTTAATTCAATTTGCAGACTCACGTTAAATGGTGACAGCACACTCACATATCCAAATTATAACCATAAAAACCTTAGTGTGATAAAAAAACAGACGTCTAATTTGGTCCACTTTCACAGTGCAAGGGTTTAATTTCCAGCAAAATTATTTTGCAGAATGCAGCTGAATTATTCATTCATTCAGAAAAGGAAAAGAAATGAAACTCCAGTTAAATGAATGAATATCAGTGTCCATTTTGGTATTTCATTCTACAGTAAGATATTCATTCATTCAAACAATCTTTATTTAATTTCAGATTATATTGGGGTAGGGACCTCATTTTCAATATTGCACCAAGAAGAAAACAGCGGTGACAAAACAATAGAAGGCAATTCATATGAACAATAAAACAAAAAGCCATTAATCATTAACCATAATTCAAAAGAATATATTGAGATGAAAAATTCAAATTGCCCCAGGGATAAAAATAAAGCAATTTTTGTCGGACGAAGCAAGCTTTGTCTAGAGCATTAAAGGAAGTTGGTACAATTTTGCTTTTCATTGATTTTTTTTATTTTCAGCCTAATTTGACTTTACCTCAAACCACACGCTGACAAACTTGATGTCAATAAGAGCAAACAACAAAACAAACAATTAGGGGGTAATAGGATGTGAGAGGATGTGAGAGGATGTGGCTGGGAGGCTCTGACCAACCATCACACAGCATGTCACCTTCACAGCTACAGCTATGACTGATGTCAGCAACGTTGCACAGAAATCTAAATACTAATAGTGTTGAGAGGGTTACTTTTGAAATACATTTCACTACGCATTACAGAAGCAGACTGAAGACAGGAGTCACTCTGAATGTAGATTAACACTTGATGCAGAGATGAAGACCGTAAGGACATGGAAACAGTGTAAGCAGTGTGATGTTTTGTGTGGCCGAACGGATGAGTACCAATTTCTCCTTTATTTTCGACAGCATCAATTTAGAGTGAAAACCAATAAGAAAACAAAATGATGAAAATAGCTTGTTGCCTTGTACGAATAACAATGTAGGAAAAGAAAAGCCAGTTCAGGTGTCAGCATGAAAATGGTGAAAAAGATAGAACCCAGCATGCAATTTGATTTCCCATTGTCTACTCCGTCGTCTCGTGTTGTGCGTGGACTAGTAGGCTGCGCGGCATGCATGGCCTACGATGTCTTTTAAATTTCAGAGTGAAAAATGCAGGCGTCCAAAAGTAATACCTTTGAGTATTCTATTGATTTTAAGAATGTTAACTGTAAACCCATTTAAATTATGACCGCAACTAAATACAGTCACTCATATTTTGTGTTCTAAGTACTTGTATTTCACTGCTCCCCAACACTAAATACTAGCAGGTAGAACAACAAGTAAGGAGATACTCGAGTTAAAGAGACACAAAAGAAGGTGACAGGTGAACAGGCAGGAAGGACGAACGTGACGGGTGATCTCACCGTTAACACAGCCAGACTCATCGCTGTGGTCCAAACAGTCATGGACCTTGTTACATTGCTTGGTGCCGTGGATGCAGGAGCCATCACCACACTGGAACTCATCAGGGCGACATGTCAACAAGGCTGTAAGAAACACACACACACACACACGTAACATACAATCTGTGATACTGGGCTACATAAATAAACTTGAACTGAATTGAATCGAAGAGCTGATTTGAAAGAAGCTCTTCTACCTCTTGTGTGTCATTCGCACTCATCATAGTGTGACTGATTCAGTTAGAGGCCAAGCAGCTTGAGCTGAGCTTAGCGTGGCATGTTGCTAAATTGCTGACGACTTCTTAAAGATCAAGGTTTCCAGGTGTAACTCGCTCTTGTGAAATGTGGTTCCGTATTATGTTCTCCGATCCTCTCACTTAGTACGACTCGAATGCACTAATTTCCACGTCCATAATGCGATGGTTTTACATCATCATAAAAGGCGAAAGGTGCAGAAACATGGATGAAAAAACACATAATATATACTATAACATCCTCACACTTCTGTCCCTTCACTGCTATGTTACCTGCTGCTCAGGACACAGACATTAACCCGAGGGTGCATGATGGATGATTTTCAATATACTAACCACAAAGATGGAAGCTGCAGGACTCCACACCAAATTTCATTAATATCCCAAGCACAGACAAGCTTTTCATCAACAGGGCTCGCTATGCTCATATAACTCCTCTCTAAACCACACTAAAAAGCAATATATAGGGCTGAGGGGAATATGATTTAGTGTTATCACAAGACATGCAGGACAGAGGGGATGTAATGGAACTGAGGCTGCTGCAGCACAGTGACCTGGACACATGTGTGCACACATGGATACACATAGAAAACTTCATTTTCTGCATAGAGTCTTCGCTGTATCCGAATGATCAATCTCGAGATAGACTGGCCAGTAACTGAGGGCTCCATGTACAAACTGTGTATTATGTGAACGTGACACTATGTTAATAAAGCTTGTGAATGTAGAGGAAAATGGGTTGCACATAATAACCCCGAGACGAATGTGTTGTGTCTCTAACCATGTCCACACCTCACTCTAAATGCAGGCGCCCTAACAAGACATCTATCTCTTTTAAGTGCCACTTATATGACACCACAGAGTGTTTGATGTGTGCAGTGCACATCTTGATAATGAATGGTAGGACTATCAGGGCTTCACACTCTGGCTTAGTGAGACAAGAGCTTCAGGGCTCCCCCAGCCATGACCAGCTAATAGGAAAACCTGCTTTATCACAAGCCCCAATCTTCATACAGTGTTTATCAAAACAAACACATTCCATACCAGACACATTTACCCACCTCAAATCCCAGAGTGGCAATGTGCTAAATGAAAAAAACTAACACCTCACGAGAGGAAATATTGTTTGTTGAGATTTGGTTTTTTCACTCTCCAAAGCTGAGGTGGAATAGACCTCCAGTGCTGTATTGAGATTAGATTAGTCTGAGCAATATTTACAGGTCACAGCTATAAAAAGAAGTGTGAAAACTCTATGCGATTCTAGTAATAGTTGTGTGTGCAGAATTTAAGAAAACAGCCCAAACCTAGATAGATTTAAGTAGGATGGAAACTCACAAGTTACCCAAAGAAATTTGAAAACAGAATAGTTGTAGTAAACAAGAGCAGGGGATGTGATTGTAACCATCACATACACAGAGCAAGTAGCTGTATAAAGAATGAATGTAGCTGGCACTTACAGAGTAAGTGCCGTAGTACACCGTTTCCCATTTAGCATATAATAGGTCAATGTACTTCATTACTATTTTATATTATACTTATGTTATATCAAGGCGAGGGATAATTCATTAATTATATAGTTTAACCAAGCAAGACTTAATCAACGTACACAAGGCATGCAAGTGTTATAGTAAACTCGGAATAGTAAACTCTGTGGACCAGTGTTCATGTCCCAATTCCAACTGAAGGTTAACATGTTTCTTTTTCGAACATTTGTCATGTTTTTCTTATTTTAGCCCTAACCACAATCTTTTTTTAATCCTAACCAAGTTGTGTTTGCGCCTAAACCTAGCCATGTCCATGTGTTTGTTGTTCGTAAACCTGATGACAGTCGTCAGGTAACTTTCATATTTTAGCCCAAACCGTAATCTTTTCCTAAACATAATTTGTAACCTTTGATGTGGCACTGTCACAACATAACGGAAACAGTTATGCTGTACTTTTTAAGATTATCTAGAGTATTTTGTGTCTGCTAATTTTGTACATACAGTACCTGACATTGTGGGAGTCTGTCTTTATTGGCCTACTCTGTTGTTTAGGTATTAGGACTTGTTGAAAAATCCAATTCATCCGTTCGGATTAGTGGACTCAGAGGAGTGTGTCGTTTTTCTTTTCCATTTAAAAAAAGAACACTGTTCTGTAACAATATAAGCTGAAAAGACAAGTTTTGAATACATTTGGAAGGATGTTGACATAATAGAGAACATGAATTAATTCTTCCACAGTGAGAAAAAAAGCAGGAAGTAGAGGACAAGCAAAGAAAAGAGACAAAGAGAGAAACTCACGGCAGTCAGACTCATCTGATTTGTCCTTGCAGTCGGGGTCTCCATCACACTTCCAGGTCAGCCGTATACACTCCCCGTTTGCACAGCGGAACTCTCCAGTGGTGCAGTTAGCCTTGCGGTTTGTCAGGTACGGGATGCCGTCACCCCCGCAGCGCTCAGGGCCCTCATCCGAACTGTCGGAGCAGTCAGGGTCTCCGTCGCAGCTCCACATTAGCGGCACACACTCAGACGTGTTACAGCGGAGATGGTTGGGCCCACAGGTCAGAGGGGAGGTACACTTCAGTTCATCGCTGCCATCTCCACAGTCGTCATCCCCGTCACACACGTAGACGGTGGCCAAGCACTTGCGGTTGGCGCACATGAACTCACCACTGGGGCAGGCTTTGGCATCTAGACAACCAGCGGAGAGGAAAAAATTACCTCACCACATCATGCAAGATGTTGCTAAATAAAATCAAATTGAATCAGAGTAATGTAATCAAGTGATTTATGTTTTGCTTGCAATGCATGATACGCACACCATCTGTGCCACTATAAATAGAGGAGAGAAAATAAGACCAGAAGTTGAGAACTTTTTGGGTTGATTTACCTTTAAATAGAGCGGCACATTGACAGAAACAGAGTTTCTTCTGGGAGGCTCAAAGTCAATATTGGTATATAACAGGGAAAGGGATGGAGAGAGAGGTTGGAGAGGAGGAGAGGGAATGATGGTGGTTATCACAAAAAGATGGTGAGAGGCCTCCTCTCCTCTGGGAAGATGATAGAGCTCTCTCTGCTATCAGTCGGACCCCCTCTCCGTGACGAATTACTTTTACCACGGTGCTCCCACCTCTGTCAAAACACCTCTCTCTTTCAATCATGTTTACTTTTTCTTGTCTGTGTCTAACAGGAAGTGATTTCTTAATGTAGACTATATCTTAGCGCAAATACTTTACCTACATATCACGTATAGGTTACATCAGATATAGTGTCAAACTAACCCTTTTCTCTCTGGAAATGTTTCTGTGTAGGTAGGCTACTACACCTACACAAAACCAACCTCAAGGCTTCTGTAAATCCTTTTCTCTGTTTCTCTCTAAATTTCCCAGCTGTCTCTGTCTCTACGCTGTCTGGCTAAAACGGCTCAGGCTGTGAAGAGAGTCATGTTTCCCACTGTGAGCCTATAGCAGCACAGAGGCCAGCACAGGATGAAGCAGAATTTGATATTTACACGAACCACGGGGAGTTCACATTCAACATAGCTGTTAAGAGATGTTACAGTAAAGGGCTGCTGTTTTAAAACATTTTAGAATGAATAAGCAAATTGTAAACGGGAAGCATATTGTAAGAAACTCCACATTCCCACATATCCAGACGTGAGCATTATTTACTCACGGATACAGGCGCAAAAGTACCTTTCTTTGCCCGAGTAAAAGTGAGAAAGTGCATGCTCTGAAATGTACTCAAAATATAAAAGTAAAGAGGACATTTGATGGACATTTCCACTGCATATTTCTGTGCAAAGCTAATAGAAACTCAAGTGATGTTAAACAATGAACATTAACATCACTACAATGGGCGACATTTTGATAAAAGATTATGACGCCTTTTCTCCGCAGCCTAGTCTCCCTTTCTTGTTTTTGTCTTGTTTCATCTTGTCACATTCGTCACGTGAAATATGCATAGATGGATACACCAAGGGACCTTTTCTATGGTATCGTGTGTTATCGCCTCATTCAATTCGGTTGAAATGGTTTTTTGGGTTTTTTTATGACGTTGGGAAGGTTCACAATGATGCAAAATAAAAGTAATCATTAATTCCCCTCGAATGTATTAGAACTAAAGTACCTGTTCTGAAAATGTAAGGAGTAGAAGGTACAGATTATATTTATGTTAAAACATAAGCAGTAAAAGTACAAAGTTCAGACAAATAAATATTCAAGTAAAGTACAAATGGTGTATTTGTACTTCTTTACTTCCCGCCTCTGCACATGTCATACATTTTGGTTAATATCTAATGTATTTGCTGTGGTGTGTTTTGTCCTGGACTGTAAGGAAACACCTACAGAAGACTTCATAATTTACTTTAATTAAACATATCCACAGCTAGAGGAACACAAGGATATGAGGTAGTGTCCTAATTACTCTCCTATGTAATTATACCATATGTTAAAGTCACTATCTATTTTCAACATTGCGAACATCTGTGATTCATTAATTCACTGGTACCGACTTGATTACCACAGAAGCACAGGGAAAGCAAGTGAAACGAAAAACAAGTGTTTCAGATCCACTTCAGTGAAAGGGTTTACATTCATTAATATTAAACAAGCTCCATCTGATTCTGATGTGTTTTATAACCACTGTCCCTGTTATGCATCTATCCTCACTCATACTAATTTGGCACTAAATAATTAATGGGATTCAATAGACATGTACATTATTACACGAGGGTAAGACCATTAGTAATGTACATGAGCGGCCTGGTTACGCTGGTGAAACACCGGAGGGAGCGCTGTGCAAACTGACTTTTCAGGATTTTTTTTGCAACTTTAAGCTGACAGACTGCTTATAATAAAAATCAGTTCGCTTTAAAATGTCAAATTAATTGCAGTGGAACTTAACATTTCACTCGGTGGATAATTTTCTTTAAACATCTTTTTTTATAGTCTTAATTTTCCTGGTTCGACTCCTTTAACAAACCAACCAAACACTACGTGGATATGGCTTAGTATATGTTTTATGTATGAGTGTCAAATGCATTTATACCCTATATATATATAATATATACTACATATATGTATATGTACATCAAGTTAGACGTGTATTTACTGTAATGCTACACAGTATCATACATTTGTGTATATCCTATATAGAATTCAAGTCAAAGCTGAATAAAATACAGAAGAATTGCTAATTTAAGTTGTACTATATGCAAACCGATAAAAAATTAAAATGCTAAATGCACTGAGAATTTTGTTCTCATGCCACAGAAGAAAATATGACCATTTCCTCTTGAATCACTTGGCTGGAAGAAACTATACTATGACTACCACTGTGGAAAGCCGGAGCTGGCAGTGTAACCCACTTTACTTTTTCTGGCAGCTTTGATGAAGGAAGATTGTTGCCAGCGGCAACCAGTGGCTCAGATGCAGAGACAAGAGATGACTGGTCGTTCTATTCACATTAGCATTACAGCTGATGAGTGTGCAGCGTGTGTGAGTGTGGTGAGTCAGAATGCATGAAGGGAAGAATAAAGTGTGAAAAGGGGAGAAAAACATGGGTTAGAGAAGAAGCAGATGTGGGATGAAAACAATGGGATAGTGGTTATGTGTCAGGACGTAAAAGCATTTATTTTGTATTACGGCTGCGCGATGTGTCCAATGAAAAATGCATCCGAGAAGGGATACAAACCCAAGATCCCAGTGGTTTTAACAGACTTCCCAGATAAACACAAACTTAAATATATTAGGCTGACCTGTATGAGAGGAGGGAGAAGAGACTCATAACGCAAGGGAAAGATCCTTCTCTCTGGATCGTTCCCTGAAGTACACAGTGAAGCTGAGTCATAGTCAGCAGCTCAAACTACTGCAAATTCAGGCCCTGCGAGTAATGCTGAACTAAAGATCAGTTAAAAGACTTAAAAGTCATTAAAGCAGCATTTATCTTAGACATTCAGTGAGGACACTTTTAAAATATCATGAATTATAAACAGTCAATGAATTTGAATGTTGTTTACAGGACAAACAATGGTTTTATGGATGCCTTCTAGATTATTCTTATTCTTATTCTAAATGCAGGAAAATCTAAAGTGTTCCGGATGTTCACCCAGTTCGTATACGTACCAAGTTTCATAAAGATGAATGTATTGGTTGAGTTCTCTAACACACACAGACGGACATGAGTGAAAAAAACATATCCAGTTTACTTTGAGCGCACAGGGTAAAAAAAAAAATCAGTGTTAATATGAACTATACACACGCCTTTTTAAAATCCTCACAAACCCAGGTTTTTTGACTGTGTAAGTGCATAAATGTTTCTCCCATTCAACTGTACGCGTTCGTTTCAGGTGCTGGAACAGGTTTGCTGTATTTCACATTTAGTTCCAACCCTTTTACAGACTTCACACGGCACGGTGGTTCCGCACCAAACTGAAACATACCTTTCTTGGATATTATTTTGTTGTATTCAACGGCTGTGGCTGCCATTACTCAAGCTTGTTGTTAACTGGCAAAGCTCACACATACAGGTGTCTGTAAGGAAGCGATGGCAGCAACTATGTTAGAGTCATAACTACCTCTGGCACCGGCATCTGAGTGAGAGCAGAGGAAGCATGTCCATTGTGCAATTTTTTCACATCATTCAAAAAAAAAAAAACCTTGAATTTATCAAACTAATTTAGTATATTTCCCAACCCTGCTTTATATCATTTGTTTTTTTTTTATCTGCACTAGCACAAATACTTCTGAGCAGGTCAGTCCCTGGCTGCACCCCTTCATGTCCTCTCAGCTCTGACATATGTATTCATAGATTTAAACTGAAGCGATGGTTTCAGATCTGTCCGCTCTGCTCGGAGAGCTGAGGTCCTCTGCAGACAGAGCCTTACTCCACTGCACCAAGGTCACTGGAGCATGCACGTACAAACGCAGCACCTCGAGTAAAGGCAAGCCTAGAAAGGTAGCATTATCCACTCTCACACTGCCTGCCAGTTCAGACTGGTCACAGAGCCGCCAGGGAAATAGCTCAGAAGCTGACCTTCCCTGTGATGCTGAAACAACTCTTTCACCTACAGTAACAACCAAGAGCACATCATAGAGAGAATGGAATTGATGGGAGTTTTTTTAACCTTCTCCCTGATATGACCAATTGAAAAGGGAGCTAACTGAGGACCAATGTGGGAATTCACAAGAGACTGAATGAGTGGTGAATCAAAGACAAAATGCTCACCGTTTAGCTAAATGGGAAACCAGTCTGGATTTCAATTAGGAGAATAAAATTAGATAGAATTTTTGTCTATCGAAGCACTTTAGTCCTGTAAAGTGGCACTGTGTGAAAGCCACTTCATTGAGGATGCACAGTACCTGCCAGTTCAGTTTCATTACAGGGATGCTGAGACAGCTGTGAGGAGCGCTGGCAGTGAGTGTTTACCTCATACTATCCAGGTAGTTTTAAATACGTACAGAGAAAACAAGCCAAAGCACGACCACAGAGAAATATTATATGCACTGAAGGCAGTCGGATTCAGCGCGACAGTGAGTGCAAATGCAAACATTCGTGAAAACACACATCTCCAGACGCGCTCTTCTACCTTGCAGTAGATCCCAGCAGACAGCCGTGCTCCGGAGAGATGCCCGACGAGTAAGTGCACATTAATCTCCACATCACCGAGGGTTGAGGACACGGTTCAACTTTCTCATGCAGTCTCTCCAGAGCTGCTGCTTAATGTAATGTTGATCAGGGAAAGCTTCCTCTGGTGAGGGCTAGATTCTACTTAATACATAATTCAACATGTGGATGACTCAATTAGCAAGATGCCTCTGCATGATTTACTTTTTCCGAGTCCGTGGCAGCTATGCACTCTGTAAATTTCTACTAATAGCAGAGCGCGCTGGGGCTAACTGAGTACATTCCAGCTCAGCCAGTTTTGGGAGTGTAACCTCTCCTCTCACACTTGTAGAGGGAGTCTGAATGTTTTGCTCAAACTAACCATGATCAACAGCTTTACGCAGTGTGAAAGGCAGCAAAATGAAGGCTCGTGTTAGGGATCCCAAATGCGTTTGGCTATTCGGCTAGTTTGTTTAGCCTAGAGGAGCGATGTCATTCAAATTCTCCAGGCTGTTTCTCACTGCACAATGTCAGGTCACCAAAACTGTACAACAAATCTTCCACTTCACCATTTTTGTTTTTTTGTTTACACTCAGTAAGTTTAAGGCAGGAGGGTCACCTTCA
This sequence comes from Coranthus polyacanthus, assembly GCA_037367275.1. Lineage (NCBI taxonomy): Eukaryota > Metazoa > Chordata > Actinopteri > Kurtiformes > Apogonidae > Coranthus > Coranthus polyacanthus. The sequence continues at coordinate 2,536,628 of JAPQRN010000010.1, forward strand.
GCCCAGCAACTGTTTCTACTCGCAGTGTCAAGGCTTTGCTACTCTGACATATAGGTATGTAATTATCATATAACATGATGACCTGAACTACATGCATAATAAAACCGAACACAGAAAAATGCAACACAGCAAAATGTGTGCAGATACTGGGGCTTCCGCGACACACCCCCATCCAACATCCGACATCACAACAACAGCAGCGCTAATTTTGACAACTATGGAGGTTGAAAATGTAAATCCGTAAAGTTATGACAGATGACGGCCATTTTATTGTAAGCACCACAGACAAGGAAGAGGAGAAATAACCATGATAAGGACTGAATTAAGGTGAGAGGGAGTGACGAGAGCTGCAGGTATCGGTCATCCTGTTGAGTGAAAGCTTTGGCTAACACCGTGTTAACACTTTGTTGTTATTTTTCGATCAGATACACAGCACTGAAACCAGGAGGGGGTCTGCTAACATCCCCTAACATCCGCTGACGGCGAGCAGTGTGTCTCTGTCTGACTCCTGTCCAGCCTCCAGGACAGACACGCTGTGGTGAAATATGAGTTCAGAAGACACTGGCACAAGACCAGAACACAAAACCTTTCTTCTTTGTTTTTGTGTAAATCTGATAACGTGAAATATATTATTAGCGACATGAAAAGGGGTGCATAAACGCTCCTTTCATTGCATTTATAGCAGTGTAGCTTCGAATATTCCCCGTTGACTACTGGCAAAGCTTCAAAGCCCAAAAAACACCATAGCCCTAGTTGGAGTATGCACGCAATTGGGACATACTACGTTTTTTTTGGCTTTTGGCTTTTTTGGGTATTGGAGGACAGGGCATGTTTACAGTCGAGGTAATGTATTACAGTTTTATTCACATTACATTTAGTGAATTAAATTCACATTTTGTCATTTCATTCTAATGAAAAAGCCAAAAGTAACCATAGACGTTAAAATTACAATTAGTGCAGGTCATGACATTGAATAAACTTACTGATTTATCTGAATGAAAACAGTGGAAGAACACAAGTCAACAAAATATAAAACATCGGCTCTTGTGTTTTAATGCGTCTCTCTAATGTTATATATAAAACATATAACATTTCAGAGATTTTAATGCAGACATGTCACATATTGCACCTTTAAATCACAGCCTTTTCGTAGTTTTATAATGGTACAGGTGCAGTATTATTTCAAACTTTAAATGCAACAACATTTTGAATTCACTGACCCAGAGATGACTTGAGACCTCAGTTCTTATGCAGCACCACTGGCAGAGGTTTACAGCTGAGAGCTTGTTGGCAGGAGCAAAATGTCAATCCAGTGCAACTGCTGCTGCACTTCACACATCGTCTCATTCATTTGTCTTCTCCATTCAAACCCAAACATACAGCTGCGTTATTATTACAGCTTTGAAGTGAATTCTCCAGCTGCCCCTGTGCCAACAGCAAGCCCCCAACTAACTGAAACACTGAGACTTATTCAAACCAGTTGGTAATTTCCTCTACTCCTCCCTCACCTCCAGACATGACTGTGAATATCAAAGATGTAAAGCCTTCAGTCTGCAGCATATACAATGATACAGACTGCAGAATTTTTTGACACATAAGGTAATTACACTATCCTTCCCAGCTGCAAATCCACTTCTATGTACACTGTCCTGTTGTGACACACTTTCAACCACAAAACAATTCTGAAGAACTGTTATGTTATGTTGAAAATGAATATGATTTGAATATCTAAGACCAGTGTTTCACTTCACCAGACACTCGCATGTGGTATGCCTTTCTCGCAGTGCTTTATAAATATCAGATTATGAACACTGGCACAAAAGATACTGGAAATCATGTACATTATTGAATATTAGAATTATTGGATAACAACAATAGATTGAACAGTAACACTGGAGATATGCAGAGGTGGTGCTCGTCATATGTTCTGCATATGCATTGCTATATATAATATGGGTAAATATGGGTATAATAAAAGAAATTACAAATACTTCTTATTTTTTAGACAACTTTTTACTTTTACGTCGCACATTTTCATACAAATATCTGTCCTTCCTTCTCCTTACATTTTCAAAACAGTCTTGTCACTATAGTTTTAAGGCATTTGGGGGAAATTATCAAGAGTTTGCATTTTGCATCAACGGATTTCAACCTAAATGGATGGGACAATAACACGCAGAAAAGACGATGCCTCGGTGCATCCATCAGTGCACATCACACAAATGGAACTAGACAAAAACGACAAGAAAGGGAGACTGGACGGCAGAGAAAAGGCAACATAATGTGTTCTGTTGCTGACGTTGAAAACTGACCCGTAAACTCGTTTTGTTTTTCATTTCATTTGAAGTTAGGATGGTTTAACAGTCTTTATATTCATTAAATGAATATGACGTGAGGTTCGGTTAGCTTTGTACAAGAACAGAAATAGAAATAGAAATGTCCTTCAGAGTTCTACTTAATTATTACTTTTATACTTTGAGTACATTTCAGAACCTTTTTTGCTTTTATTTAAGTAAAGAAGCTGAATCGGTACTTCTGCTTTAACGGAGTCTTTTTTACACAGGTATCTGGACTTCTCTATGTACATTTTCTGTATATATGTGCAAATTTCCATACACACAACACATCACAGTGTCTGTCTGGGGAGCTGAGGGTCGAAGGACAGAGAGTGTCGTATACTGTAAAACTGTAAAAAACCACGGAGGCAAATTTGTGATTCATGATATTGGGTTATATGAATAAAATTGACTAACAGAGAGGTATAATAGCTGGTAAATACAGATTGATCTGCACTCAGTGACATTTAAAAGCTTCTTGCCCTTGATGTCACCTGGCTTTGAGCGCATTCAGGGTTCAGATAAACTAGCCTGAACGTCACCTAAAAGCCTAATTTGCAATGCTATCTAGCACTGTGCTGTAAACTACTCCCCTCTGGTTATATTGGGAAGCGTTTACCTCTGTAGAGATTCTGGCCTTTTTTCTTGGGTGGGCGGCAGCCTGCGGCCTGCCCTCGTGTCACTACTGAGAGGCTTAAGACTGCTGCATCAATACAGACATTAGAATGAAAAAAGGATTAACACAGGCTAGACTGCATTTCAATGGGCAGCGCACTGAAAAGCCATCAAGCTAAGAAGGCATTAGATCTAAAGTCAATGGAATCACTACCATTTGCTCTGGCGTGACAGTGTGGGGCCACTTTGAGACTCTAAGTCATTGACCACCGCTTGCAGGCTTCGGTTGCAAAAAAAGACATTATTGTAACAAAAACACACGAAGAGCACTTGAATCAAGTATCACTTAAGGCAAATGTAAACTAATTTGTCTGATTGATATTTGTTTTAATTGTTTACCGATTTTATTTGGCTTTCACAAAAAAATACTAAAAATGGTGTGTTCGTTATGAATAAAGATGAATAACTTAAATGCCAGGCTGTCACATTCTTAACACCCACACACATGCAAACAACTGAGGGGGAGGATATAAATGAGAAAACCAATAACACAATTTATATACATAATAAGTAGATGTCTTTTCTTTCTCTCCCTCTGTGCATTTTCTGCCACGTGCCATTTTTTCGTGATCTTCAAAGTCTAAACACCACACCTCCTTCAGCTCCGTTGCCTCAATCAATTTTTCTTGACACGAAGAGGCAAGGGAGAGATAGAAAAGAAGAAGCCAATTCTTCATGGCACCTCAGAAGTAGGGCAAGGATAGTCCCTTCAGGGGGTGGGGGGTGGGGCCACACATCACTGAGTTGTCTGATTGGTTAAGTGGGAGGTGATGTCATTTTTGATTGGACTGAGGACTCTGCAGTGG
>JAPQRN010000010.1:2543047-2554250 GCA_037367275.1 Coranthus polyacanthus
GACCGACCGACCGACCGACCGACCAACGGGCAGAGGTAATTATACACCCACATGAAGGGCAAAGAAATAAAGAACTTTGAAAATAATGCTAAGTATCATGGCATTTCTATATCACATTCATTATTTTCTTTACCAGCATAAAACCAATAAGGAAATACTGTATGCATCTACAAAACTAAACCTAGCATCAACTGATCAATCAGCTCGGCTGATTGATTAGCTGCTCTCTAGATAAAAAGGAGTAAAAGGCAGTGACTTGGGGGATTTGAGCTGCTCAACTCGTCAATGAGATATTTCAGAATCCAATAAGACTTATGGGAAATGCCTTTAGGCAAGGTAAACCACCGTGAAATGCCGGATGGAAATGAAACTATCCAGCCCTTCATTTCTGCCGGGGTGTGTGACTGCCCCTGCAGCACTGGATGGGTCAAAGAAGAGAGTTTGGAGAGGCAGCTGGTGCCTGGGGAGACAGAGCAGTGAGAACGGCTGACCCTGCAAAAAAAAAAGGAAAAAAAAAAAACCTAAACTGGCCACTGCAGTGCCTGGGGGGCTGCTTCTAATGCTGGAATATCTCCGCCTCCGGCCTCTGTTTTATTTTTCTAGCCGAGTAGTGACATCAGCATACAATTATGTTGCAGTCCACAAATTGTAGTACTGGAAAAGCACAATGTAGGACACAAACACAAACTGCAATTTGTGCTTTGTCACTTTAGAGTCTTGACAGTTTAAACTTACGAATATTGTGTCAGACAATATCCTTTCATTACTCTGGTGAAATGACTAAAACAGACGGATAGAACAGCACTAAATGATAATATAGTTCATGTTTTCCACTTGTCACTGCTGTCACTCTCACAGCGGCTTATTGTGGGGTATGCGTTATATAACTGACATTACATTTCTTCTTCTGCTTTTGCCTGCGACAATTCATAACTCCTCGAATGCACAATAAACACACGTATTTCAGTTCCAGGCAACTGTTAAGAGTTTCGAGCAAGCAAACAGGCTTAACGAGGAGAGAACGAGCTACAGACGTGGAGAGATGATCATCGGTAATGAACGATTAAACCGAGTAATGTGCGAAATGCAAAAGGAAACATTTTTTTTAGAAATTTCTCTGAAGGAAGAGGCGAGGAGGTGGAATATTTCAAAGAGGAAATAGCATGCTGTCCAAATGAAAATGAACAGATGTGCACAGAAAATAAGAAGCAGACAGAGAGAATGAAAGAAAGAGTAGAACAGAAAAAAAAAGACACAAGATACAAGCTTTGGAGGCGAAAAAAAGGAAGCCATGATAAAGGAGACAAACCAAGAGCAAGAAACTAGGAGGGGATGAAGAGACAAACTGCTGCATGACCTTTCAGATTCTTATCCTAAAGCAAAATCAAAGTCATCCATACCAAGTGGAAAGAGATGAAGGAGGATGAAGGCAGGAGCGACAACTTGCGCAGAATCTGAATGCGCTAAGCAGAGCACATCCTGTCTTTTTAACTGATGACTCTTTAATAAAATGTGAGCTCTGTTCCTCCCGGGTCTAAAAAAAAGGGCCAAACTTGCCACGCCATAGTAGTGATACCTCACTTGTTGTCGTGACAGGTATTGATTAGTTAAAGCATAGATTTTATAAAGACACAGGTAATGAGTTTCTGCTTGCGGAGGACGCAACATAATAAAAGCCAATTACTCACAGATAAACTGACTGCTTGGCTGTTGTTTATCGTCAGAGTGAAAAATGAGGATTTATCTGTACTGTGTCGTTTGTGGCAGCAGATCTATTTAGAATTCATCACCTTTTACAACACCCAAAGCAGTGTTCATCTCAACACAACGAGGGTTTAACGGCGTTACTTTTTATATGACCACCATGACATGACCTTGTTATCGCTGTCAGCCTTTTACCCCGAAACTTGCCATTCGATGAAGAAGTGTAAAAAATCTTCCATTTGTCAGTTGTTGGGAAGCATGTGGATTGAAACTATGATACAGAAAACCTAATAAGCACTGTGGGGCTGCATGAAAATGCACTGAACTGATATGATATAATTAGCTCAGCTTTATAACAACACTATGACTACAATATAGCATGACATTCACTGAGGCAACATTTTCCGCCTATTTTCACATAAATGTATGTCTGTTTTGTTGCTTTCACTCACCAGTAGACATTGCGCAGCGGTGACTGATGCTATAGCAGCTTAATGATAGCTTTTACATGTGATTATGTGTACTGGCATATTGTACAAGAGCCTGATTGATCTATGAAGCTGGCTCACAAATTAAAATGAATTAAAATGAACGGTGTTGCCAGAGTGGTGGCTTTCGTGCACAGTTGGTCGGTTTTGAATTTGGTTTTCCGGGTCAAAATTAGTTTGTGTGAACGAACAAAATTTGTGCTGGTTTGGGATCAGTGCGGCGTACAGTTTGCACAGTTCATGGCTGTCTGGTCAGAGCTGACGCAGAATGCATGAACATGGGCAACGTTAGCATGTTTGTTATCTTATCTTAAATCTTTAAAATAAATTAAATCCGCATTGTAAAAGTATGCTGTGTATGTGTACATACGAGCACACTGAAGTGCGTTTATGCAAGCGCAATGAGGATGCGAACTGAGTTTATTGCCGTTATTAGGCTGCTTTCATATGACAAGCGGTAATTATTTGTAGTTGTTTTGTTCAGCTCTCTGTCTGAGCTGCTTCTTTATGAGGAGTGCACAGAAGCGCATGATATCTAGTATACATATGGAGGGCATATTTGTTGCTATATTTATTTATTTATTTTTACGTATGATTTGGCTGACAGTGTGCATTGCTTATTCGCTGTACCAAGCATGGTACAGTAAGTACTTGTGGCAGTTATTTTGGGTTGTTTTGAGCGCGTTTTTGAACAAACCATCAGCAAACCATCGGCTGCAACTGGCAAAACTAGTTAAAAATTCTAATTAATCCTGATGTCTCAAAGACCCACTGAGTAAACCTGGTCCTCTTTCCCAACTGCAGATCTGGGTTTGAGTCTGTGAATGTGTGTGAAGCTTGTTCACAAGCACGTACACCTGTAAATGTCAATGTTAGTGTGCTGCCTGATGCTGGCAAGATAACTCAACCTTTCTCTCTTTCTGCCTCAGAGCTGAAAAGTTACAAACATTCAGATAACATGAGTCATTCTTATTCGCCGCTTCATTAAGCTGGGTTAGCTGGGTTATGTCCTCCTCCCTGCATTATAGATTTGGTACAGCGGAAAACACTTGCTGCTTGTAAACTGCAAGATGGGAAATCTTTCGGCAAAGTGCATTAGCTTGTAGCTGTATAGTATAGTTTCTGACGTTCTGCTTAATACTTTGTAGTGGGTGATGTACCTGAGCATCCTAAGTGTGAAATAATTAGCTGAACAGACCAGATTTGACATTTTAAAACATTTGCAGAAGAGAAGAGGAGAGAAAAGAAGACGAAATTAGAACCGCTGACGTAAACAACCTACAAAAGATGTCCTTCTTACAGCACCTAATAATGCACAGTCTATGTGAAAAAGAATCCAGGATGCAACACACACAGAGCAGTAAATGTAGCATGTACTATCAACAATGCAAACATCCTTAGAAAGAAAATATTCTCCATTATAAAGTCAATAAAGGCAGTAAAACCTTGGCTTTGTTATTAACTCCCCCAGAAAAATCTCAATGGGATTTGAGGCTCACTATCTACAAAGAGGTTCATTGGAGGAAGTTTTCGTCAAAACTGCCTTTAGAGAAATATCTATAATCCACTACAAATTACATAACACTTAGAAGACCAAATTCAGAACACAATACAGTTCATTTAAATATCGTATTTCCATCTGTTGAAATATAGCACATTTTCTCTTTCCTTAAAGAAGTGGAAATGCTGCGCAGTTTCCTCACGCCTGTCAAGTCTTAGAAACGAATTTGAAAGCAGAGAGAACAAACTGACATGCAGAACTGAGCTGAACTCAGCAATTTTGTCAGAAAGTCAAATAGTTAAGATCCCCTCTTTCTTTTCAAATCCTTAAAAGTGACTTGTGAATCTAAGAGTATATAAAAAAATAGCCTGGGAGTAGGGAATCTTCTGCACAGCTGGCTGCAGTGGCCCACTTCCTTCTTGATTACACATTAATCTAATACAAAAACTATGAGCTCTGGCACTTCACATGTTTCTCCAAAGAGTCATTCATTTTTTAGTGCTTGCAAGTAACTCACTCAGTGTGGCCCGAATTTGAATTCTTAATACGACAGTGTAACGCTACTCCAGCGTGTAATTGGGAATCCACTCACTGAGCCAGAATGATTGTGGCACAGATGTCTGCAGCACAGGGTCCAAAATGCCTTAGCCTGAATGTGTGTGTGCAAACGCCAGTGCGCACTCTAACTTTGGGCACATGTGCAACTGAAAAAGACAGAACGTACAGGAGAGTTGGGGGCAAACTGAATGAAAAACAAGATGAGGGCTTTCTGCACGTGGGCGAATCTGAAAGAGTACAGCCTTCAGGCTTATCGGGCTTTAGCATAACTGGAGCATGATACATTAAGGTGTACGGTGAGCTGTATGTAATTAGCCCATGTTAAACAGTCATGCAGTCACCACACTCTGTTATTTACATAATGGAAACTTATAAATCTCATTGCAGTTAAAGATTGGATGCAGCCTGTGTGAAATACCACCCTGCTCCCCTTTGATGCAGCAGCAAAACAAGCTCCACTTTGACAAAGTTTAACCGATAAATGTAAAGCTTGGCGGCTTTTGATTTCAGAGTGTAGTGTTGCATGGGATTGGGGTATTAAGCTATATGCCACAGTTAAGCTACATTTTAATATCAGACCTTGTTTTTGGCATCTTCGGTTTAATCAAAATGCCAAATGTCAAGAGATTTCTTTTCTGACAGATGTACAGTTCTCATTTAAACTCTGTAATCTCAGCAAGTGGCTGGCACAGGCAGGTAATTTACCCGTTAAATGAGGTTAATGAGACAGATGATAAGAGAGCCATTCGCTAGGGTGAACAGAGGAGGTTGTTGTTGCTTAAAATGCGCCATGCAAATTTGTACAATGTCCACTCCTGAGTCTCTTTTCCTTCTCCTGTCTCTGAAGTGTGATTATGGCACAGTTGGATCCACTCAAACAGAAAGGCAGCTATGATGAAGTACATCTCATTAGCAATTGTGTTTGTGAGGCAGCCTTGATCCGACACTTCTCATTTAAAATGTAATCAGCAGAAAAAGTCCTTGTGCGATAGTTATTCTTGACTATTGTGGGTCGTAAATGGAGGACCTTAATGTTTCTGCTTAGCACACTGAAGAAACACGATGAATATCAGTCTATATCTAAAAGACTACAGTTAAAAACAATACCACCTACTTAAATATGACAATGTTAAAAATCTAATTAAGTGATTTTTGTTTGCAAAAATAAAGTGTCAAAAATATTTTTTACTGTTGGTTTTCAAACCCATCAGAACACATAAGGGATTTCCATATAAATGGCTTTCTTCTCAGCCCAGATCTCTATCTCTCTATTCTGCAGCCAAGAGATGAATCTCTCCTTCATTTATCTTTAATTGGATTTCCAATATAAACTTGTTATCCTTCGGAGGTCCCTTTATGTCTTCCTCCTTGCACTCAACTTTCTGGGGGTGACATTAGGGACTTGCCAAGGCTGCTGCATTATTCATCGAACCGGCCCACACTTCTACATCTACCGCCAATAAAATGTAACGAAACTAGAATGAATATCCTCCAAAAGATTCGATTGGATTTTTAACAAAAACATCATTTCACGCTCTCCTTGATGCATTTTCATTCTCGCCCACAATAATTTTTAGGAATGTTAAAGATCAGAGTATATTTATGTTGGATAGAACCAAAATCTCTCTTCAACAGCTTTCACTATTTCATTATCAACACTGTCAGCTTCCCTTTCTACCAAAAAATCCTAGAGAGAATCATCTCAAATCAATTGCTGGAATCAGGGATCAGGGATCAGGTTTCTGGCAGCATCACAGCAGTGAGACTGCCACTCCAAGAGCCACCAGTGGTGTTTTGATAAAGGCTGATGCAGGTGAATTCTCAGCGCTGGTTCTGTTTGATCTCAGCTTGATGGTGGATCACAGCATTAATACTGAAAGGTGGAGTATCTCTGGGACTGCCCTTCAGTGGTTCTCTTGATATTTTTCTACTAGGACATTTTCTGTGTCTGTCGATGGGTGGTGTGACAAGTTTTATATGTGGTGCCACAGGGTCCCGTTCTGTCCTGAAAACCTTCTGAATCAGCTAAGCTCTCTACCCCACACGGTTGCCAAGCTGCGGTTGAGGATTGGATGGCAGAAAAAAAAAAAAAAAAAATCAGCTTAACTCCTGTGAAACGATCATTATTATAAGCCCCGAGCACACTTTTGGCTGAGGTTTGTGAGCTCTTCACACTGAGAACCTGGGACTTTTCGATACAACCTCAATGTCAAGTCCTGTGTTAAAAAGCTACTTCATTCATGTTTTCTCCAGTGGTGGAACATAACTAAAGTGTGTATTTTGAACGTTTGTGATAAACTGAAAGACTAAGCGTTCCTTTATGGGTTGGGTTAGGGTTAGTAAAGTAAAAAAACTTTTTTTAAAAAACCCTCTTGGATTAAATGGAAAATGTACTGTCACGAAGCTGAAAACAAGCCTGTTTTCCTGAGCTCATGAAAAGTCCACTTTTTAAAGATACGTCGTTCTCACAGGACGACTCTACAAACATATGCTGATCTTATAGAATATGATGCATTGCTGTAGATTAAACTATAGAATATATAAAGCAGTTAAAATGAGCTCAAACATCCACAGCAGTAAAATGCAATTTTGTTGAGACACAGCACATTGTTGCGGTCAGTGATATAACAATGATGATCTATAATGTACAACTTTTTAGCCATTTGTCTAATGAAGACCCAGTAGGGTTAAACGTTATCTGTTGGTCTACTTAATTAACAGAATTGTATCACAGTGCACAGTGTACCATCTGTGCTTTTTCTTAGAACATCATTATTTAAACATGCTGTGCTCAAACGGAACAGTGTAAAATAACATTAAAGCTCTGTATATTTTACTTCGACTTTCCTGATATTTTTACCCCAGAGTGAAGCAAGCAGACATGGAAGAAATAGAAATCTGCATTTAAGTCAGAAAGTAAACAATTAATAATCTGTTCAAGCCTCCCACCTTTTGGCTGCAGCAATGTCAACTCACCTAACCCCCCCCCATTCAGGGCCTGTGTGTGGGTGAACTAGACTGGCTCAGGCTAAAAGTGAACCAACCAGAGATTCTGGGCTCTAACAGCTTGGCAGAGCGGTAATCGAGGCCTTTCTTGCACTCACCATCAGACAGCATTGAGTAGTGAAGTGTGTGGGCGGACGGAGGCAGGCAAGACGTCTGAACCGCCGCCAGAGCTGAGATAAGAAGGGAAATTAGCAACCTGAATACAGGTTCCAAGAGAGTCAAATTAAATTGACTGAGATGAAGGCATGACAATGTATCCAGATGTGACACACAAAATGCCAATGCAATTAGTCAGTCGCATATATTTCTCCTTAAGGAATCTGATCAACTGTTAACAGTAGACTCCGAGTGCACCTCAGAAGAATCAGGAGCATTTTCGTAGCCGTGTCCCTCGTTTCCTTATTTCCATTCTCACCAAAGTTAATTCCTGAGATCTGGAAACGCTGTGGAAAAATGGAATGTATACCACGACATGGCAGGTTATCAAAATATGTTTCAAACCCAGACCCCACGAATGAGAAATGATGAACCAAAGGGCCAACAGCGTAGCTCACCAAAATAACCTAATCATCATCATCTTTATCAAACAATGTGTCCCTGATCATTTCATATCACCATTTTCTGTTTCTGTTTTAATTAGTGCTGTTTAAAAACACCAGTGTTACCGGTGACGTCCTGTAGGCGACACTAGTCAAAAGCACCCAGTTCCACCTATGCAGTTTTAACAGATGGAGAGACTATTTCTGTCAACTCCTATTAGATCTTTGCTAACTATTTGTTGAATTGCACCCCATGTTCACCGTATGAGGATAACAAAAATAATATTAACTTGAAATTACTGAAAACTAAATGATACCAGAGTCAAAGGATGGCTCTGACTTTGAGGAAGTTTGTCACTAGTACAGTCTGTGAATCAGTGTGCTCCAGTTACCCTTTGGTTCTATGGAAGTCTGTTTGAGTCCTTGAGCTGAGAAGCACCTCATTCAGCCATGCTTTGCTGGAAGATGCATATTAGAACCCTGATTTTCTAGACGGTAAATAAACTTTCAAAGTGTAACTTCAACCCCTGCTCTCAGCCGAACTCCAGTTTCACAGCCTCCCACTAAGGGCAGGGGCTGCAGCCGGTGGGCCGCACTCTTTTGATTAGAGGGCATTAGCATTCATTTTTTATATACATTTCATGGCATGAGGTCAGCATCGGTCTTGCAAGGTTAAGGAAGATTTAAAAAAAGGAAGTTGAACCATTTTCAACCCATGAATTTTTTTATAAATGTGATGTTTTTTCATAACATTTCGTTATGATGGCTGTTTCTCGCAGTAGTTTATTCTTCCCCAGGGGCCCCAGTTATCAGTCTTTGTATGTTCAATATGTTGGTAGGATGAACGTTATGTATGTGAGCAGCTGTATGGTTTCACTTACTGCAGGTCTCCTCTGCCTCATCGGAGCCATCAGGACATTCTGGTTCCCCGTCGCAGCGCCAGCGTCCCGGGACACACTGGCCATTGAAGCAGGCAAACTCTGCAGGGGCACATGTTTTCCTGGCTGCTCGGAGAGAGAATTAGAGGCAGAGAGAGGATAATAGAGTGAGACGAGGAAGCTAAAGACAGAATAAGAGCATGGTCACTTAGCAGAAGGACTGAATCAACTGGTCACATTATCTGGATCTCAGTAATCATCCCTCTAATCAGAGCAGATCAAGCTCATCATCTCACACATTATTCCTGTGCAGCTCTCTCTAGTGCTATCTCCTCTGATATCCCTTACTAATTATCTCCACATTCCTTTTTTTTGGACCCTTCATTGTGCTGTCCCCCCCCCATTTCTGCCTCCCCCTCTCGCCGCCTACTGGTTCCTGAGAGCAGTTTAATCTCTCCTTCAGGTTTTTCATCACGGAGCAGGGAAATGGATGCTGATTGTTGAACACTGCAAGCTCAGGAAGGTTAAACCTTTTACCACCTAAACGTGTTTACCACAGAAAGCTACAAGCCAGCAATGCCACAGGCTGATAAACATATCAAGCGTGAGAACTGAAAATCAAAAACATGTCAGGAAAAAGGCCAGTATGAGCATCAGGAAGAAAAATGTGAGCGATAAAATTTCATGTAACAGCCCAAAGATTATCACGGTTGGTTCCAAAATCTCACCAACCTGCTGTGTTCAAAGTAACAGATGTGCTTCACATATACTATACATACTGTTTTTGCCTGTCTAGCAGGGCTAGACAGGCAAAAACAGGCAGAGGTCAGAGCCATTCAATTTCCTCAGTGTGTTACTCCAGGAGGACCCGCAGTACAGTCTAATAAATCACTGGTTAAAAGGCCGTCGGTTGAGCTCTCTGGTGTTGTTACACTGCCACAACTGTTCTTAAGCTCGTTGCATCTTAGCTCTGATGCTTTAAGTAGATCACGCATTTGAAGGCACGCATGAAGCTTAAAGCTAGCCAAGGGGTTGTAACACATGTTTTTCAGGCTCACACTAATCTAACTCCTGTTCATTATTAAACCATGGTATTAAATGGAAGAAGAAAAAAAAAGTGAAGTCATGTTCTACAATCTACACCAGGTTTGTAGATTTAATTAATGTCATGTTTTATACTGTATACGTACTGCAGGTGTCTGTTTGCCTTGTCTGTCGCTGCCTTTTTTTGTTCAATTATAGTCTTTCACATTAAAATCGTAAATGGACTGCATTTATGTAGCACTTTACACTGTGCCTCTCATTCACACATAAGTGGCGGCAGCACTGCCAATGCAACGCTCCGGGCACTGGGAGCAACTTCAGTGTCAGTGGGCTCAGAGGCATTTGTGACGGACCACAATACACATTTCCACTTTATGATCCCTCACAGATGCTGTGGTATGTTTTCGTGAAAGTAAGTGGCTTTGGTTTTTAGGGATAAGACCGAGATGTGTGTGGAACTCACTGTGGCTGAAGGCCCTCCTGACCAAGGACACAGGAACATATAGATTTGCAGCAGGTATGGAACGGCGCCATTAGGCACAGGTGTAAAAATTCATGTATGGACGGCAGACATAAAGGTGGGCAACAGGCAGAAAAACAAGGCTATTAATCCTGTGTAATGAAGCATTCTGAAGTGTGGAAGGGTATGCATTTCTCTTATATGCAACAGAAAGTCCTTGCTGTGATAACAGTATGGGTGTCTCCTGGCAACAGACCAACAGTAAGACAAATACTGAGGGGATGTTATGGCGTAAGACAAATAACTTGGGGAGTTCAGACAAAAGGTGTATAAAGAAGAGGGTTTGGGACTTTAATTCAATGTCTGAGTCCCGCAGGCCAGTCCTGGCTTTACTGTATTTTGCTACATTTACATTTTCAGTATAAGATGTTTTTGCTTTTAATCAATGAATGGTAAATGTACTATTAACACTCATAAGGCATCCTTTTTGCACAGTAGTTTTAACTGACATTTGTGGGTGTAATTCTTTACTGCAGAACTTGAAAAGGCTTGCTAAAGTAATTGTGAGCCCATACGGTTCAATCACTTCGAGATAAATAACTGTACTTGATGCAGTGGCGTCTGAATGATTAGAGATCTCAGGTATTCAGCTTCGACTTGCATCCTTTACACGCAGAAATGTCTCCAGATTCCTTGAATCTCTTAATTATGTCATACACTGAATAGGGTGAAGTATCAAACCCCCTCCTATCTTTCTTTGAAGAACATTGCTGTTAAATATTTCAGTGATTTTCTCAGACATTTGTGGGCAAATTGGAGATTTACAGCGATTGTTTGCCCCTGAAAGGACTTTCCCTGAATGCTGCTTTTGTACAAAAACATGATTAAAATTAACTACTGAAATCAGATATTTCACACATCATTATTCAAATTTTTACAGCATCTCCAATCTTAAATTGCCCCAGTCCCAACATTTTTTGGCCTGTGATGCAGGCTTGAATGGCAGGAAAGGATGTATATTTACG
>JAPQRN010000010.1:2559832-2582538 GCA_037367275.1 Coranthus polyacanthus
AAAACATACACTTATAGATTACACACAAGGGAGGCAGGAAATCAAACTGCCAAATATTACCGAGATAACACACACATCACTGCTTGCGACTGAAGCAGAGCAAATACACAACCATGTGTACATATATACACACACGTCTTTGCCCTTCACCGTATGAGGCCAGCTCCATGTGTCTGGCCTTCTGCTACTCTCCTTCTTTCCTGTGTTTTTCTTGTTTAGATAAGCAAAAGATGGCTGATCTACGGCCATATGTCAACAGTTTCATCCTAAAGCTTGGCAACTTCACTGAGACACACTGTACTGTAAAGGGCAAGCCAAAACTAGACAGCTAAAGTCAAAGTATGCAGATCACTTTAAATTCAATTGGTCAAGGGTAGTAGCTGGATACGCTACTACTGGAAACATATTTCAGGATCCTGGACAAGCAGCAAAAGTTTTCCCACACACTGGTTTCCAGATCGCAGCTGTATCGGATGTACAAACAAGCATACAGCCCCTTCCGAAAACATAGTCGAAGCAGAAGGGTGAGGATAGTGAATGAGCTTCGACCTTACTTTCACTGACTATAAGTGTGGATCGTATGCAAAAGATCAATTACTAACAAATTAACTATTGTAATTGTCGATTAGTCTGTCATTTGGTCTAAAAATTGTCTAAAAAAATGGTGAAAAAGTGTTTCTCTGAGTCCAAGATGATGTCCTCAAATGTCTTATTAACATTTAAGAAGCATTCAAGAAGTAAGAAAAATTACTCAAACCAATAAGATGATTTTGTAGCCGATAAGTAATCAATCCGATTAATTCCTGCAGTTCTAAAAGTGAATAAAACAGACATTTTTTCAGCTTTTTTGTACAAAAGGGAGGCAATTACACCTACGTTAACTGAGATGTGTGATGACATCGTTCAGTATTGTGATGATGAGACAATGACTTCTGATGAATAAACAAATACTGAGGAGTGCATATTAGTTATCCAGGTCCTGTGTCTTCTGCTTGAAAAGGTCCACTGCTACCAGATCCTAAACAGTGAATAACCTATGTCCACTGGTTAGGTGGTGATGGAGGTTGGATGGCTTTGCTCTGGAAGTTACCACAAATGGAAAGAGGCCTGCGAGCCAGTGAATCAGACAGTCAACCCAAGTTGATCTGTTGCAGAAGCCCGGGATACACCTCTATCACACACACCATCTACCAAACGCACCATCCAATTTGGTGGTCTATTTAAACTGCAAGAATTTCCCAGCTCTCCTGCTGATATTTCGATGCTGTTGCTGCCAGCTCTTTAAGCCCCTCCACCGCCCCAGCATCTACCTATAGGCTCCGGGGGTGAAGATATTTATTCATCACTACCCAATATCTATATGTAAACATACAAGCGGGTGGTGATGAGTTTGGAGCCTAGACGCCAAACTCTAAATATTTATTTTGCTGCTGTAATAAAACATTTCAAACGTGAATTGTCTGACTGAAATGTTGGCCATGTTTTGCACAGTACCATGTTGTCTCTCCTGAATCTAAAATAATCCTAAAAAGCAAAAGAACTGTTATTTTTCACTACAGCTACATTCCCTCACTTCTCTCCTTCCTCAGTCATCTTGCTAACTAACCTCCCGAGGGTAGCTCTAGCTTCCCCTGATGAGTCACATGGTGTGAATGCATGGCCCATGTATCCAGGTCTCCATCTGATAATTCAAATGTTAACATACTGAGTTTGAATGCATGATAAATCAAATGATTTTTCTCATTCATCACATTTCAGGCAATCTTTTGTTTATCGCTCATGTCCATGTAACCATTTATCAGTCAGCACTAGGAGCACCAT
Source organism: Coranthus polyacanthus (assembly GCA_037367275.1). NCBI lineage: Eukaryota > Metazoa > Chordata > Actinopteri > Kurtiformes > Apogonidae > Coranthus > Coranthus polyacanthus. Next base: position 2,561,654 of record JAPQRN010000010.1, read on the forward strand.
ATGGACGTCTGTGACATTTATGTTTACCATAACGGCGTTGCGGGCATCCTGCAGGTCTCTGTGACAGGCTGCTGAATGAGGGGAGCACAGCGAAACAATGAGCTGACCTACATTTGCTAACAATACAAACAAGGTTAATTGCAAAACAAGTGCCTGGTTCTTTAGCAAAGAATTTGGCTGTTAACAAAGAAACTGACAAAAACAAAGAACAGTGTAGAAGAATTCAGGTGAAAAGAGACAAAAGAAGGTGATTCGGGCATATACTGAACATATCAGCGTGTACTGCTTTTATAGCTCACATACATTTTTTCTGAAACACTGCCTCACTGATGCAACCCAGCTGTAATGCCATCCAATCCTACAGTATGTACTGTAATTATTTCAGAGTGGAAAGTGTGACTTAGACTCAGCCAGAAATTTAAAGTCTCATTATCGAGATAAAACATTTCTTGTGTAAGTTGTTATACAGTTTGGTGGAACAGGTTCCTGTCTCTGGGGTGTTCCTGGTATGAATTCTAGCAGCTTGCTAATGATTCAGGAGGGAGCACAATGGAACCCCAGGGGTGACAGAACAGGGCCCAGCAGACACAAATCACTGAGATATGGAAGACATAGCTTCAAAAGAAACGCCTCCAGAAACAGCCGACAGGAAGCGTATAGGAGAAGGTGTGGTGGAGGGAGTAAACAACACAATGCGTCTGCAGCAGAGCAGAAGGCATGAGCTGTAGCGATACACCTTACGAGAAATAAATGTTTCATGTGTTGATATGATTTGTGTTTGTTAGATTAGTGCAGATCGAGTGAGCAGGAATCAATGATTTTTATGTCCCACCTGAAGTAAAAGTAACATTTCTTTGATTTGTCTGCAAGAGCAGTTTTTGCTTAAAAAATATGAGCAGCTGCGGAGAGCCAAGCAATTACTGAGCATTTCATTCAGAAACAAGTGCTTGAAGTGAAATAAAGCATTTTGGCAGAGGAATCTAATTATGGCAGACAGTGGAAGGAGGCAAGGTTTTAACAACGGGTGTGTGCAGCAACCAGCTTCTACTGCTGTTTCGAAATCCATGAACAGGGTCAAACAATACGTTCTTCTCCACAGCAGGAGCCAGTGCATGTGGCCCCAGATCCTACTGCAATCAGAAACCAGCAGGAAAACTGGAACTTCCTCAATGAAAGTAATCCTGTTTGAAAGCCGGATGGGCATCTTTTGGGAAAACAAAAGGTTTTCTAATATACAGTACGTCTGACTCCCTGAAAAATGTATCACACTGCAAAGAGGTAGTGTTTTTAGACAATGATAAACTGTCCAAATTAATGTAATAAAGCGCACATCAGTAGCTGTTACGTAACCTTTCAAAGTGCAATGGTGGAAAAAGTATTCAGATCCTTTACTTGAGTAAAAGTAACGGCAATGCAACAACACTCCATTACAAGTATGAGTCATGCATGAATCTGAAGTAAAGGTTTGTTAATATTAACAGCAAAATGTACTGATATATTATTATATGTGACATCACTAGATTATTTCTAGTGAAACAGTGTTGTCACAGCATGTTACTGTTGTTTCTGCTGGAGGTGGAGCTAGTTTGACTAGACCAGACTCACTTTATATCCAGTTTTATACATATAGACGCCAGATAAACCTGATGGAGCGTCGCATGGGGAGAGGAAAGGAGAAAAAAAAAAAAAAAAACTTCTAACACACAAATCTTTTTAGTGACATATTGGATGATTTGAATATTTATTCAAATAAAAGCATTGAGGAAAAAAATCAGTATTTATTGAAGCTGTTAAGTCATAAGCCCTATTCGCATGGAACTAGTATAACCTGGGGACCTCCAGCCATTTAGCTGTGTTTTCATTTGGACGAGGTAAGTGAAGTCTGTTTTTACTGACATTATCCTACGGATCTGAAGTCAAGGCTCACTACTAATAGGTTAGCACTTACAGAGAACTGTTGAAAGACAGAAAAATGTCCCTGCCTGTGTGTCATCCATCTCATCATCTTCTGAGATTTCAATTCTGAAGAATTTAAGTTTGCTCTTTTGGTGAAAGGGTCTCCATGCTATATTGTGGAATTTGCACCCAAAAACACACTCATTCATAATTACCAGCGCAGCCTCTATCGTTGTCAACCGAAAATAAATGCCAGAAAAACAAAATGAGGAAACAAAAAATGTTGCAAATGACTCCGAATCACAGAGATGTCGATTCACACGGGACTAATATTATCACAGGACCTCTGCGTTTACTGAAATAGGGTTGGTAATTTGCGGTGCCATTTTTGCTTTCTACAAATTACAGACACGGCAGATTCGCACAGGATTAAGATCATAGACGACCTCTGCTATTATTACAAGTTACCAGAGGTCCACAGGTAATACTCAATACCTGTGTGAATAGGGCTGTAGACATTTGAAATGTGACTCCAACTACGCACTACTTTTTGTAAAAATGTCAGAAGCCAGTTGTTCGACACCTCTGGTTCAAGCTTGTGATATTAAAAATCTTAATCTGAAAAGTAAATAAAGATGTCCGACAAATGTAGCAGAGAAAAACCTACAAAATATCCCTTTGAAATGTAGAGCAGCGAGTAAAGTGCAAGCCATTTACTTAAGTACACTGACTTAATGTTCTTAGTTACCAGCATCCACGTGAAACAAAAAGTGCAGTCTGTCACCTGCCTCAGTTACTGTTACAATGCAGTAGTAGGTGTGAATGTATGAATGGTCTGAAAACACAGACATGCAGTTTGAGGAGGAGTCGCTCAGCCAAAAAGCTGACTCCTTCACCACTACTCTTTCCAACAGCTTCTCCTACACGCTTCAGTGGAAAAGACTCCAAATTAACACAGCAGCCAGATGCTGTATCTCCTGCCTTGAAACACCACAGTCTGCAGTCTGAAGTAGAGCTCCGCAAAAAGACTGCGTTTGATCCGAGCCTGATCCGTCACGTCTGTTAAGAAGGACCGACGCAAGGGACGCAAGAACAAGTCAGAGCCAAACAAACCCGAGCACAGTCATACCAGACCTAGTTTGTTCTGAACTAACCAGACCTGTGATGACCTCTATACTGGACTTCTTTGGAGGATTCAGCCGTCTGCTTTGTTGTTGTACTGCGTTATTGAGTCTTATGCTATCGTGTTTCTCATCACAGCCACAGCGGTCTACTCAGACCTTTCCTTCAAAGATGCATTGATCAAAGCTACTGTTTTTAACCTTTAATGATTCAATGAAAGTTGGCTGTAAACACAGTCTTTCTCAACAATGCTTTGCTTCACATTCTTCACACCACAGTTCAGGTTTTACTGACTCTACAGCTGTTCAGGAAGCTGTTTTATCAAACCAAGTCGCTCTACTGGCAAAGCTGGGTGTTCGGAGTCTCGCTTAAGGCACACGCTCAACGTTATTTGGGATACAAAAAGGAGAGCGTTTCATTTTTCCCAAATTACAAACGTGTAAAGCTCACATCTCCGATATCCATGTTATTGCTACCCATGCACAACTAGAATACAGTTTGGAGCCATAAAAGAAACATCAAATAAAAGCCAAAACTTCACGAACATAACATTCAAAACACATAACTTGCTTTAAAGTCTGAAATGCTGGTTTATAGATTACAGAGGAGAACTGTGCAAAGCCTCATGAGAAATCTGAGGGAGAGAAATATTAGCACTGTGGGCTTAGGATAAAACACACTGCAAGTTCATTGATAAAGAACAAATGCGCAAAGACAACCCAAACGCTAGAAAAAAAAATATTGCCAGTGAACTTTTACAGATGTACTTATAATCTCAACATTTCTGAACCGTATTACATTTCATAGCACCTTGTCTAGATATGCGTACATCAGTTTCTAGTGTTTTAATCACTCACAATGCTCTTCAACCGTGTCTCTCAGAAGTATGTTCATGCAACTAATGATTTGTATGGTTTGATTTAGGCGCTGGCAGCACTTAGTGAGGATTAGAGAAAGATACCTTGGCTGGGTTTAATACAAAAAAAGATGTGATTAAAAGAATGACTCAGTGTATTTAGTAATATTTAAATCAAATAATGATCTTTTACTATCCTTAACCACAGCACAGTTATCGCCTAAACCTAAAAACCTAGTCAGGATGTCACCTCCAGTCTCTGGTGGCAGTGACAAAGTCCGTTCAGATTATACACATTCCTGTCTTTGAATGTACGACTGCAACATCAGGGTTGACACGTGAGCATGCAGTTTAAAAAAAACTGACGACGAAAAAAACGTTACATCTAAGAATAACAATTAACGTCTGACATTTGTCCAGGACAGAGCACATTTTTACACAAACGTTATTCACACTTCTATCCACTCTTACAGCTGTGGTTTAAAGAAAAAAAAAATACACAAAAGGGCCTTTAACCCTCTTTTCCAGCAAATTGGGAGCAAGTGTGACTCAGAAATGAGAGTCTTTGCTGCAGAGCCATCAGATGAATGGAAACTAATGAGGAGAATCCCAAAGTGACTTCCCCGTTCTCTTGGACAATCTCCTCTTTGTAGCTGCACACAGGAGACACTCTTCTTAACAATCATTAGACATCTGTCAAAAGTAATTACAACTCCATGACCAAAAGGCATCAGTCTCCTTTAAGATCTGACTGACATAATACATAGAGTCTGCCAGCATAAAAGAGCTGGTGGGACAATCATTTTTACTGTGATTTTTTGATGAAAAGTATTATCCTGAGGGTAAGCAGATCAGATAACTATTCAATATCAAAAACACCAAGGGTGAGAGAGATCTATCCCTGCCAGAGGTGGAAAGGGTGTAAGTGTATCCATCTCTTCCAGACGCAAAAATGGCAGCTAACATACTTCCTTCCCTGTCATCATGGCAGCTGAACTCACATTCATACTGAAGTGGTAACTTGACATTGTAGTATTCATCAGCATACTGTAGCTCTCACCAAAAACACAGAGTCAGTGCAATTAAATTCAATTAGTTCAGTTCAATTCAACTCAATCCAATTCCATTCAAGTCGTTTGGAACATTTCATACACATGCAAACTTGTGTAAACTCAATTTGTTTTGCAGTAAAACAAGACACATATAAATACAAGTATAGATACAACAGATAAATACAAGCACTGGATTACACACAAAGGCACGTACGTGCATACCCACACATAAACTACCTGAAAAAAAAGAGATGTTTTGAGACTGCTTTTAAAAGAAGATAGAGTTGCAGCAGATCGGGTCATGAGACAGTTTGTTCCAGAAAGCAGCACCACAGTGACTAAATGCACCTTCGTCTGATTTAATTTTAATGTTAATGAGGGATCTGAGGCGCTGTTCCTGGCTTTAACGTGCATTTTTCGTGACGCTCTAAGCAGTACATCAGTTCACATCTGGTATTAGAAGGCATCATCTCATGCGTCTCAAATAATCACTTGTCATCTCACTTCCCCACCATATGCAAATAAACAAGATCATAGCCTCAAACACAGAAAAGCAAGGCTTTGTTTTCCTGCAGGCATTGTTTTGGATGCAGCTCAAGCTTTCAAGTTCCAAGTTGAACAGGTTGGCTCTGTAATGTTTCTTTGCAAATTTAATTCACTGTGCAGCTCAAAAGCCACCGACAACTTTTGAAATGGAATGTTTTCTTGCCTGTTACTCAGTGGATGAATCAACCAATACACTTTGAATGTTTATATGGCAACGTACCAACCATTCCATTTCTTAGGGTTGTAGGGTTAGGGTTATATCTGAGCCATGTTTAAACAGATGTAGTTGAAGTTGAGTTTCAGCCGCATTAAACATAGAAATGACAAGGTGTTCCCTTTCAAATGAAGTCTAATACATGCATATTAGCCTTACACTTCTTCTCTTATAAGCCTAACATAACCGTGAAAAGTTCCAAGAAAGGAGTGGATGTTAAAAGGTTAAATAAGGCAAAGCGATCCATAACAGAGCTGTATGTCATCCCTTCGGAAGTAATGCATTTGTATTGTATCAGGATTCTGGTTTCTCTGCATTTAGACTGCTGGCCTTACACTAAAAATTAATTTATGAAAGTGCTTGTGGGCCAGCCTAAGTATGCTGTTACATTTTTTCATGTTTTTAAAAATGTCACAGAGAATAAAATACTCTATAAAAGGCTCAGGTTGATGTTGATTCTCATTACGTCTGAGTAGTCTCCCATTATGCATCCTGAGTTTACAATTGGCCCCGATTTCAGAATAAATGCTAAAAATGTGTCCTGCCAATCTAAGTCAGAGGCATCCAAATGCATTAAGGGAGCCTACAGTGCAGTTACTCCTGTATATGGAAATGTGTGCCACACTGGATTATAGTGACTGTCTACCGACCGAGGAACTAGAATGGGAATTGGGAGATTAGCCTTTTACCCTGCATGGAAAATGAGCCACATATCTCTCTCTCTCTCTCTCTTTTCTCCTTCCTTCTTTCTCTTTCTTGCAAAGACCTTCCTCCAGTAGTAAAAAACGCAATGGCAGCTGCAGACCAAAATTTTAGGAAGGACCTGCACTGGCCCGAAGACTTAGGGATTTTAAATTACTGTGACAGGGCACTGAGAGCAGGATTTTACATTTCCCACTGCAGACGATAATTAGCATAACTGTAATGCTGCCCGAGGTCAAATTTCTTGTTCTAGAAAATCTGCCTATAGCAACAAGACAGCGTAATTAAGACACACTTCCATTTTATTCCCAGCTGCTGTTTGCCTTTGAACTCTACCCAAACACTTGCATGCAAACACTTACATGCAAACATAACACACATGCACGCTCTTTTTTTCCCCCTTTTCTACAGATGTGCCGGTAAACCTTCTTTTTCCTCAGTGTCTTCGGCTCCTAACTTTTGTATTTTTGTGTTTTGGTTCTTCTCTGACAGACACAAACAGCACATTGCAGTCAGACAGAGGGAACAAAGAGTGAGACAGCTATTGATGGACTCTCTGAGGCCCGCCATCCTTTCGTGTGGGTCCACCAAAAGCCTGCTAAAAAAGAGCCAATCAAAGAGTCTAGCAGCCACCCACCATAGAAACAGATTACTCAGACCGTGACTAAAGGTTTCCCTCTCACCACCAGAGCTGCCGAAACAGTCACAATGCAATGCTCGCAAAGTAGCACAAAGCAGTTACTGTTTAGGGTGGGCACGTCGCATGAGCTTTATATTATATCTGCAGATTATAAATACACCTTGAAGCCCTCGGGGTGTGAAGAATATGTGAGGTCTGGGTTCATGGTACGAGACCGAAAACGAATTACAGTTGTAAATAGTTTGTTTAAATTATTAATCCACCTACTTCAAATCACTGTCAAAACACACACAGGTCTCTTTCTTTCTCTCTTGGTCTTTTTGCAGACATCTCTATCTGCTCCATGGAGGAAAAAAAAAAAAAAAAAAATCGACGTTGCTTCTTAAGTTTCTTAATAAAAATGCTGAAGGTGACACAGCAAGTACACTCTTTACTGCAGTTCCTTTCATGCATGCAAAGCTCAGATGGTTCCATTAAAAGCACGGTACATTTGTTACACAGAGATGTAACATTTCGGTTGGCCTCACTTAAATTAATAGGAGATAAGTGAAGTGATTCATTAGCTGTTTTTATATCTTCCTTAAGCCCTAATGGGCTGATGGATATTAGAGCTGCAATGGTGACTAAAATGTCAAACAATAGTGATTTAACACAGTATTGGTACCTAACAAGCAGTACTTTTCATAGGCATTTGCTGTAGAACATATAGGAACATTAGATGGCTTTGACAACAGTGATTTGTACTTTAGGACATAAAACCTGAGCCTCTATTGGACTTGTTTTGTACCACTTGAATATGTTAGCACAGTTTCTGCACTTTCTGCAGGCCCTTGGCACACGACAAATGCAAGCTTGCACAATAATGTCAAGATCACAGCGTTATTTTCAATGCACCATGTGAAATAAGTTGCAGCCTTCAGTCGTAATAGCAGCCTTCTGTTGCATGAGGCAATTTAATGAAGAATTTTTTCTGGGACATTGTAGCTGCTATTTCTACTCCATTATAATGTATGTGGTGCCGACATTTAAAGTAGGACGAGATATCATATGCACAAGTAAGATTCCTGCTGTGAATACGAAAAGGAAGCAGATCATTGTGTGGAGTGGAATTTTCGAGAAGCTTTTGAAAATGTAATGTTGCAGGATGTCAAAGAGCTCTATAGTGCACCAAACAGTACACCAGATCTGCAACAAACGCTGTTTTTCTGAGCTCCAAATTTTTCATTTCAAGTCTAAAAGAATAAATATAGGCAACGAAGGAATCATCCTTTTACCCGTTTTGATGATAGTAAAATGTACTTCAAACAGCATTGTAATTAGAGCATGAGAGCTGCATGTACGCCAGGTGTTCCCAGCAGTCTGGCTGTCTGATAGTACCAGCAGATGTTCTGCGATGTGTTGGAGCCGCCTAGAAAGATGCTCTGCTTGTCTTAATTCACACAAAAGGGGGCCGTTGGTTTCGATTCTGCATTTAAGTACAGAAAGTTAGTTTCATCTGTCTTCCTGTCTTGTCTAGTTTGTTGTCTGGGCTCTTGCGTCTTTGTCGATAGTCTCTCTCTCTCATATGGCTGTGGTATTGAACTTTTATGCCACCAACCAAATAGCTTAGATACTGTGAAGTAATCGAAAAACGTCGTATTGCTTGATGCCAAATTTCAATGACTAAGGAGTAAATCTCAGTGTCAGTACAAGAAGCACACACTCGTGGCTTTTCTATAATTGTATTAATTATATTAAGAGACAACTTCAAGTCGTGGTAGAAGTCTTAGGCCACCATTTGGTTTGTTGTTTTAGCAGGTTATGATTGCCATACAAATGCGTTCCTCATCAAGCGGGAATAAAGAAGAAATACGCAAATTAAAAACTAAAAATTCCATTTGCACTTAACATGTCTTAAAGTCTTTTGTTCAGACAATATGAGATTTACTGCACTAATCTTCTGCTGTTTTACACCAGGTTTCAAACATTTCTTCAAGGGAACAGAGGTGACACTAAATACTGACTTTAAGCCATTAAGATGTGATTTTTTTTCATGTCTTTTTAATACTATGATCATATTTCCTGTGTTTTCTTGTTGTGCCTTAATAAAGATACTGTGGAATAAATATGTATGCTCATCACATCCCCAAAAAAAAAAAACACAGCTAAAAGACTTTTGCACAGTACTGTATTTTATGTTAAACTGCTTTGACTGGAAAAACACCAGGGAGCTGAAACATAAAACTAAAGAGTTGAAACAGACAAAATTATGTTAAATAGGTTTATGTTTTTTTATGTTACGAAACATAAAGACATATAGAAATGCTGATGAGCTGAGAAATAAAACTCATGTAATGTAATTTTGAAATCGGTATGCATATCCATATCGGGAGTTTTTGAACGATACCCGGCTCTGCTCCCTCTTTTTAGCAAATACATGGTGAGAGTAAGAGCGTACGACTGGACACAGATTCTCAACTTTGACCTTTCGCAGGCTTCATGATTTTTAATGAGCCACCTGTCTTAAACTCTACATTATCTGATCTGCATCACAACAATAACACTGCAAGACAACCACTCTAAAATCAATGACACTGCAGCACTCTTCATCCCTGCTCCCACCCCCATCCTGCTCCACCACAACGCCCTCCGAGCTGCCTCGTCTCCCCCCTCCCCTCTTATTGTCCTCCGCTCTCCATTGCTCTTGCTCTACTTTATCTGCTGATCCATGTCACAAGAGATTACATCATGCACAACAGGTAGACAAGGACCAAACAAAAGCCCACATTCATCGTGCATGTGCATCCGTGTACGTCACGCTACTCGGTCTTTCGGTGTGCGTTGCCCCAGCGTGTGTGAGTGCGTGCGCCTCTGTGCGTACATACAGAATTTGCGTGCGCATGTTAGCGGCCAGTGGCTATGCATTTAAAACATAACTATCTCCAGGCAGAGCTTAGCTACTGAGCTTTGATCATAATATGCCTCCCGAAGCACATGAGGTCAGGCACAACTCAGAAACCATCTGCCAGCTAACATTGCTTTCTTCTCTGCTTTCCATCGCCGTTATATATTTTCTCCACTTCCAAGAAAACTTTGGCTTCAACGTGTTGCAACTGGGGCGTTAACAAAAGCAATGCATTCTTAAAAAGCCCATGATTTAAATATGAGCTTTCTAAATTGAAACACCTGTTCTGATACGCTAATCTGTTTGTAACCTAAGGGGCTATTTACAGCTTCGTATAACACTCTTGTTAAAGATTATGGTGACGATATTATGTCATTTTGAATTTAAAAACAAAAAAATCAATCACGCGTATTTCTAAACGATAACACAATTAGGAACATTTCAAAGGCAGCTTTCATTTGCTCTGGTTCATTGTCAAATATGTGTCTTAGTAAGCTAAACATTTCAAAGCAAACTAAAAATCAAGCAAAGTCTTTACAAGTGCATGGAGGGGAAGCGTCTGGCAGAAGTAGTTACACTTAAATATAAAATAGGTCTGCAGAGGACTTTTTAAAGCTGCTCTGCAGAAAAGCTCCAGCCATTAAATTGTGTCAGTCAGTTAATGTATAGCACTTCCACCAGTCAGTGTTTTATTTTGATATATCTACATTAAATAGAGCGTGAACTATTATGAGTCTTGAGCTTTTACATTGAGCAGTACATGTAAAACCAGACCTTCTGTAATTTAACTGCTTTTTTGCCTGCACGTAATTTGATTGCCCCCGTCTACCTTAATTCAAGTCTTGTACTGAGTAAATTAAACTAAGTTGATTCTTATTTACTATCAGTCTCCAGGTAATGCAATGTTTGACTCTATTAAATCTCCATTTAGCTCATAAATTCTTCAGAACACTGTTCACTCTCCAAATGTGTTATTCAGCCCTTAACGATGAGCTGAGCCAAAGACAAGTGGAGGGGAAGCTCAGTATAGGTTTCACAGTATAAGTTTGCACACCGTCGAAGGCACAACGTAATGAAAATGAGTTTTCTATTTGGTTTTAACTAAAGAGATGTGTCAAAGCTATAATATAGAACATTTCCACATTAAAATATCCAAAAACATCTAGGCTTATGTCAAATATATGTTTGCTTGTGTACTTACATCAAGTCAGATGTTTCCAAGAATGTTCAAATTCAGGGAAATCCATCATTTTATTCAGGTTCATTTGGTTGCCTCTCAGTGGCATCATAACAGTAACATTATTTAACGCTACTTGTGGATATTCATTAGAATGAAAGGGCAACATAAGTTTATGTCACTAAACGCAATGTGAATAAAACTTGCATTGTCGGTAAACATTAAAAGTCAACCGACAGATTAGATAGTTTCTAAAAGGAAGAACCTGAGAGCCAATCAATCTGCCAATATCACTGTGCCCTTGAAAGAAGTATTCAACACTGTTGAAAATGGACTATTACGGGCTTTATTAGCTTTATTTATTATTGTTGAGCTGAACATTTGAGTCAAGGTAAAAACACCACAATGAATAAATCAATAAATAAATGAATCTGGATCACTGAGCATCAAACGCAAAGAAATTAATGAATAAATCCAGAACTAAGCATTAAACTATCCATAAAAACAAATCTGTGCGATTAGGTGTAGTTGTAGATGTAGAAGTCATCAGTCACTATCGGAGCCAAGTTCTGTCCATACCGATAGTTTGCAAAACACCCCATCAGCACCGATTAATCGGCCAAATCGACTGATGAGTTTATCTCTGGTAAACACCATCAGCAGTGGAGGTGAAGGCACACTACTCCACAACGTCATCTACTACTATGTCTTTTGTTATTGTTTGGATTAAGAGACGCATAGTGGCAGAAATGACACAGTGTGTCTTTAACAACATTTCTTGCAATAACTGCAATATTCTTCTATTCCTCTAGTATCTCCAAGTCCGAGTCTAACACTGTCTTTACGTAACCAGAGTTTAGTCTTCAGTCTGGCTTTAAAAAGGAGAGATTTGGCCAAAAGTCATTCCTACCTTGTCATAATGTTTGTGACAGGTGTGCTGATGGGAGAGACACGTAAGCAGGTGGACTGACTTCAACACAGTGACGGGATACACGCTAAACTTTGACATCGTGATGGTGGCAACGTTGTGAGTCAGTGTGTGGACGGGCAAAAGCAGGTGAATGTTGCTGCGTCTGTGAGTGAAGGTGACACTCATAATTCAGCTTGTTAGACTGAATCATCAATAAAAAGAAAGAGACTGAGGGCTCTGGCTGCTGTGTCACAGTCATTTTCTCATTTCAATTCCCTGCCATGCATGCCGCTGGCGCTTACACTGGCTTGGCTTCAGAATGGCATAGTGTCCTCTGTAGGTCTGTGATGAGTGTGCGTACTCGCTCACAAACAGATAAATCTAAATAAGAATCAAATACACACACACATATATAACCAATCCTGTCAACGAAGATTCACAGTCGTGCCTGTTGAGTCACATGAAGTGGCATTTTTCACAGAAATGAGTCACAAGTTGCAACGAGCCATAGTTGCAGTGTGCGCCAACGTCCTCCCTTGTGGGGCTGTTTTTCTGACAGTGATGCTGGATGAAAGGCGCTGTCTGCCTGTGGTATATAGGTTCACAGAGCAGGAAGCCTCTCTCAAGCATCCAGCATGTGTCTTATCGATTTTCAAGCTAACCTGGGTTCATTTTACTGCCACGACTGAATCACTGTTGTAAAAAGTGGAGCTAAGTGGAGCAGCATCATTTCATGTAACTGAAACAATTCCTTGTAAAGGATTTCAACTGTGTGGGTGGTTGGATATATCTAACCGTGTCTGGGTGATAAAACGATGATAATTGAGTGGAAAAAATGTTCAGTTAATACAATATACATATAATTTCAGTGCTTAGATTTCACCCAGAAGCCTGATCTGTAACACTCATGCACGTCGCAGGCCAGTTGAGTGCAGCAATACGTCATCGTGACATCTCGTCTGCTCAACCCACGAAGAACAACGTCGGTTTTGTGAAATGTTGCGCTGCTTGGCAAGTGTTTGTCATGTTCTGACAATAAAGAAAGAAAATAAAACCACCATCATACATCTGGTTTCTTCAACTTTCTCCCAAGAGCCTGTAAACTTATGAAAAAAAATTATGATTTGACATTTGTTGTCGACTGAAAATTCTTGCTCTGCCATGATAAAAACTTTAGCTCATTTTACACAGCTATACTATCAAGTTGTCAGATTTTCAAATAAAAAAATTGCAAGTTTTGAATCCACTTGATTTCATGAAAGCTTTTGAACAACACACTTCAAAAAATAAAAAGGCAAAAAAAAAGTCCTGAAACTGAAAATCCTGACTCTGAAAAAGCATTAAAAGCCAGAATTCTACATTTAAGTGCATAAAAGATTTTTCTTTTTAAAAACCCAGTGTTGCACAGTCGTTTACACTATTATTCAGCTGAATCGAAAGAGCATTTTTCATTAGGCAAGAAACAAGACAAGAGTTTCCCCAGAGAAATGCACAATTTCCTTTTCTTTTTTTTTTTCTTTTGAAATGAACAGAGATTTCTGGGAGGTGTAATGTTTAAACGACGAAAAATAAATGCGTTCTTTTTGGTGATGAGCGTTAAAAAGTGAAATAAGCAGAAATAAAATACATGCTGGGTGAGGGCAAGAGGTTGAGGCTGAGTGATGCTTTTTACCCCAACACTAATCCCTCTCTCCCACCCCCACCTCTCTCGCTGTCTCTCTCTCCCAGCATCTTTGCTGTGACACACACTAATCTGAGATAATAGCTCAATTGGAGCCGCAGACTTCTTAATGATCACTTTGGGCAAGCTGGCTTTGATACACCCAGACGCAGGGCAGTAGGCCATTAGGGCGAGCAAGCTAAACAAACCCAAATAAAGTCAGAAACACACATCATCAGAGCAAAGGCCTCTGAGAGTTTTCCGCACCTGATGCCAGAAAGCTCACAGTGCATTCTGGGAGAAAATGTCCGGTCACTGTCCGAGCTGTCTGACAGGGAAGTGATTAAAAACCTGAATCATCAGCAGCGCAAGCACGTGACGTAACCGATTTAAATGACACACAGAGGTCAGGTTTTCCAAAATCCAACAGGTGCTGCTCTAAAATGCTTGCTTTACCCCGGCAATTTAAAAATGTGCCACACTTTATCACGACGATTTGAGTTAACAGTGCATAAATTGACCACACACCCAATAGAAGACATGCCTCATTGCATGGAGAGATAAAGGCATAATCCTTTCCACGCTGTGTACAGCCGTCAACAGCCGTGGAGATTATGGAGAGAATTTGATAGGAACACAAACAACCTCTCTGACTCACCCTGCAGGTCAAAATAATTTCTTTCCCCGCTTTCTATCTCTCCAACTTCACTCGCATTTTGTTGTTCCAGATTATCACCAACGCCTCACTTCTCTGCTGTCAAACACATCCCTTCACATAACAAGAAGACACAAACACAGCGGGGAAAAACCACACGCGCACAAACTAAGACATTCTTTCATTTTTAAAAAGTCAAAAGACTACAGGGTGATGGGTGTATCTCAGTTTTCCCTAAATCTTTTTATGGTAAGTATGCCAGTTCTGATGAAACACATAACAGAACATTTAAATGTAGATCTCAGCAGGTCATCAAGCAGTTTTCTCACACTTACTTATGTGAAAATTCACATGCATACAATAGCCTGACTGTATCCAACTCCACCAGAGCAGTAAAAGCAGAGCTAGCAGCACTCAATATGCAGCGCTGACTGGAAGAGTTTGACATAAAGGTACCATCACTGCCAGCAGAATTCAACATAAATGATTTCAGACGTGACATACTGTAATTGTGGGCAAGCCTTGTTAAGTCTGGTGGAGATTCTGAGCAAGCTGTTGTTGAAAAATTAAACGCATGGCATAAGCAACAGATGAGCAGCACAAAAAGCAAATCCCATAATGTAAGACCCTCGTCCTTTCAGTTACCATTAAACAGCTTTGCATGTCAATTTTCTGTAATTTATATACCTGAAGCGTTTGAAAGCTGAAAATGGTTACGTCAGCGAGCAGTGAGACGTCTTTGCCAGCACTGTTGTCAAGTAATAAAAAACGCACTCTGAAAGGCTTTGGTGCCTTTCAGGAGAATTCTGTAACCTCCTCCTCCCAAAAGCCCAGTGAGCAGATCTATAGAAAAAGCAACAATACTGTTAAAAGCCATGTCTAATCTGAGATTATCTTTCCAAACACGATGCAGGGAAGTAGCTCAGTAATTTGGATGTTTGCATTATTTGACTCCAGGCAAACCGCAGTCAGATCAGCTGAAGTTTTCAACACTGATGAATAAATTATTGAATAAGCATTAATCATGGGTAGTGGGAGACTTTTTGTGATTCTTAAAGTTCCTCTCCTCTGAAAAGTTTTTCTTCTTGTTCAGTCACAGAGTTGTGTGAGCTTCACTTTTGGGGATGATATCTGCATAGAGTTTGACAGGCAGCCTGTTTTCACATTCATCTGCTGAAGGAGGAAAGTTTCTTTCTGCTCACCTGAAATCAGAATTTCAGAGGCAGGCCTGGGAGCAGGAATTTTGACATCACAAACATTTTGGAGCCATGCTGTGATCTAGTATGCAGCTTTTAGAAGTGGAAACTTGTTTCGTCTTTTGATACCTGTCTAGGGACTACCGGCGTAAATTACCAATTTCACGATGAAATATTAATGTTTACATCTTGTATTTTTTAAAAAGATGTTCATTAAAGTGATTTGTCTTTATTGAGTGAACAAGTAAAGTAAAGCAAGTCATCAATGGACACACATTGAAAACCGGAGAGCAATTTAATTTCTGAGGAGTTCATTAAATCATTAAAATCACATCAGACAAATTATTATTCTGAGCAGAATATGTTTATTTTGTCTTGCAACCTCTGGGGAGGATTTTTCGGCTTTGGTGCATTGGCAGGACTTTGGATACAACACTGCGGTAGAGGAGACTAGACTGTCTCTGTTAAAAGGCTTTAGAGTTAAGAAATAAGCAATAACTACAGGAGGTGTGGAAAAGTGCCAGTAGTTTCAAAAGTGAGTTTGCCTCTGAAGGAGTTGTGCGGATTTATTAGGTAAAAGAAAACAACGGGAGGAGGCACCGAGTTTGTTGCTGACTCCGCATCGCGGGTGAAAACAAAGGAATACTTTGAGCTTTACGTGAGAAATGCCTCCCTGCAGGTATAGATGTTAAATTCATGAACACAGAAGAAACAGATCTTTATCACCTTGAAGGATGAAAAGAAAGTCAAGCGGACATGCTGGACTTTGAAGAAGGTAACACAGATAGTGAAATGCAGCTATAATCAGGATGAGGATTAAACTGCAGCTCCGTGTCAGAGTTGGCACAAATCTGACTTGAAGAATTCAAGGCAGGATTCCTTTGTTGCCCCCAGTTCTGAAAAGTGGAGACAAGGCAAGAGGCTCAGTGGTTTTGAATCTCATCCTTGCCAAAAACTTAAAACGTATAGTTTCTCGTGAGGTTTAATTCTGTTTGTCAGAAGAAAATGTGAGCGATGAGTTCATTGATATGCATGCATTTGCGTTTATGTATGCTCACATTTATGTTTGTGCATCTGACCCATACTTGTGTCCATGCATACTTATACGTGCAGTTAGGCATTTATGAATGTATAGAAGTGTTCAGCAGGCGAATGGTCAGCGGGGAATAGAGTTTGAATGATGGGGGAGGGAGAGATAGGAGTGGAGTCTGGGGATGGACTGGTGGGGGATGGTGCAAATGGAGCAGAGTGGAGGATGGAGAGGGATCACAGGGCATAAAGGGTATGATATTCAAATGAACAATGCCAGCATTTTAAGATCTTTGCACCTGTTCTGTATAAGCACCGGTCGGGTTAGAAATAAGGTGACACTGCTGTGACAAATAAGGCGCTGCAGCAAAGGTTCATTCCTGTCAGCATATTTCATAACCATGGTCTGTTGCACACATTCAGTCGCTGTTTTGATGGCTTGGCATTGTGTTGTGAAATAATATATTGTGAATACTGGAAGAGGAATAAAAAGTGAAACCATCCATTCAACCATTTAGAAACTTAATTTAAAAAATGCAACCACTTCATACTCAACTAGAACTTAGTGTTGAATTTGTGGGAAGGATTTGCAGTGTGTACGAGCTAAATCCTCGCCGTGCTCTTCCCCTGTGCAGCGTATGTTGTACAGGGTTACACTTCACTGCACTACACTGTGTCCCTCTGTTTTTTTTACCATGCCCAGACGTTGAAATAGAAAAAGGGTTTACAGAAGCAACCCCTGAGAATCACTTAAATGGTTAACACTTTAATTGAATATTACCCACGCTGCAGTGTGCCAGGGAACCTCTTCTCCAAATCAAACAAGGTAAAAGCTAAACAACTAATATCCTTAGCCAGTGAGTTGTCAAACACTACAAGGATGCCAGTGTAGAGACTGATCTTACTCTGTGCAAGCCAATCCGTCTCATTTGCCTGCCCACGCAGACACAGAAAGCCAAACAAGAAAAAGAAATGCGCAGAGACTGAAGGCCATTCTCTAATGTAACAGCAAGTAATGCTGGACTGTCATAATCAGAAAACGGGGAGTGAGTAGTCACAGCGTTAAAGGCTTTCAGTGGGAGTGTTTTCACTCAAAATGTTAAATTTGTCAAGAGCTTTGCGTGATAGAAAACACAGAGAGAGTAATAAAACTGCCTTGACAGTTTCCTGTTTCATTCAAAAGAAATGCTGAGGAAATAAAACCCAACAGTATAATGATTTTCTCCAAACATCAGGAGTTTTTTTGTGTATGTGAAGCAGGGACACATTAATGTTTTAGATGCAAAAATGCTCCAAATGACCTGCTTTCTTTGGCGTGCCTGAGGACACGTCCTGCTGGTCTCAGAGACGGAGCAACAGCGGAAACACCTACAGACGGAAGTAAGAAACAGCGCAGGAACCACGTATGCAGCAGGTGGATGAGGGACATTGTAGAAGACCGGGACAGACACAAACAAAGACACAGACATGTTAGGAGAAACAGTATGTACTTTACATACAGTATGCATGTGTGGGGAGGTGCAGGAATTTCTCCCGAGCCATAATTAAACCAGACACAAAAGAAAAGAGCTACGCGGCAAACACGCAGAGCTTGGATTCAGCTCTGGCACAACTTCACTGGTTTCAGTGCAAGCATTCTCGCAAAATATAGGCCACTGACTCGCAGTCAAAAAGGAAACTGGAATTCTATTATTTCCGCGCAGAACAACACATCCAAGATACCTGTCAAAGCTTTGTGCACCAGACCGATACACCACGCAATCTGTCTCTCAGCTGGACAGCTTTTCATTTGAAGATGATTGGAAAATGGTTCCACCCAATCAACCCTCATTTTTAAAAACAAGCTTGTTGAGCTTTCTATATATAGGAGCAGAAAGAATGAAATCACCTGCCACGTTTTGGGCCTGAGGCACACACACACCTAATCCCCACTCAAAACATGATTTTATTTGTGCCTGTAGCTTTTTGGCATGTCCTGTAAACTCTGTAAGCTTCTACGCCTCTGTCCAAAAATAACACACTCTCATGCAGGAAAAGCAAATAAAAAATAAGCATAAAATATAAAAAAAAGATGAGATAAAAATCAAAGAATAGCAAATCTATCATAAAAATAATGTGCGTGGACGGAGATATGGGCACATTTTCTACTCTATAACTGTTAACATTGTGAGAAAATGCAGCTCATTAAGACACGGAGGCTTCAATGCACATTCTAGTCATGAACAGACCATTAAGTTCTAATGGATAGCTGATGGGAGCAGTTCCAGGTATTTTCTCTTGATGTGATAAATGGCAGACATTTTTTTTTTGTTTTTTTAACTTTTGGAAAAGGACAAAAATCTATGAACTAACCGACAGCACGAGAACACAATGGAAAGGCTTTAGTGCACAGTTTTGCAGGAGAACTGTTCTGCTTGGATACTTTGGAAACTATGGGACGGGCGTGCACTGACCCAAAGATCCTGTTTTTTTTATGTGGTTTTGATCTGGCTTTATGTCCTTTATTGTGATATTTGCAGAAAACCGTAGTTTGACCTAGTTTGATTCTATGCATCCAGTGACTCACAAAATCAAATTTCAGTTTTGTTAGAGCCTAAAGATATTCAGTCTTTTACAAAAAAAGAGCTGACTCAAAGCTGTGGCCATTTCAGCTAACTGTGCTTGAGGTTTTATGAATGAAAACTATACATTTGGATCATGTGTATAAGTCACTCTATACGTAAAAGCCCAGAGGGACAGGGTTTGAAACAGAGGTCGACCGAGAGTGGATTTTTAAAAGGTTGTTATAATGATAGTTTGGAGCGAAAACAAAGCTGATAACTGATCAATCAGCTGATATAACTGCTGCACATGCATGTCCTCCAACATTTTGACACTGAAAACGCATCATCATGTCTGAAATTAAATCCTTTCACTTCATTAGAAAGTGAACAAATGTTGAACTGAACATCTAAGTCAAGGTAAAACAACTCAAAAATAAAAATAACTCTGCATCACTGAAGCTCGAACTGAGAGCTGATAACAAATAAATGGGGAACTGAACATGTAATCAATAGTAAAATTGGGTTGAGCTTTTATTTTCCCCTCACAGTCAGCATTTGGAGTTTAAAAGCCTAGTATTAGTCGTCAGTCAGTGTCAGGGGATCAACGATTTGTAAAACGTCCTATCAATTAATCGGCCAAACCGATAATGGGTTTGTCTGATCTCTACTTTGAAAACGTAGAAACTCTTGGTGCAACAGATCAGCTTTCATGCCAGTCTCGGGATTAAGTTAAACCGCATTGTCCCTACTAAACAAACGAATTCACATGCGAACACTTACGGCAGTTTTCTTCATCGCTGTTGTCTGAACAGTCATCATCATCGTCGCATCTCCAGATGGTCGGTATACACCTTTTGTTGTTGCACTGAAACTGTCCGTCCTCACACTCATCCGTTGCTGGAGAAAAAAAAAATTAATTAATTAAATAAAATACCAAGAGAGAAAACAGTGTCCAGGTGGATCAAACACAACTGCTGATAGTAGCCCGAGTATAGTACCCGCTAGTAGTTCAACTGTCATTTGCAAATGAATGCCTAATTGATATTCAGCATTCATTCAGGTCAATAGGCTGTGGCGAGGGGAGCGTCGGGGCCGAGGATGTCTCAGTTATTATGTTTTTTTTTTAAATAAAACTCTATGAGAGAAACAGCAGAGGGGGGCCTAGTGTAATTCCCCAACACATGAAGACAAAGATTTCAGTCTACTACCTCTGATGCAGTATGGATGCTCACAGCCAGGAGACACTTGACACAAACACAGAAGCGTTTTCCATCCAGAACGCACAATAAGTGACTCCACGACACAACCAGAACACGTTCAGAACGAATCCATGCACATTTTTCAACTACTAATAATAAAGAAAGAGATCCCCGTCCTGGTTGTTTTTTTTTTTTTTTTTTCTTCTGGGTGTGTGAGAATCAAACGCACACGCGCCCCGAGTGCCGGGAGCGCTTCCAATTTCTCTCACCTCTACAGCCCATCACAGACAGGACCGGAGATGCTTTTAACTGACTCAACCTCACGCACACAGGCACAGGCAGTACTGACCTTCCGAGAAATGGACCCTCAGAAGTAACGAATGCAAAAGTACCAGTGTCCTTATATCCGTCCACATTTCTGGAGGAGCTGATGGAGCTCATTCACGTCCACTAAACAAAGCCCGAGAGCGGTTCTTGTTGTAGCGCTGCGACGCTGCTGCCTGCCTCTCCGCCGTGAAAACACCCCCTCCCTCCGCCTCACTGGCTGCCACCGGCGTGACGACGGCGGAGGGGCGGGGCGACGAGAAGAGCGTTATAGAATAGA
>JAPQRN010000010.1:2582638-2592649 GCA_037367275.1 Coranthus polyacanthus
GGAGAGGAGAGGAGAGGAGAGGAGAGGAGCGGAGCGGAGAGGAGCGGAGAGGAGAGGAGGAGAGGAGAGGAGAGGAGGAGAAGGGAGGAGAGAACAAGATCTAGAAATTAATCATAACGTTGTATCATCACAATATGAATGAACACAATGATGCATGTATTACCGACTACCTTCTGGGTTAACGTGACACTCCATATGAGTCACTGTGTTGAACAGATCTGACGCAAAACTTTAAAATCTCTCAATAAAGTCTAACTCAAGGACTTTTTTTTTGTTTTTTTAAATCCAAGTGAGTTCATTTAATTCAGCACTACACATTTGCTGCTTGCAAAACTAGCTGTAAAATGGATATAGGCTCTTTGAATTCACAATTTAAATTGTATAATTATCTTTACATTTGCACAAAACCAGACTTAATAGTAATATATTTTCGAGCTGCTTGTCACAGAACACATAATGTAACACACACCAAACCAGAGTTCACCAGAAGTATGTACATGTTTAATGCGCATCCACACAGGTGCTTTTAATCTGGCTGATTGGGTCTCAGCTTGTACTTTTCCTCTGTCATTTAGTAAGCAAAGGTTAACAGGAAAAGGTCGGTTTCATCCTTTGGTCATTCATTAGTAATGTGCTGATATATTTTTGTCTTCGTGTATCCCCTTAACTTTGTGTATTTGGTTTATTAGTAAGGGAAGCTGCTGCGGTTTCCGTTTGTATGTTCGTTGTTAATGTAAATCCGACAGTCACAGACAGAGATGGAGAGAGAGAGTAGTCCTTCGGATGTCCACGTCACACCCACTGAGCTAGTAAAATCAATTTTAAGGCATGACAGACAGGTAATAGTGGTACACTGGTGGAGAGTAGCGGGAGCAGATAGGAGAGGATCAGGAGGTCCAACAATTTTGTGCCCCTGTGGTGTTTTTGTGCTCAGTTTGTTGGGAATGGTTTTTAAAAAAAAAAAATCTTTCTACAATAGACGCCTACTCAGGGATGTGGCACCGAATCGCCACAGGCACATTCTTAATCCTCATAAATATAAACGATGTTAAAGAAAGAGACGAGCAAAGCAGTCGGCAGAATAAACGCTGGCCCCGTTTGACGAGCACAAATATGTATGATCTCGATGTAATATTTAGGTAAAATTTTCAGGTGCAGGTCATGAAAGTGTTTTGGTAAGAGGTCGGAAACGTGAGGTCAGTCATTGCATTCACGTTTCCAGACTTTATCTGTATGAAACCAAGCCCTGGTGTCTTTCCCTAATCCTTAAGGGCTGTCAGTGCCAAAAACAGAACCATAAAAATCACTGAATAGTAACAAATGAGTCACTGAAGAAAAGAGCCGTGATGAGTTAAAACGTTTCAACACGTATCTAGAGCTTTGGAAATAGTTATTGGACCACTGTGACGCGGTGCTGAAATGTGTTTTCTGCCTCTTCCTTTGTGAATCTTGGTGGAGTGACTGTGTTTTCTTCTGGAGGTTTTAATGAACAGCTGTTTTGCTGATTCCAAGTCTCTTAGCAGTGATTCTCTCGCCGTCCTCAAGGGCTGCAACTAACGATTATTTTCATTGTCAATTAATGCATACATTATCGTCCTGGTTAATCGTTTTTCGAGATGCCGAGATGGCGTCCTAAAACGTCTCGTTTGGTCCAAAGATATTCAGTTTACTGTCGCAGAGGAGGAAAGAAACCACAATACATTCACATCCAAGAAGCTGCAATCAGAGAATTTAAATTAAAAAAAAAATGTTTAAAAAATCACTCTAAAGGATAATGGATTATCAAAATAGTTGTCGATTAATTTGTCATTGCAGCTCTACTGTCCTCATCTTTATGAATTTATGATTCTCATAAATTAAGATTGTTTAAACCTTATATATGTTGCTGATGCACATAATAATGGTGTCTCAATCTAGTGTAACATTTGGAAATAGTACTATTTCAGCTTTTTTTGTTGTTTTTTATAAGCGATTTGTTGAATGTATTTTGTTAGTATCAGATTTTATAAATTGCTTTAATTATTTTACCACCAAAATCATCATAGTTGAAGGGTTGTTACATTGAACATCTATAGAAAAGTCTAATAATTATTTGCAAAGCTCCACAAAGGTTGATATGAAACGTGTTGATTATTATTATTATTATTATTAGCAGCAGCAGTACGTATCTGTGTTTTGCAGAAGCGTGAAATGGCTTCTTTTTTTTCTTTTTTTCCTGGAGACTGGGTTGGGATCATCACGAGGTGCAGATGCAACTGGTTTCCACTTGGCTCCACTGAAGCTGAAACCAGAACTCCGGGCTCCAACTGTTTCAGCATCTGCAAAAGTCTCTTGTTCAGTAGCATATCCTGTCCAACAACCCCATTATTAATAAAGCCCCTGAGCAATAATGTGATATGATTCTCATCTATATGCAAATGATGTGAATGCTAAGGTGAACTGCAGGCTGTACGGCTTCTCAGTGGCAGCAGCAACAGGAAAGGGCCCCCCTGTATCTCTTTCATTAACCAAACTGCACTGTTATTGCCCTTGCCAAACACAATGAGGTAATACACGTCTGCAGATAAAAGTACATCAGTAGTATTTACAGGGTCTAGTGGCTCCCAGGCTGAGCAAACAAGGCTGCCTTTCAAATCTAGGCCACAACCATTGCTGACAATATAATCAGTCATTTTAATGGAGATAAGCTGAAGGATAAGTTAATCTCCTCCCCATCCTCAACATACGTATATATGCACGAACTAGCGAACTGTATACATAGACATACAGGCATTTAAGCAAAGAAAAAAAAAAATGTATCCATGTCACGGCGCTAAGAAAAGATGCTATAGTTTAGACTTGTTGTCATGGTTGCACAGCAGCCATCGGGTGACAAAGAAGGGTAGGAAATAACGGAAAGAAAAGCCTGTTTTCAGGCAACCTGTGTTCAAAGCTGTGAACAGAACTGTCTAAAAATGCATGCGTTATATTAGCTTGTTTCAGAAATATTCCCAAAAACCTGCGCTCTCTCAGGGGCAAATGACAGAGTTTTTAATCATAGTGTCTTTAAAAAGTATTTCTTAAACCAATCGTGAAATATCTGATGTTTTTTTTTTTTTTTATCTTTATTCTTTTATTTTATTCACAAAATGCCCAACATGAGTTAGCAAGACACCAAAACAAAGTAGCAGTGGTCAAAATATTTCACTCCATTTCACTACAAAACCACAGGCTCTTTTACAGCTCAGTCCCAAAACAAAATATTCTGTATTTCCCCTGAGCACGGCGGAAAAAATCTGCCACAAAAATGCAGCACAACTCAAGTTTTTCATAACCAATCCAGCCAAAAGAAATCAACATCAATAGAGGATATTTTATAAAACACAATATTCAATGTAGACAAACTGATATTACAAATTACATGATATAATGCGTAGGTTAAAATCCAGCAACCTGCATACGGTACATTGTGTATGTTGAAGCCTTTTTACAAGTTACAGTAATTGTTGCGCTGATGCCCATCTGGCTCGTTCAGGTGGAAATTAAAGCAACAAATACTGATGTAGCAGAAGAAATGTTTCTCACCCGTCAGAGATAACAGAGAATGAATTGTGTTTATAGTGAGTTTGCTCTGAGGAGTGAGTCATGACTAAATAAAAGTGCACCGAGGATTAAGCAGGAGGCAGAGTCAATTAAAGAGAGACGGAAAATAAAAGATAGAGTTTGTCAATCAAATGAAATTCAGGGATACTATTATTTTACATGGCGACATTAAACCCATGCTGTCCTTACAATATGGCCTCAGTGTCCTGTCCACCAGCCTTCTACCCAAGTTTTCTTTCTTTTCATAGTTTTGCTATGGAAAATTATTTGAGAAAATAAGATCTCAGTCATTTTGTGTTTGTCTAGCAACATTAAAATGTTTGCTAAAAGTTATTTTCTATGTCTTATGGCTTGTCCTGGGAACGAGACACATCAGCCCGAGAGCAAATGTTCATTTGTCCTGGCAGATCAGTCTGGATCTGGACCTACTCAAACTGATTTCCTAGACTGGGCTGAACCAGGCACCACTATTTATCTGATATGGGGGTAGGTCAGATGCGGTTTGATATGATAACAGGCTGCCACCTGTGACTACCGCCTGGCCAGAAAGTCTAGGAATCCTATCCGATTTATATGTGACCACAACATGAACTGCTCTGTAAGAGACTGCACTACGGGCAGAGATTTCTTCTCTTTTTTTCCCTGTACCTGAGCGATGACAATAGTGTCTCTAAGCCCCTGATGTGTGTGTGCAGCACGTATATGCTACTAATGACCCTTATGGTCACAAGTACGGCCATACGGCTGGACAAACTGGTGGAAGAAGCTGCCTTTGTGATTAGAGAAGGACCTGGACTCACTGGGGATTTGCGCTGGAGAGATGCTCACTGAATAAGGTGGAGGACATCTTGGACAATTCAGATCATCCTCTTCACCACATGACCAATCAGAGAAGCAGCCGCAGTGGACGACTGTCCTCACTAAGTTGCAGGACTGAACGTTACAGAAGATCCTTCATCCCCACTGCTTACTCGTTTTCCTTTAATTTTATTTTTATTTCTTTAATCTTCTTGAGCTGAAGGACATATGAATTTCCCCCTAGGGATAAATAACCTTAATCTGTATCTGTATGTTCTGAATAGACCTCTCTTATTTTGTTTATTTCAGATCACACTTGTTTTATGAACTCTTATAAACTGGGGAAAAGTCATAAGTTGCACTTCAGATGTGAGGATTAGTAAACGTAGTCTACAGTATGGTTGTCGAGTGTCCAGAGCCTCAGGAACTGGCAGCAGATCCTGCCCAGTTGGCACAGCGGCCAGTCTGAAGACTGTGTGGATGGAGAGGCCTCCCTCACCTTCACATACAATCACAGTAATCATATAACTACAGCCCCTTGTGCACGTCAACTGCTTTTTAGTAAATAGTGTGAATTATATTCTGGCCACACTTCTTATTTAATTAACCTTTAGGGGACATTTGCTGAGCATGCACACGGAGCAGCTCCACATTCACACATGCAGCTGCAGTGGCTGGCATCGACTGGCTTCACGGTTCAGTTACAGTATTGCTATCACTGATGGCCTCTGAGCACTGAAGCAATTAGGTTTAAGTACCTTGCTCAAGAAGACCTCAGCAGCTGCTATTGAGAGATGAGAGAGCCCCATTTGCTCACTCTTTCCTCCCACATTTCAGCAGCTGGCTGTGGGAAACTGGAACAACACCGATGTGGTCACAAGCCCTGTTTGTCTAGCCCACTGGTCTGCAACTGTGAGATTAGTCCATCCTCTACGGTTGATGTTGCACCTGTCAGTGAAATCAGTTGCTGGAGTGTGGGCAGAATGAGAGAGTGGTCACACAGTTCTCTCTATTGCACATGCTTCGATAGGAAATTGTCAGAGTGGGCATAGCATCCAGCTGGATGTTCACAGGGCTCTATCTCAGCCCGAGACTCTTACAAGCTCGTTGCTATAATCATAACCATAGAGGAGGTAGCAGCAGAAACATTTTAAGGCTTTAAATATAAAAGCATTCCCTTCTAAGCACACAGTGGAGTTTTCAAGTTTAAACTAAATGTAGTAATTGCGTGTTCAGAAAATCGACCAAAAAAAATGCAGCTGTTATGAAAATATTAGGAGTTGTTTGGCTTAAAACATTCCAGTTATTTGTAGCATTTCATACAATAACCTACTACCTGAGCTGCTGACTGAGGAGCTTAGAGATAAGATCTTCTAAGATCTATCAAAGCTTTTATCTAACGTTTATTTCATTTGTTTGTCTTACATGGTGGCGTTTCATTGCTGCAATTCTGTTTGTATGTTGTATTAATCCAGAGAACGCTGCAGTCTCCTTATTGATCCACACATGCAGACACATAATTATTCACTAAATCTTTTTCCTTTGCACTTATTTGCATTAACCTTTGTATCGATACACAACTGCTCCCAAGTGTAAAAACCTCTTTGCAATATTTGTAGTTTTTTTTTTCAAAATACAGCATATTGTAATCGAGTTTTATCCAGAACCATCGCTCTAAAGTTAATTGATTGCACAGTAATTCAGTAATAATTCTTAATATATGCCAGAGGCTAGTTATTTTTATGAGTCCCCCATGCTGATTTTTGTCTCCACTGACAGTGCATTATTCATTGACCGAAAAAGTACCTCATAAAAACTGTGATGGTTATTTGATGCCACCTGGTGGTTAAATCACAATAGTGATGTAGATGTAATGTAAGATTCAGACGTGTGCAGTTTTGAACATGACAACCACAAAACATTTCATTCATTCCAATGATTATAATAAATAACACCCTTGAGTTTGTAAAAAACAAGCTTTCACTTAGCAAACTGAATATTTCTCAATGAGTTAAGAAAAAAGTTAAGCGCAAAATGTCCCACATTGTAATGGTTGTTATTGAGTCAAAGCAATAGATTCAAATGAAAGTGTCTCTGGAGACAGACAGAATAATAATCTGAAGAAAATAAGACGCTATTCTCTATTATAAAAAGAATCACTGTACAAAATAAGTCGAATAGAATCACTTTCTCAGGCTTTCAGAGCTTTCAAGTATCTACATGAGAACTGTCTAACACTCTCGGTCCAAAATATCTCATATAGTTCATGACATGTGATTCACCTCATTGTCATACTCATCAAACCATTCAGTGAGCCCTAGCACCCTATGGATGGGGTCATCCAGAAAGAGGCCGCTCCCCGTCAGGATAGAAGTGCTTCATCGCAGCATAAAGGGGGACAGATCCTGACTGTAGGGGTCAGCGTTCAGGCCTGTGCCGTTCTCCTGGTGTACATCCACATGCACTCGAGTATGGCGTCACTTCTGCCACTAATCCTCTTGAAACACTCACCAGTTGAGAAGGTTTTGTTCCTGAAGCACCTGCCTAACCGTGCCCCAGCATTGAACTCTCTTTCAAAGTCACTTTGATGATTTCCTCCTGCCTTCTTGATCAGAATCAAAGGGTCTGCTCAGCATTTTTAGATGTGAAACAGAGCATGATTGGATGGTAAGTGCCCAATTGTACCATGCACTGCACCCAACTGGAAGCATCTGCATTCATTACATTTCTCCACTCATTTATTCATCTCTTCCCTTTCATCTATATCTATCTACACCTCCATTGTTTCATTTGTTCCTTTTGTCATAACCTCATGCCTGTTTCAGTGTGCCTCTTTTTCTCATCATCTATATACCTTGTGAACTCTACACTTTGCGATCCAGTCCACCAGAGGGAGCAAGCACATCATCGGCTCCTGCTCCAGACAGTGTTTTGGTGCTGATGAGCTTCTGGATTGTCCATCAGTAACTTTCAGGCAGATTTACATTATATCACAAAGTTTTCTGCTACTGTAACATAATAATTTAGTACTGACAATGTAGACAGTTCCACTCATAAGATCCCCTATATTTCAATATACCAGCAAGTTCTAGGTAAAATGATGTATTGCATTTAAGACAAAATGATGATAGTGATGTCAGGTGGACTAAGTGGAGGATCATCACGGGTCAGTGAACATCTCGCTGAAGATATTTTATGTGGCTAATCTACGAGCCCAGCTCAGTGTGTGAATGACGCTATCCCAAGGATCACAGAAACACCATTATCACTACACACTGACATCACTCAGCCCGTTGCAACAGCAACGCAACTCCCCTTCACAGCTCACCACCCGCCTTCTGCAGCACAGTCATTGTGTTCATCCGTCAGCCCATTGTCTGTGTGGGAGCATGGGGCACAATGTGGCCAATCTCTTTCCAAACCATGATCCAACACAGCTATTGTGACCCGTCTTTTCCCCACTTAACCAGACAAGATGGTGATCCTGTGTTGTAAAAGGAGAGGAGAGGTGGGTGGGTGTGCAGGGGGGGGGGGGGTCTGTTGTTCTGCCTGGCACCGGGTTAAAGAATGTGTGGAGGGTACACGTTATCGATTTGTGACGCCACCACAGTCACTGTGGTGATGGATGCTTGCTAAGCAGACATGTGGATCAGCTACATAACAACATCCTTGTCAGGATGGCACCATTAGCATCACTACTGGTCTACAAGAAATGAGTTTTACACAGCGGGAGTCCCTCTCCTCTGTACTACTTTGTGCTTTCTGCCTCCTCCTTAGAGCCAGAAGTTTCATCCCTGGGACAGATTCATTATTCGACCACTGGAATTCGACCAAGTTGGACTACCTGTACGGAAGGAGATTGTATCTTCTAAAGAATGAAACAACACCAAACAACTGTAGGATTATGCAAAGTAGCTGTTATAATGCTATGACCGGTGTTGTCCAGTGGGATGCAGATGGATGTACAGCATCACATGATACTCATCTGACTTAATGTAAGTAATCATTCATCTGAATTATGATTCATTTAATTAAAGGCATACTATGCAGGATTTTCCTACAAAAAAAAAAGATGCATAGACTCATACAATAATAATCCATCTCAGTCATCACTTATGATCCACTGAATTTTCCTTTTTCCTCTTGTTTTGCTATGTACGGCAACGTTTCTGAAAGAAAGTGCCAAAAAAAGTTGCAAAAACAAACATATCCCTCAAGAACTGACAATAGTCAGTAGTATCAGCTGAACCTAAATCAAGTTCTGACTTAAAGGCTTGGACTGGCCTTGGGCATGTTACATTGTGACTCAGAGTGTAAACACTATGAAACAACGACAAAATAATGTTTAATTTCTTTGATTCACTGCGTTGCTCCCTCTAACGCTGCTCCCTCCCTTCATTCAGTTTCTAGTTCACTTTACCAGTACTGCTCTCTCCCTCATTGAATGGGAACAAAGTGTCAGTTTTGATGTGTTTGGAAACAGAAAACACTACATGCTAGTTAGTATGCCTTTAGTGATTAATGATTATTTCTTTCTGCACTATAGTCTGGTGGTGTTGTATTCCTTTTCTCAAACCAAACTCTGCTCATTACCAGGTAAGTCCACCTGGGCTGGCTGCCATGTCTGATTTGCAAGCTTTCTACCAATCTCACCACGCGATCCATCCAGCCCTCAGCTTCCAGCTGGACCCCATACCGATCCATCGACGTGCCGTTGACGATCAGGTGGAGCTGTGGTGGTTCAGAGAGCCACGCCACTCCCTGCTGTGCTACTGCACCTCAGTGGCTCTCATACTGGGTCTGGGTCTTGGTGGCGTGGGACTCCTCTCCACCACTACCAGCCTGTCTGGGGAGTGGCGTCTTGGAGTGGGCACCACGCTGTGCCTTTTGTCCCTCGCTGTTCTGCTCAAGCAGCTCCTCAGCTCTGCCATCCAGGACATGAACTGTGTCCACAGCCGCCGTCGGATCAACCAGCTGAAGAGCGGAGGGCGGGCTGACCCAGCACTTATCCTTACTGTGGGGCTGGCAGTCACTCTCTGTGGGACAGTGCTGCTCTGTATGGCCACAGTGGGCAGCCAAGGCCAGGACAGAAGCGACATGTTGGTGTCTGGTCTGGTGCTGATGGCTGCTGGGGCAGGCATGACCCTAGCTGTGGTGAGCTACAGCGGGCTGGTCTACCTCAAGAAGAGAAGGGAGCAGAGGAGGAGGAGGATGATGAGAATGAGCAGAGCGAGGAGACTGGGCAGTCGAGCCGTCAGAGTACTCAGTGTCTCAGGGAGAGAGATGAGCCAGGCCAACAGAGACATATCCTCAAGCAGAACCAGCCTGATCTGAATGGGTTGAATAGAGGGAAACACTACGGGTGAAAGGATTCAAAGAGTCATCGAAGGAAGAGGAAAGAGTCCATTCATCATGCAAATAAATAACAGGGGAAAAGACTAATTTAGGAAACCAAATGACTACTGACTATTCATCAAAATAATGGCCTAAATAAAATAAACACACAAAGTACATATTTTTCTAACTTAAAATAATGTGTATTTTGTATTAAAATACTCATTCATTATATGCAAAAAGTCAGAATGAATGTGTTGGCAATTTTTATTTACTGAATAAATGACAAATGGAACT
>JAPQRN010000010.1:2634146-2647635 GCA_037367275.1 Coranthus polyacanthus
ACACACACATAGAGAGAGAGAGAGAGAGAGAGAGAGAGAGAGAGAGAGAGAGAGAGAGAGAGAGAGAGAGAGAGAGAGAGAGTATAAGACTTTTCGTTTTCACAAGGTATTCATTGTTTCTCAAGTTTGTGTGAATTTTGTACTAAACTGCACTTTTGTGGATCCATCTGTCTCAGTTCAAGTGAAGCCCTTCATCTCAGTCTCTTGTCGCTACATGAATCTCTACAACTGAGGTAATGACAAAGCGAGCCTGAGACTGTTACAGAACATGTGAAATACACAAGTCTAAAAAAAAAAAAAATAGGTCTCTTTAAAGCAGTCATGACACGGTCGAGTATCACCAATTACAAAACGCATTTACTGTCTCTCAAGCAAGTCCATCATTTATGCTGCATTTTTATGCAAAATTTTGTTTTTCTCCCGAAGATAGATGTTACATGAACTGAAAGAAAACTGTTGCATAATCAGCACATGAATAAGTAGCTGATTGTTATCAGTTTAGTGGAAAAGTGGTTGCAAAACTAAACAAAAAAAGGTCTTGCATAATGTCATCACTTCTAAATATGAATGTTATGATGTTTTTGTTCGCTCTTAAGTGCTTGTTTTATTGCTGCTGCTTCCACAGCAGACACTGTTACATCAGAAGCAGGACCTGTAGAGTTTGCATAAAAACAATAGCTGACAGACTCTTACATTATCAGATGTAAATGCACAGAGTCGGGTAGAGGGTCATAACATAAATTCCTGGAATAACAAATGTAATGTGTTTTTTTGTTTTGGTTCTGCTGCTTTTTGGTTTCCAAAAGGCAGCAGGAGGGGGAAAAAAATACCTGTCAAACATCTACCCACACAGCGCGGTGTTGGTTGGCTTTTCATCATTCGTTCATTGTGAAGCCAGTCACAATACAACTCTGTTCAAGCAACAAACACTCAGAGGTGGATGCCCCTTTGTCTCCTTTTTATCCACAGTTTTCCTTAATGACTAGGAAAAATAATTAGAATCTGAATACCTCGTTTACTGCGGAACACATCCCAAGATAGATGCTGAAACATTCAGTGACTTATGACACTCGCATCTCGAGGTTATTCATGGCTCTGGCTAAATTATGAATGCTCAGTTAATTAGAAATGAATATTATAATGAGTGATTTTAAAGAAAACAGTCACGATAGAACCTCAGGAAGAACAGCTTCACATTACTATTATGGCAGTTTCTTCATAAGAAACCGTTCATCTGTGTCTGATAAAAGTCAGCCAAGCCTGAGGCGAAAAAAACATCTCTATTGATGTTTTTTTGGCTCAAACTCGTGGATATTAACACACCTTCAAAAAGCAGACTTCAAAGTCAATACTTGGAGGGAGCGGTAACCTCACTGCAAACATCTTAAAAAGCTGTTTTATATTTGATCAATTTAATAATCTACCTGTAATTTTATCGGGCCACGGAGGCTTGTCAACAGGCAAACAGTGACCATAACTAAGTATTGGCAGCAGCAGCAGATTCACGGTAGCTTCAGGACATTGCCTCTTACAGGACAAAACCCTCGTAATAGACACTATTCACACGGCGGCCATTTACGCTCAAGGGTGTGAAGCTCAAATAAATGTTGGCAAAAAGGATAAAGTCACACTGCTGTGTTCAAGTCGTGTATAAATACATGGAATTCATTTCGCCACTTCTTTTCTCTATTGGCATCATTGAGAAGACCTTGGCTGCGGGTTCCACCTGTATTTAGTCTTTTTCTTTCTTTTTTTCTCTACAGGAACGCAATTAGTCTAAACGTTAAACGAATCAAGGATTGCGGACGATAACACACACTAACACATCCTTCAAATGGTGTAAGTAGTCACGGTCGGACAGAAAAACAGAGCATCTTACGCACCATTTGAAGGCGCAGAACGTGAGCCTCGAGCGGACATTTTCGAGATTCTGAAATGAGGGTGAGCAGAGGCGCTGACTGCACGGAACGTTTCAGCTGCAGCAGCATCCGAACACCTGCCAAGCGGAGCCAGATTACGCTTTGAACGAGGAGAAAACCTTGTCACCGCTGCTCAAGAGACGGAGTAAAAAATCTCTCCACGTCTCTCTCCTCCTACGTTCTCCTCCTTGAACAAGTGTTTTCTCTTTCTCGCTCTCTCTGTCTCTTACAGTGAATCTCACCATTTAGGTGCAGTGGAAATTAATGTATGGAAAGAAGACGAAGACCAATTTAAATGTAAATTGCCGTGCTGTGCTTTTGTTTATGGGTACAGTTTGTGCAGCCTTCCCCCAGGCTTTTGATGATGGCAGAAAGCAGAACAAAGCTCTCGATGGCAGCGTTCACAAGTAAAAAAAAAAGTGGAGCGAAAGATTTAGGGAATCGTTTCATTTCGCAGACACTTTCTTTTCTCTGTCACATAAAACGCTACCTCACTCTTAAAGGTTTATCATACGCGATGGAGCAGGTATCTAATACAAAGGACTTCCCTGTATACAATCACATGGCTTTTGATTCTTTATGTGGCTCCTTTCACATTACATCTCACTATAAGTTGTTTTGAATCCAATTTTCTCTCATTTTTCCTGAATTGATTTGGCTGTATAGTAACATAGCATCCAACCTTTAAAATCTACTTGTCACTGTCATAGTCCTGTGCTTTAATAGTTGAATGTACTGCAACTCTCAACGGCTGTGAGTGCAAATGAACGCTACAAGAGTTATCTGAGCATCCGTAACAGCATACCAATGAGGCTGCATTGTTATTCATTCATTCATTCATTCAATCCCCCCAGAGGAAGAGCAGTTATGTTGCAGCATTTAAGTCCTTGATTAAGTCCTAACATGGATTTCTATCTCTCTGCCTTTCTTTTGTGTCCCTACTGTCTCTGTCTCTGCCTTTGTTCAATCCTACTTCCCATGCTTCAGTTTGATGTCAGGTCTAGCTGCCCTGGACGCCAAGTGCTCCAGCCGTCTGGGCATCATGACTATCTCCTACTACCTGTGGACCACCTTTGTCGCCGTGGTAGTGGGCATCGTCATGGTGTACATCATCCACCCGGGCGGCGCCGCTCAGAAAGAGGACTCTGAGGACAGCAAAAAGCCAATGACCAGCTCTGCCGATGCTCTGCTGGATCTTATTCGGTAAGATATGCCACAGATACATATCTTCAACCACATGCACTGAGAGAACTGAGAGAAATCTATCATCTTAAATCAGGGTAGATGTGAGCTGCATGAGTAATTTGGCTACACATATACTGTACATACAGAAGGCTACATATGGCGCTCTTCCACCGCACGGTACCTGCTCAGCTTGTGATATCCCCTCAAGACACTGAACTTGTCTTGATACCAGTCTCAAGAACAAGACCAGTCTGGAGTTCTAACACTAACACCTGTTGTGTTCTGTTTTGAGCATCACCTCCACCAGTGTTCAAAGCAGGCGGAGGTGATTCAAATGACATGAAAACACCTACAGATTACTGATCAGGGAGGATCATCATTATTACTGCATCGTCGTTGTGCTAGACAGGGCTCAATAGCCAAACTACTATATTCAGGTCACTGTAGCTCCACATCCTGCAGGTTATATTTCCCAATAATGAGCGGCTTGTCATGCATTATTCACTCATTATGACACTGATTATGTGGAAACCCACAAAACAACACTGTGCTCAAATCCATAAATCTACACGGGATTAGAAGCGTCGCACAAGACTTTACCACACGACGTCGTCGCCGTCTTACTCAGGGACGAAGCTTAACACTGGGTTTATAAAAACAAGCTTCATAGTTGTCAGATTCTTCATCAGTGGGGCAGTTATTGACAGACCTGAAATGAAGACTAATGCACAGATAAGCACAGCTCATAATCTGAACGGCTACATTTCCACAAGTGTGTGGGAGTATTATTCATTTATATTCATTCATAATATGTTAAGAGTAGACAATTACCTTGACTGAAGCAGTAGAGTCGAGTCTGTGGAAATCTTAAGAGTAATTAGTAATTACAGCTGTCAATTATGTATTTAACCTCCTGAAAACATTGTGATTAGTGTCCACAGAAGTGGGTAGAGTTATCATTTCCTCTCAGACCACCTGAATTACCAAAGGCTGAAAGGTTGTTATGGCTTTTTTGCCCAGTGACGGCGAAAAACATCAAGCAATGCAGCTTTAAGATGTATGTAAAATGCATAACTAACGCTCACACTAAATGTTAAATTAGTTTTAGAAATTAAACCGATAAACTACAATAGGCAAGGCCAACTTCAAACTCAAAATGTGCATAAAACATGTAATATCACTCTCTGTTATTGAAATATATTGATTCACTGGGTAATAATCTAACATTTGGAAGGTTGCTCCAGTTAATTCATTTATGTTGCCGTGCATTCAGCAACCATTCTGCGATCTGGTGCTGAGTAAGAAGCCGAAACAAAAGTACAAAAGTATTGTTCCCATCTTCTGTTTCAGTATCAAACCCTCCATTGTTCCTTTGTGTTGCATTAAAGATCACATCACAGCAGTTTCGAGAATAAAGTCAGAGTGTTGTAAGAATAAAGTCGTCATTTTATTTATATAAAATTTCTCAAAGCTGCAGGAGCTGAAATCAAACACCTTCCTTCTGCAGCTCTCTTTCCTCTCTGTCCAAATCTGTATAAATATAGATGATCTGACGTCGTTTCACGCCGCTGTGGAGCGAAGCCACTATATCACGATTATGGGATCTGCGTTGAGCCACGGGGTGGAGCAGTAGCAGCTTCTGACGGAATTTTGTCAATTGATTTTAAGCGATCGGTCACGTATTTAACCCCCCTACCTGTCTGAAAACCTCCCATAACTGGGCTGACTGTTTTTATAGCCTGAAAACAGAGCCAAGAGGAGGTGCAGACGTCCTGTTTCCTGTCAGACCGATAAAATACAATATGCTTGAAAGGCAATTATGGAATTTTTGCTCAGTGATGCCAAAAAACTATCAGGCACTGCAGCTTTAATAGGAATCGTGAAATCAATAAATCATGTAGCGTCAAATAATGTAACAAAACCCCCCTTCTCTCAGAAATAGGGCTTTTTTCCATGTACAGCTGAGTTTTTGTTACTGTTATCATCAGTGTGGCTTTCACACGGCTCTGTATTGAAAGCTGTTTTTACCATGTTCCAGGTCTGTCACTAAGTGCTGTTTCATGGCAACTAAGATAAATGTCTGAGGTCAGCGTGAAAAGCCTGGAGCCTCATGTGCCAGTGGGTAATTGTGCTAAGCTAATTAGAGCCGCTGAAGGATGGGGCGGGTGCGTTAAGGTGAACCCAGGTCAGCGCTGAAGTGACAAACATCAAGGTGAAGCGCTGAGAGCCACTGTGTCAGTGTAACAGTCGGTCAGTGGAATAAAGTCAGCAGCTCGAGAGGCGTTAATGGCTATATTGCCGCGCTGTTTTCTCACCAGTGCAGCGCAGGCACTGAAGAAAACTAACAAAAAACAAGACAATACTCTAGATCTAGTAAACGTTATCACGTCACCCGTTCGTTGTTTAAGTTTATATTCCCAAAAAACAAAATCACGCTGGAAATAAACTGCATGTTTGTTTAAAAAAAAAAAAAAAAGCAGTAATAGACTGGCCAACTCTGTGAAATCCAACTATGCAGCGATCATGTGGCAGCGGTGAAGCTCTGTACATCACGAGACCTGTGTGCTTGTGTGTGTGTTTTACAGAGCACAGCTGTGCTTTGGATTTATCTCGCAAAGCTTCTTTAAAGCCTTCATCTATCATGCAGGCATACTATATCGGTACGCTCACAAATGGACCTGACCGTCTCCACTCCTGTGTGTCCGAGTGTGTGTGTGTGTGTCTGTGATAAGGATGAATAATGAGCACAGTATATATGAATAATGTGCGTACTTGGATTTATTATGGGTCCTGGGGTCAGAGTAGTTCATTAGCCTGCTTTTCACTGTCTTAGATACAGGATCGGCCGCTGAGTGGTTAAGTGGTCAAATCCATGTGAGATCGCTCACGTTATTCTGCTGTTGCGCCATATTGTCCCTGTATATCGCTGCCATATGTCATTTCTGTCAAACACAACAGATGAAAATAATACAATATGGCATTTAATCGCCGTAGAGCTAAAATGTGCTATTTGCATTTTGACAGTGATTTGAGCTTTGTGGGATTTAAAACTAATGCCAGGCTGGTTTTGTTGTGACAAATAGATTCTTATATTTCTCTTTGTAATAAATAGCAATATCTTTAAATAACCAAAACCACTTAATTTTAACACGGTTTTGGATTCTAAATTATGTCAAGTAATGCCACTTTTTATTCCATGTCAACTTTCCTCGGGGGTTTTTTATTTATTTCAGGTAAGCTTTAATGTCCTTCTGTTGTATTATTGTATCATTACATTGGTCTTAGGTTGTGGTTGCTTTGGTTAAAGACACACATATTAATGCATCGGTAATAGAAGTAGTACCAGCTGTGACGGTAGTAAAGATAGTTATATGAAAAATAAAAGTCCCACGAGAGCAAAGTCATGATATTATCACAAAAAGAGTCACAGTATAACGAAAATAAAGTTAGAACATTAAGAGAATAAAGTAGTAATGCAGTATTTCATGAAAAAAAAAGTCACAGTATTGCAGGAATAAAGTAAATTTTCTTTCTATTTGTATAAAACATCTCAAAGCTGCAGGAGCTGAAATCAGTGGGAAAGAAACGTCAGAATTTGAAAGTACGCACCTTCCCTCTGCAGCTATTTCTTTCATCTTTCATTTCTTTTATTCCCTTAATCAATGTTCACTGAAATACAGAGGACCATCTCTTCAGAACAGCCTCAATACATTACCAATGCGTCTGACGTCCCCTGCGCAATGTTAATGTTTACTGGCCTACATGTGTCACTCTAGCAATTAGACACGAGGAACTGGTTTTAACCTCCTGATGAATATGAGTCCGCTATTTGCCGCTCTTCAGCTCTGTTCTGTCGGACTCGTTAGCAGCTACGTCCTCCTGTGTTTCCTATCTGGTTGTAGTATACGTCGTCTTTCCACTTTTTTAAAGAGAACTGAGTGAGTGTTCTGCGTGTGGGTTTGTCGACAAACACAGCCACCATCTGCACATGTTCGACCCATTCAGTATTTTGAAGTATTTTGTTTTCCCGCATATGCAGCATGGACAAGCCTTGCAATTTGTGATGTCCTTAAAAAATGTCTACTCACACAGATATATAAACCTTTCACATTAAGGGACTATTCAGCATGTCTTTGGTTTCCACTGCTCGTATACTACAATTCTGTTCCACTCGCCTCGTCATTTCCCAAATGAATGAAAAAACCTCATTCATCTTCAGGTTTCATCCTTCACTGCTGCTTTTCAGTTGACCACCTTCGTTCCCATTTAGCCATGGTAGACGGAGGACTTTATGTGTGTTTGCAAAGACATAAGGGAGGTTTTTAATGGTGGTCAAGTGCACTTCGACTCTCAGGCGGATCAGGTTTTAGTCTGTAAAAGTATTACTATCAACAAATGGCCATTGTGTGTTTCATGAGGAACGCTGAGCATAGATTGAATGACCACTCACTGAATCCGTGAGGATATCAGAGGAAGAGATTCAAGCCTGAAAAAGACTGATTACAAGACATATGGATCATGCAATTCCGTGCTATTGTACAGTCTTTGCACGCGGGGCAGTGCAGTAAGATGGTATATGTTGAATGACCAGTGCTGCCGTTACCATTACGTCGATCATGCACTGTGCGTAGGGCACCAGGCGTCA
This sequence comes from Coranthus polyacanthus, assembly GCA_037367275.1. Taxonomy (NCBI): domain Eukaryota; kingdom Metazoa; phylum Chordata; class Actinopteri; order Kurtiformes; family Apogonidae; genus Coranthus; species Coranthus polyacanthus. Next base: position 2,641,896 of record JAPQRN010000010.1, read on the forward strand.
GAGGGGGCTCCAAACAGACTGATGATCACAGTCACAATCAAAAAGGATTTCAATTTAAAATGAAGCACAACTACAGTAGGTCTCAAGATACATTTACACACACAAAACAATACTTCATGTGTGGGATACTGGGGTTTTGTTCATTTGTTTTTGGCTGATCTTACTCCCAAGTCGTCACACACTGCGGCTTGATCATGAGCACTTGAGCACCATTTCCAATGCCCAGGGAACCCAGTAGAAGTCAACGTTAGTCCTCAGACCTTAGTAGGACGTGGTTGTGGTGGTTATAAACACTGCATGAAACGGGTCACCAACCTTGGTCATGTCCCGTTTCATGCTGTGTTTATTTTTACGTTCTCTCCCTTCATCTTTATCTTATTTTAGCTGTTCTCCCGCCCCTTTTCCTGACTTTTTAACCCAGTTGTTTTTATGCCTAAACCTAACCGAACTGTCACCATCGTATAGTCTAGACATCTGTATCCCGTGCATCGAAGAATGACGCTCTACCCTGTGCATCAAAATGTGAGGCCAAGCTTCCGTGTGTGACAAGTATATATAACATCTGGGTGTAAATATCACCGTTGGTCTATTTACACAAGGACAGGTGATTTTTGTATCATTTGGACGACGCTTTCTGTTCTTCTACATGATGTTTTTTGCTGCTATTCTTCAAATTAGAAAGTGTTGCATGTTTACATTTGGTATTTTATATGTATACAATATATTATAGATATGTATACCAATATTTATGTTAAGCCTGTATTCATTTGTTTGTTGCTAACAGACAGTTACTAATAACTTTTCACAGTTCTACTATGAAAAGGTAGTATGCTTGGCTTTATATTCTTAGTTGAAAATTTCCACAAAGGTTGTAAATAGAAAGAATACGAGACAAATGTGAGTGGGGACCTTTTATTTGTTGAGTATAGAATCGAAAAAAACAAGAGGCCTTTTCACAAGGTTGTTTTATGTAAATGATTAATTCAACGTTTGAACGCATCAAAAATCTCACATGTTCGTATTGCATTGCCGTTATCGTGCATTCACTGCTGAAAGGTCATTTTCACTATTATGTTGAGAAATTCTCTGACCATGAAGCAAACAAAAGGCGTTGCTATAAATGCAGCTGTTGAAGTCTCTGCTGAAACGTGTGTTTTCCTTTTTGCTGCCACGCAAAAAGTATTACAGACTAAAACGCAAACGCTCACAGCTTCATTTACTCTCTCTGACCATGAGTGTTTTGTAAGTCAGTAGCTCTACGACAGACCTATAATTTCCGATTCAGCTTGATTTTGAAAATAGATGATAACTTTTCATTTTTACAGTATATTTTCACAAAGATGTTGACATTTCTCAAAATTCTCCTCCACAGCAACATGTTTCCAGCCAACTTGGTTCAGGCTACTTTTCAGCAGGTAAGATGAAATGTTAGAGGCAAAGGTTATAAAAACAAGGAATGACGGGATATTAAATATTTATAAGAAAGGATATAAGGTCACTGTTGAGGCCGCTGTATTTCATATTCTCTCTTTTCTCACAAAATATATACATACGCGAGTTTTGTTATCATTCAGAAACGTAGACACGAAGACACACACGGCTGTATTCGTTGTTAACAGTAATGTGAATGTTCTACTGGTTGTTGAGCCAGATATAAAACTGACACAGCGTTATCACTTCAGCTGATTTGGACCTTTCTGTTGCTGGTTCAAAGTCACGTTCACCAAACTGACTTGACCTGTCTGTTGGTTTTTAAAGTATCGAACCCAGAGAGTCCCCGAGCTCATCCCCAAGCCCACAGTGGCTCAGCTTCTGGATGAGACCACCACACGCAGGGTCTACATCTACGGCATCCAGGACGACAACGGCACCGACGTCCAGAACTTCTCCCTGGACCTCACGCCGCCGCCCGACGTCATCATGAAAACGTCACCCGGTACCAGCGAGGGAATGAATGTGCTGGGGATTGTTATTTTCTCTGCTACTATGGGTAAGTGGTTGGCAGCGATCCTGAACACACACCTGCTCTGTGTAATGCATTTACATTTGTACTTACACAGGCATGAAGATGCATCATCTGGCACATGATGTCTCCAAGAGAAAGACTATACTGTTCATCATAGTTATAGATGTACATTTATGGGTGCTTTTCTCTTTTTCCTCCGTCCTTAATGTAGGAATAATGTTGGGAAGAATGGGGCCTAATGGAAGTGCTCTCGTCAACTTCTGCCAGAGTTTGAACGAGGCCGTTTTGAAGATTGTTGCCATTGTCATCTGGTAAGAGCTGCAACCAGGCCTGGCTTTTTGACTATTTTTCACCAAATCTTGGCCAGAACTTGTAATTACGATTAAAAGTTTAAAACGCTGATGGAGAGATAACTTAGCCGTTCTTGTTTTAGTTCACGTGACTTATATCTGAATTACTTTCTTCTACTTTCTTCACTTATTTTCACTTCACTCCAAGATGAAATAAAAGTTGAACGTGCTTTCTAACTTTCCTCGCAGGTACTTCCCCTTTGGGATCGTATTCCTTGTTGCTGGTAAAATCTTGGAGATGGACGATCCTTCAGCCATGGGGAAGAAGCTGGGTTTTTATGCCATCACGGTAGTAATGGGCTTAGTGCTGCATGGTCTGTTCATCCTCCCGGCCATGTACTTCTTCATCACTAAGAAGAGTCCCATAGTTTATATAAGAGGTATTCTGCAGGCCCTGCTCATCTCATTGGCCACCTCTTCCAGGTAAAGGATGTGTTTTTTTATTTACCTGCATAAAATGAAAATACTATATGGGCTCGGTATAGAAGCAGCTTCTATAGAACCCACACAAGTTCAATGCTCTGCAGAAAATTAAATTTTTCAAAATATTAGGTGATGTTTACCAGAACCACCTATAGAACAGTCCGACAGTACTGTTGTAGAAAATGGAGTAAACAATGATGTAGCCTTGATTAAAATGTATGTGCATTTTCACCTTGACCTCTTTTAACCTCCATTTTCTGATCTTGGGGATCACTTTTATGCTCGGTGCAGTATATATTAGTCCACCCCAGCATCACTGTCACCTCTAGCCTCCAATATCAGCAGCATTTTAGTGAGTGTCTGTGTGTTTAGCCATGTTTGCTCTTACGTTCTTGACACATCCACTTCAAATCCTCTCCTGCTGATGAGAAAATATTTATTTTTATTAAGCGAGGCCCTGAGCAGCTGAACGAAAGCCACTAAGTGCCCTCAGGTATTGCTACCGGAAGGTTAGAACATGAAATGAATCTTTCTTCTGGCAGCGTTCAGGTGTTACATAACACACCATGACCATCTTCAAAAAATAAACATAGCTGGTTTTAGCAGATTGGTTTTTTTTTTTTTACACAAAAGTCATGTCAAAAACTACGTGCACATTTTCACGAGTGATTCGCTGTGATGATTTTTGGCGACGGTTTGAAGGAAATTTGCTTGGATTGTACTGTATATTCACGTTCACTCTCACAGAGGCACAAAGCTTCCCATTAAAACACAAACATGCAGTACACACAGTATATTTGTCGATTAGTAATACTTGACAAAAACCTTGGCAAGTGGATAACGAAATATTTGAGGCAGTTTTAGTGTTTTCGTGCCAAAAACAAGACAACCCAAGCAGGGTTATCATAGATGATGCATGAACGGTGCAACGCAAAGTGTAGAATAGAATGTGTTCCTTTTCACCCTGTGTCACCTGTTCATGGTGTTCAAGGTGAGTTTATTCGTACAGCGAATTTCATACACAAAGGCAATTCAGTGTGTTTCACAAAAAATAAAACATCCAGAAGAAAACGTGCACAAACTATACAAGTTTGAAATATTAAAAAAAAAAAAAACAGAGTACATAAAATCCTAATAAAAGCGAATTATTTTACAATTTAAAGTGATTAAAAGAAGATCCAATGCTCCAGAATGACTATGAGAATAGATCGAATGTTATAGAGTTCAATCATGAGAAGAAATGTTTTCAATCTGGTTTTTTTGCAGCAGAGCAGCTAAACGTCACCGTGTTTAGTTCGACTCTACTAGTTGGCTAATAATAAGTAATAAACACTGGTTTTGTAAATCGTATTTGATAATAAATAAATCCTAAGTCAAGGCTTCCCTCACAATACCTGAGAAACTAACAGGAAAACTGCATAAAAACTAAACTAAAATAGAAGTACTTATGCACTCGTAAACTAAACCGAAATAAAAAAAAAACAACTGAAAGACTGAATAAATACAGAATCTAGTGAAAATGTCTAGAGGATCGTAACTCGGAACAGCACAGAGATACACGACTTTACAAAACAATTCTGATTTGTGTCTCTGTTGAGCAGTCGACATTTAATCAACGTGTTTTCATTACTCATCAAGCAATTACTAATCAGAGTGATTGTTTTTATATTTAGAAATGTGTAATTCAGTTTCAGTTACACGTCTATTTTTGAGGGTTACAGGTGCAAATGATTTTGTTGCAGTAGTAGTTAATTTTATTGGAGGGCAGCTTTTCAGTCACTACTAAATAGACTGTTTTTTTATACCGTCTCTACTGTTATTTATTCGTTGAATTGTGTGTTGACAGACTCGGAACATACACTGACTGCTGTGCTTGTCTTTTTCTTCCTTTGTGTCTTTTCAGCTCCGCCACTCTGCCTATCACCTTCAAGTGCCTCCTCGAGAACAACCACATCGACAGGCGAATCATCCGCTTCGTGCTGCCCGTGGGAGCCACCATTAACATGGACGGCACCGCGCTCTACGAGGCCGTGGCAGCCATCTTCATCGCTCAAGTGAACAATTACGAGCTCGACTTTGGACAGATCATCACGATAAGGTGAGGCTGGCCGAATTTAGACTCAAGATATTAGACTTCCGATGGAGTATTTCACCTCTGATGAATGTCACCTGGAGACAGGAAGGTCAGGAAGGTGGCTCAGTTGGTGTCCTTCAGCCAAGATCTGTGATCTTTTTGAAAGATTTGTTGTTTCCAAACTTTTTAAAAAGGTTATTAAAAATGACAGTCATGAACCAGTTCACTTAAGGTCTTATCTTTTAATCATCAGACGGGAGAATTTGCACATAGATGAATGTTCCAGACCATTTTTACTGCCATTTCCACTTCACCTTGTAATATTATCTTGAAGGTAGCTACTGTAACCCAGTCATTTCCAACTTCATTTCATGAATATGTTTTGAAGACACACATATTTTGAATACTTTAGAAATAAGACAACATAAGGCCTTTTATACTAGATGTTTGAAGTGCAAATATGAGAGCATTAGAATTCAGTACTTCTGAAAAATGTGCTTCTTGTTGAAAGTTGTTTTCAGTGCTTTAAATACCAGTGTACTAAAAAAAGTGACTGTCTTCAAGAATTAATATAATAATAGGTAATAGGTAGTTGTAGGAATAGTTCAATGGAAACTTTTGCTTTCTGTCTGAGATTTAGAGAAGCATCCTTTCCTAAAAAAAATAAATTAAAAAAGCAACAACTGGAGTTCCTATATTAAACAACGAGAGCACTTTCTTTGAATGACAATGGACGCTTAGGTCTGTATTCATGACTATCTCATTCAACACCCTTTGAGCAGAGTTGTACATGCAAATTACAGTACAGTGTCTTTACTCATCCTGACGTTCCGCAGACTGTTGTCCGTCCTTACTCCTCTTCTTCTTCCTCTTCCTCTGTTTTGTTTCCTCATCCTTCCATCATTACTCCTCTTCTTCTTCTTCTTC
>JAPQRN010000010.1:2655509-2682575 GCA_037367275.1 Coranthus polyacanthus
TCGTACAAAAACATATCTACGATTAAATCACACGACCTGCTCCGTGTTCCCTCAAGGATCTCGGCGACTATTTCTATAAACAATGAACTTACAAGTGCCTCGTCTGTCCGGATGCCATTAAATTTAAAAAGCACTTTCCAAGATAAGGCTGTTGAGTTACTCTGGGCGCTGACCGTCCGTTCATGTTGACAGTTGATGAGACATAGACTACTGACTGACGGACAGCAAATCTTCAACATCAGAGCAAATTTTCAAGTGGGCTCTATGTTGATAAATCGACTACAGATTTGAAGTTTCAACGACATAAGAACACTCTCGCCTGAAAACTCTTAAAACTACTTTCTGTGAGCCAACAACAGCAGTATTTCAAAAAACGTACATAACGTACACATTTCTCTCTCTAGTGAAGAGATATTTGGATAAAGCTTGGCTTTGTTAATCGCTTTCATGCAATCATTTTAAATTACTATGTGTATTTCTAACCTTGAAGTAACTGTCACATTTAAAATGTCACTTGCAAACGGCTTCACGGTAAAAACAAAGCATTATGCTGTAATAAATCTGTCCATTATATTTCAAGTAATCTAAAGTAGAAAATGCTTGAGACCAGACACAGAAAAATGCAGACTTACAGGTATTCACTGGCCATTGTAACATAATCTTTACTTAAAAAAATAAATAAATTGTCATAATAGTTAAGCATTCAACCACTTTAAAGCTAATATTACCATCTGATAGTGTTATGTGACATGATAGTAAAGGGGTGCATGAAATATCAACTCACAATGTAAAGCCTTTTCACCCGACTCGGAAATGTTCTGGTAATGTGACGTTATGATAACTGCAACGCATGTTTCTGTGTAATGTTCATACAGATTACATCCAGCACAGCAGCGTGTTTCAAGCACTTGATCGGGTGAAAAGACAGCAAGACAGACAGATATTTCAGAATTAATTCACACCGTGCAGTAGTGACTGAATGCTAATGTTATCTGTTGTCTAACCATTTCAAATATGTCGCTTTAATCTGAAATATGATCCGATATCCCTCTGGATTTTTGGTATTCAGTGAAGTGACATTGATTTGTCAGATTTTCTACCTTTTCAGCTTCTCAACGTGACAGCAAAAGTCAGAGGAAAATGGTGTGAATATGGTCTAATGTGGAAATTTCGATGTCAAAACACTATGAAGCGGCGTAGCTTTAAGTAAAGGATGTGAATACTGCTTCCACCACTGCTTGTCATAAAACCAATAATAAATGCACTGAAAGTCTTCTTCCATTTTTGACATAAGAACATAAATGGGAACTTAATTGGCGATGTTGCCACGGTAACTTCAAATGGATGAAAGCATCATTATCCGGCTGTTGTGCCTCGTCAAATCAACCGAGAAGCTCAAAGATATGAGTGTAGTCTTTTAGCATTTTAGCATTTTAATGTAAAGTGATTGATCTGCAGGGCATTGTAGCGGTTTATCATACTTAGAATGTAAAACCAGTCTGCATTCACCCTGCGCTTTTGCTTTTGTATTTTCTGCTCCGAGGCAAGATGACAAAATGTCATTTTGATCTGCAGTAGTGTGTGTTCTGCATGTTCTTAGGAAAAGCCGGTACACTGAGTAATATGTTGTACTGCCTACGTCTAAAAAACACCGGGTGTTGTTTTTAATATCTGGAGACTGGGTTTTGCAACCATTTTTCGGCAAAAAGCACATAATTTGGTTTGGGGCTCGTATACATTATGCAGGGGATAAATCCACCGATGAATTATTAACACAACTTTGCACAAATATCTCTTCTCACTAAAATGTACAGCGCGGGAAAAAAATTAAGAGACCATTGGTTTTCTGTTTTATATAATATGTGTTTGAGTAAAATTAACTCACTGACTCATTTAGAGCATTTATTTAAAAAAACAAAACCTTTAATAATGGAGAGAAAACAAGCTCATATTCATTTTAAACAACACAATTAGAAGTGCAAATATCAATCGATGAATCCATTAGTTGCCAACTATTAATTTGATCAACTATTTTGATAATCGATTGATCATTTGAGCATTTTTTTTCGAGAGGAAAAAGCCAAACTTCTCTGCTTCCAGCTTCTTAAATTTGAATATTTTCTGACTTATTTACTCCTCTGTGACAGTGAGGCTTTGGCTTTGGAAAACACTCACTCATTTTCGAGACCAAAAATGTAAAAGTCTAAAATTCTAGACATTCTATAGACCAAACAACCAAGTGATTAATCGAGAAGACAATTGACGAATGAATGAGCATTGAAAACGATCATAGCTGCGACCCTAAACACAATACTGAACCCTGATTTTTTTAATGCATGTCGTCCACCAGTCTTTCATATTACCATGTGCTTCATGACACACCTGGTCTAAAAATACAGCAGCTCTTCGTCTTCATCAGAAAACCTGCTCACCAGAGGCTTTCAGCGAGGTTCAGGTCAGGGAATCTGGAGTGGTCTCTTATTTCTTCCCAGAGCTCTTTGCTACAGAAAAGAGCAGGATGAGCGTTTTAGCTGGAGCTCATAAATTCTCAGCAACGACCGTTCTTCACCCCAGCCCAACCCCGTCTCGCTGTGGTTATTCCTCTCGATCTCCTAAAGACTCATTAACCCACTGGTCACGATCAGGGAGACAGGCCAGCCACGCAGCCGGTGCGGCCACCATTTGGCCACCCGGGCCTCCTGGCGCAGCGGCGGGATGAGGGGTGGGCTAAAGGGAGTTGGCCGGATAGGAGCGACTGGAGCGCAGGCTGGATCTGGCAGAAGGTGCTCAGTGGTGGGCGGTGGGGAGAGGTCAGCGGGGAGAGGTCTGGATCATCTTTAAAATAAACAGACAAATGGACGGAAGGTGGAGAAACAGGGAAGTAGGACACAAATGCTGCGGGGAAAAAATGAATTCTAACCAAATAAAAGCTTGGTCATGGGCTAGTAAAGTATTTTTGAATCTAATTTTCATAGGATTAACGTGAAATGTATTGCTCTGACATGATTTACTTTGGAGTAAATAAACATCGTGTTGTACAACTATGATCTGAGATGGGCAGTATTTTTTTTGCTTAAGCTCATTTGGGTGATATTTTTATGTGGACGTTCGCTGATGTCTGCTGAGAAGATGACTTTTCCACTTTTACTGAAGCATTTTTCTGTCGAGTTTTTACCGACATGTAATGACAACACCGTCGGTAAAAACCCCATTTATTGACTTAAATGTTTAATTTGCGTTAAATAGGTGTGGAACTGTGAAGCGGCAAATGTTTGGTGTTTATTCTAATCATGTTAAAGTCTGTCATTTCCTGGAAAGCATTAAAAGTTTGAGGACTCATCCTGAACTCATGGTGATGATGGTGCACCGTACGCTAGGCCTGTTTCCCAAACCTAGGGTCGGGACCCACAATGGGTCGTGGAAACTTTTTTTATCGGGTTGTCCATTTGCTTATTATTTTGTGCATTTTTACTCATTTAGTTGATTATTTTCCATATTTTATCTTAATTTTTTTTTCATATTCTTGATTATTTTGGTCATTTTGATTCATTTTCTTTCATTACTTTATCCATTTTTTGTTAATTTTTGTCAATTTTCTTTATTACTTGTTCATTATTTTGTTAATTTCCTTGATTAATGTGTTAATTTTTGTTCATTTTCTTGATTATTTTGTTCATTGTCTTGATTTAACGCTTGACTTTCCCAACATTAAACCAAAATGAATAAAATAAGTTCAATCCTCATTCTTATCTTTTACATTTAAAGAGACATAAAAATGCTATGATATGTGGTGACATTTTCAGTTAAAAATGGAGATGTTACGGCAGTTCGTAATGAATTTCTTGAAGTTTGGGTCTCAAAGACGAGACGCCACATTTCTCTTTTGGGTCTATGCCAGTCGTGTGAAACAGTACACTTCCTGTCTCGTAAATGGCCGTGGTCAGAAGGGTTGATGTGGATGAAAGTAGATTAATAAGGACTAATATAATTACAAACTAGAAAAGCACTCGGAGAGCGCAGACCTCCGCCAAGAAACTCATTTCCGCACATATTGTGACTTACACCCAAAACCAATACTCCAACATTCATGTTATCTACTTTATTGGATTCACTGATCATAAAACATTCCTTCTGCCTTTGGAACAATCTTGGTATCATGTTTAGTTTAATAGTTTTTCCCCTATAGATACATCTCCTTGATGGCGGTTTTCTTCTGGATGTAGCTCCATAACTGTTGGAGATACAACAAATCCGTTCACGCTTGCATGTCTTTATCTTCATCTGTTGCCTTACAGTGTTTGAAAATCCACAAGCACCATCATTTTTTTCCTGTTCACGATCATAGCATCCTGAATTTTCCCATGTATCCTGTATTTTTTTTTGTCTTGACCCTTTATTGTGGAGTTATATACACATATGCTGAAAATGGCCCTATCTCGCAATGATAAAGAATGCTTCTAAACCATTCCTGGATGCGGATGGTAATCCAGAACAACCACCAAAATTTAAATCACTTCTTCTTTGTCCCATTATCAACATTTCCTGAACATTTCATTATAATCCGCTCATAACTTTTCGTGTTATCTTGCAAACAAACAGACAGCTACTGTCTGTGTTGCCAGATCTCGCCGAGACGCAAACAGGCCTCAAACAAAGTAATTTTTTTTCTTATCCATGTGTCAGACAAATGCCATTTTAATATCAGAATGTGGTCACAGGATGTGCTCTGCAACTTTTACAGTCTCTCGGTTGGCATTCTCTTTCCTTAAGATATCTGTGTGTTAGTCCCTCTCGCACGCTATGTGAAGATCACCAACCTCAGAGCTGCAATCACACACTGAAAATGACAAGTTTTTGACAAAAGACACACATCTTTTTATGTGCCATTTTCTTGTGTGTAATTTAAACACCACAGCGCGCTTCCTCACGTGCGCTCGCCGCGTCCTTGCGTTAAGCACTGACCAAGACAAGTGTGATTCGTTTGAACAACTATCCAAACACCCCGGAGAGCTTTCATACATGGGTGACTGTGTGGAGACGGAACGGGTTGTAATCTCTGTAATCGTGTTCACTCTTTCCCGTTGGAATGAACGGGACAGGATCTGCCTAGTCTCCTAAAGGGGAGGGAGAGTGGAGAAACCACACGACACAGAAACAAGAAAATGACTCTCCGGTGGACCTTCTTCAGTTGTCTGCGCAGGTGGAGTTGACCAATCAGAGTAAACTGGGCTTTTTTCGGGTTGGAGGTTGGTCTCCCTAGTTCCCTGTTTTTACAGCAAACATAAATATGGGAAAAGCAAATAGCGACCGCTAGCCGTTTCATGGGGAGTTTAATATGATGGAGGTGATGTGTGTCTATTTACAAACCATGACCCGCCCTGGCCACCCATTCATTTCGCCCCGTAGATTGGATATATGGATGTTTATATGGATAGAAATATGTATTGTGTCATGTTTTAGAAAATAGAATTCTATCCAATAAAAAAAAAAAAATCTCATATAAAAAGGGAAAGTGAGTTAGATATTCTAAACAGGCACCAGGCGTGGGTCAGCACCTCTTTTGAGTGCAGTCTAGTTATTATTATTTTTCAGTTTTCAGCCACTGTTTGTTTACAATTAGGCACCAAAATTCTGTTGTTCACGGCGTGTTCGAAAGCTTTTCTGACAGAGGGCTTTGCACTCATCATAAAATAGTAAACAGGTAAAAACAGCATCTGCCTCAAAGATTTTCAACAAAGACAGAAGGTCAAGACATCGTTATTGTCAGTGACTAATTTATTGAGAAAAATATTAATTGATTTCATTCATTTACAAGTGTATTCTATACAAAAATTATCAAAAGGCTCTGAACCGCACGTTTCATTTCATGGACAGAAAACAGAGGCACGTGGAGTTTCGACAACAACACACAAGAGGAGCTACTCACATTTCTTGAAATTTGCACTCATGATACATATAAGAACAGAGCATCCTGTGCATCAAATTACACCAAGATGGATCTGTGGTACCTTATCAGTTCTGTGTGAAATAAAAGCAGCAGCTGGAACTGAAACATTAGGGACAGTCTTTTCACACCATATTATCAAAGCAAAATTACCGTTTCACTAGAGAGGATGAAGTCGATTAAGATTAAGATTGTGAGGCTGTCACAGCTTGGCTTTTCCTGGCGTTTTGATGAGGTCCTGCAGCTTCATCGCCATGCCCATGTTCCCGGTGATCTTCAGCTTCCCTTTGAAGAACGCCTGTAGGAAGCAGAAAGATAAAACGCTCAACTTTTAACTTCGACACGTCATCATATATCGGCCAAACGTGGGTATCTGCCACCATCGTCCTTGTTGACCGAGTTCAGCATATCGTTAAATAAGACAATACTGGAAAGTTGCCAATGGGTGATAATTTTCTGGTGTGATATATTAAAGGTTGCTACTTATTCTTAATATTAATACAACAAGATTTCTTTGTTTACTCGGCACAAAATGGGTGTAAATAAGAACAAAAAATATTGGCCAAATTGTTACTTTAAACATCGGTATCAGCCCAGTCCCTACTTATTTGTAGTGGGTTTACAAGTGCTGGTTAAATGATGTAGCTGACAGTTACACACCATTTGTGGATTCAACTTCCCCGTCATCAAATCCAGAAGATCCCCATCACTCGCCGCCAAGGTGCAGTCTGCCTTTATACCTAAAAGAAGAAAAGGACAGGAGGGATACATCTCACTCTTCAAATAAATCAAATCAGACAAGAGCCATCAGAGGGTGACATATCCACCAGGCCCCCACACAATCGAAAATGTTCCTGATGGTATCTTAGTTTCGTTGACTTTTCCCGTTGACAGCGGAGGAGTTGAGCAATTTCACAAAAAAAAAAAAAAAAAGGCTCCTTGAAGCTGAACACACCCAGAAAACTCAAGTGCGATGACAGATGAAATCAAGCTATGGCAAACAGACGACGCCACTTCAACACAAAAATGATCACTCTCAGGAAGTCCGGTGGGAAAATACTGAACGGTTTTCCAGTCATGCTCCGGAAAACAAAATGATGACAGACGGACGGACGGACGGACATGCTGATCGCTACAGGCCCTCGCACATAATGCACAAAAACCAATTAATATTTGCATTTCTTAAAGGAAATGAACGTGAACTTAATTTGCCCTGAAGATGACCCCAAACGCTTATGTATAATGTGTTACCGTACGTTGGAGAATTGACACACACAAAAGCTAAATGTGACTCATAATTAATGTTCTCCAAACAGAAAGCACTCCAGAGAACACTTGGCATTATGATTAAATCTTCCATTAGTGTAGAAATATGTCACGGCGCACGAGTTCTTCGAACAACAATTCAGAAGGCTGTATGACTCATGCGTTTTCTGTTCTGATCTTAAGTGGGTCCACCGTGCCTGTGCCTTATTAGGACAAAATGTACAAATGCCACCGTAAGCCTGCAGCAAAATACTGTTTTTTCCCCATTGTGATGAACAAGAGTAATTACTGCCCCAGGCGCAATGCATATATATATTATGCTTGAGGCAAATAGTAAGATGAGATAAAATCATTTTTATCAATATATAAAAAGGTGTGGGTTGTAAATGTCACATGCACAATAATTAATATTAACTTTGCAGTTGTGGAATGTACGTTAACCGCATTGACTTATTTATCCAGTTGGGAACTTTACACCTCTGCTCTGCTGCCTAATCCTCTATTGAACAAAGGAAAATTAAAGTGCGGCCGATGCATTTCCATCATTAAGTGTGTGTGTATAACATGAGTGTGTGTGGAGTGCCCAATGAAAGCTGAACAGGACTCTTACGACTCATGCCTCAAGGATACTGATTAGGTTTCAAGATGGTTGAAGTGCAAAATGTGTGTGTGTGTGTGTGTGTGTGTTCTTTGCTCTGAAAGAGATTATCAATTCCTTTTAATGTCTGCATTATTAGCCCTAAAATCCATAAAACAGTACATGAACGGTTTACTGTGTAAACGTTTTTTTATGACTATTATTATCACTACATTTCTCAGACACAAACTACATTCCTGAGCTAACGGTAGCTAATGTCGTACACTGTTGCCGGTGCAGAAGAGAGACGATGAAGATCCTCTACATAGAAATGAGTGTACAGGTTTTTATCAGGGATGTAGCAACCGACGCACTCTCTTCTCTGTCTAACGACTAAATATAAAGACAGATGATATGACGTTTCATGCAGCTGTGGAAAAGCGAAGCCAAAGTATCACCGTTGTGGGTTTAATACGTGTACATTTCTTCAGATGCACATGAACACTGAACTATGTAGTTATGGAGTTAAACCACTGAACCGGAAAAATAAAATTAAAAAGAGTGCAAAGGGGGGTTAAAACGCTGCAAAGCAAAGTAAAACGGTGAAAATGTCATAAATGTAACATACACTTAAAGCAGCAGGAGCCGAAATCAAGGGGGACCAACAAAAAAAAAACAAAACACCAGAATAATCACACGCCGCAGCTCTAAAGTGATATTTATGTATATTTTTTAGATCGCTAATACAGCAGTAGGCTACATTGCTCCTGAGGTGCTGGTACCCCTTCAGCTACAAGCCTCCAGTATTTGAGAACTGAGAATACCGCTTAGTTTTCATGATTTTAAAAACTGATTTCAAATACTTAAGTTTGTCGTCGCTCGAATTCAGCTGGGTCTCTTTTGTGTGGTAAAAACAAGCCAATCATCCCACGTCGAGGCCACCGTGAAGGCTGTGTTCAAAATGTATCACACACCCTGTTAGTTCAGTCAAATTGCAGACCTCAAAGTGGACCAAAGCAATTTAACAATCTAATTATTTATAATAACGGTGTTCAATCTGACCTGAGAGTTTGTAAAATATGATTTTAGAGCCATCTGAAAACATGAAGCAATGGTGATAGAAGCTCCTTGTATTATTTTTTTTTTTTTTTACCTCACTTTACATGCATACCTGAGTCATTGCTGACAGAGCCTTGGCCATTTTTCACATCGACAACCCAAGTCGCCTCTTTTCCCTCTGGTCCATCCTTCACTTTGAAGGCAAACACTCCACCGACCTTCTTGACCAGCTGCTCTCCCTCCTGCAAGGACACAAGAGGGCTTAGGTGAAAGGAATTATTTTTATACATTCATTTCAAATTCAATACACGTGACAACTGGTCGTTTTTGAAGAAAAGAGATCATGTGAAAGGCAAGGCAAGCACTGTAGCACATTTCATACCCAAAGAAACACATTGCAAAAACAATTAAAGCAAGTGAGCAACGGTGCACAGAATGGAAACGACAAAACAGACAGACGGATTCAATAAATTAGGTGCGTGTGACACGAGGAAAATCTGCAATGTGCGATAACATTTTGCAATAATGCAATGACAATGTAACTTGGAAAAAAAACAAACAAATACTTAAGTATGTACGTCAGTTATAAAAGGCACAGCTCCTGCTTTGAAAAGGTGCGCTGCTAACATTCATTCTGAGCAACCTACACCCACTCAATATAGAAATAGACAGATAATAGAAATGAAATTGCCTAATCTGAGATCTCAGAGTAGTTGACGGCTCGCTGTGGTTTCATCTCACTGGTCGAGTGGTGTGAATCCAGGGCTCCATCCGATAGGTCAAATGTTCACGTGCCGAGTGAACCAATACATGTACAATATGATGCTAAATAAAATCATTTTTCTTATTCGTTGTGTTTCAGGCAGTCAGTTGCGATGTGTGTATCTTGAATGTTCATCTGAAAATGACGAAAACCCTATTAACCAGTCGCCACTACGTTCAATTAAACGGGCAGTTTTTAAAGCAACTACTTGGTTTACGTTATTAATTATTCTGCTATTCGTTCCAGGGAAAAAGAAAATAGCTGAAATGTTTTAAAGGGTTTCCACAATTCATCACACATTAAATCAAATCACTGGAAGAACTGAAGAGTCATCCAGTAGACAGCACTCGACTGAATGGTCCCTGATTGTGACCACTTGAATCCAAGTCAATATGAAAATAGATTTTACATATACAGTATAATCCGACTGCCCAACATCTTCAAGCATTTCACCATCCCTGCGGCACACATGCGCCCGCAAATCATTAAAGTGGTTCTATTCTGCAATCTCTGGCTTTAGAGGGGAGATTATATTATGATGAATAATCAATACCTCACTTCAGGCATTCACGTACATGAATATACTGTAAATACGACACAGGTGGAGGGTTGGTTGTTTTCATAGCACAGTATGCCAACCTTTCAAAATCCGTTCATTCTGGTTATAAACGTGACCGTACCAAATGTGTCATAATAAAACAGATCGTTCCTGTTCTTGATTCTGATTAGCTGAGCCATGCTCGAAGCTGTGGTAAAACACTCTGTACACACACATCTGTGACCTGTTTTTTAAAAAAAAAGTTTGATTTGGTTATGAATTTTGATGTTACCAGATGAGCTATGCATGGAGGAGTGGTGGAAGGACGCGGAACGGGCTAAAGCAGGAGGTTAAAAAAAAAAAAAAAAAAAGACTGGAGATGTGAAATTTAATGAGAGAGAAACTGGAGAGCCGGAAAAGTCAAGATACAAACATGTCATGTGTCTGGAAACAGTCCGTTTGCCGACTTCAGACCTGCACAAAACTCTCTGATGCTGCCTGGAGAAATCCTGTGAGTCACGATCAACTGTAAGCGGGTTTAAATGTGAATATCCCTTCGATGTTACGGTCACCCAAACTAAAACGGGAGGAGATGCTGGAGCAACATCCTTACTTCGGACATCGGGCAATTAAAACGCACCTTTCCAGAGTCAAACAGCAACAGAGAGACGCACCAACATAACTAACCACTACTTCAACAACTGCAACATCCAGACAAATGTTAATAATCAGCCCAATCTTCTGCATCCATGTGTCGCCTGGTGGACAAAATGTTATGTGTTATCAGTACAGTATCAGTATTGCCTGTGTGTTTATTTTACGAAACCTTGCCTGGTATATGTTATAACTGTTTTATAAAAGTGTATGAAGGTTGGGACATGATCGGATGTTCTGTCTCTGTGATGTGTATACACGCTTATTAACAATAAAAACGGGAGAAAGATCAAACAACTACGTCCTACCACACTGACATCCATTAATCTCCTTAAAAACCTTACACCAAACTGCATTCAGACTCTTGGACCCTTCGGGAAATGCAGCGCTGAAAAAGAAAGGTTTGACTTTTTTTTTTTTTTTTTTTGATTTGGAGTCATCATTCATCTTACCCCCTCAGTGGTCAATGTTCACAACAGCAATGAATCTTTTCGATTTTACTGGTAGATAAACAATTTTATGTCATGTAAATGTCCGTGAAAGTGTGGTGCTGCTGCTCAAACTGTGCAGACTACGTACGGTAGGAAAAGCGTGTTACTTTTGTGGTTAAAGGACCATCAAACGCCCACAACCGTAAAAAATAAATAAATTTGTTTCTCATTTGTAACCACATTTGACAGATCCACACAGAAATACTTTGTGGAGGGAAGAAATGGGAACAAAGATTATATAAGACAGGGACGCCTTTAATTGGATGAAAACATGCGGTTTCCCTAAGATTAAAGTTAGAGTTGTTGTGTGCTGCTATACCTCCTGTAAATGTTTCTCAATCTCTTTGAAGACGGGGTAAGCTTTAAATCCCTCCAGACTGTTTCCCGAGCTGGTGGGGACCGCGGCAACCGAGGATCTGCGAGAAGAAAAACAAACAAACTTGTACGTGATGAAAACATGTTAAGTAAACTCTACACAATGGAGAAGGGCCAGCACTGACTACAATACTGCTGCTTTAAAGAAAGCACTTATTGGCACTTGTTGGTTATATTAAATAAAAGCATTAATGCACCTGCTTTGAACTCAACTCTTCCTGTAACAATAATATTTTTAATTAACGCAGCAGTGCTTGATAGTTTTTTTAGCATCACTGGGTTTGAGAGGGCAGGAGACTTACTCTACGCACCTACTCTTTGCCTTTTTGTTTTCAGGCTGTAGGATCTACCCCATGATGCGCAGATTTTGGCTAATCGCGGGTGTTTTTCCAGAGAGGTAGGAGGGTCAAATACGTGACTGACAGCTGTAATTACCGATCGCCGATCCGAATCCGTCAGATCGGCGATCGGGACGCGATATTACTGCTCTACTGTCTAGTGACTTGATTCGGGAAACCACTGCCGACACAGAGCCCTACTTAAAAAAAATATATAATAACAGAATATAGCAAGCTTCACCTGCCGATACTGATCGTGATCAAGCTAACTGTGATGTACATGTTTACCTGGTCTCATGAGGGAATCCCTTCCTGTAGAGAGCAACAACCACAGCTCCTCCTAAGCCAATGTTGTGTTGCAAGGCCACTTTTGCACCTGGGACCTGCCGTTTGCCAGCTTCTCCTCTGAGCTGCCAGCACAGCTCAGCACACTGGGCCAGGCCTGAGGGACGGCGAACAGCAATTCATTACTATTGACTGAATTTAGATAAGGTACTTTAAATAGTTTCTAAAAGGTTAACATAAGTGAAGAGGTTTAGATGTCATTACCAGGGTTTACAGCTTATGCCCTGGTTCAAAAACACTCGCACACACATAGCAACAGTCTCTTAAAATACACTCATATTTTATCTTAATTTTCTTTTTCTCAAGAGGAAAAAGAAGAGAAGTCAATTCCAGATGCACCAACATTCTTAACCGTCCAAATCTGGTCTTAGTCAAGTTAATGCAAATGTTAATGAATGTGACTGCAACTAACGATTACTTTCGATGTCGATTAATCTGTCGATTAAATTCTCAATAAATCGAGTGATTGTTTGGTCTAAAAAAAATGTCAGAAAATGGTGAAAGTGTTTCCCAAAGATCTTAAATGTCTTGTTTGATCCACAATCCAAACGATATTCAGTTAACTGTCACAGAGGAGGAAAGAAACCGGAACATATTCACATTTAAGAAGCTGGAATCTGAGAATTTTTGCTTCTTTTTTTTTTTTGCAATTTTCAAGAAATAATTGGAGAGGTGGTACTGACCGGACCCACTCTGCTTGACTTGATCAGCCCCCGACCAGCGATGCATTTACAGACCCACCACATACATTTTGCACATTTATGTTGGAGACTAGTTCACAGACTCCTTAAAACATCTCGAAAAACCCATTCTCTGCAACATCATCTCAGGGTTTTTATACTTTTAATTGCGGTCAGTGTATTTTTTTTTAGTATTTCTTTAGCTTCTTTACAAATGAAATAATCCAATCATTCTAATTACTCTAAAACTTAGGTCACAGAAACGTTCCCGAACACCAAAAAAACAAAGGGCAATAGAAAATATAGACAAGGTCTCTGCAGTTAAACGCACCACCACACACTGTGATATTTTGTCTTAAACATCACCATCAATGCATTACTAAAAGTGTCTTCTCCAAATGGTTACAGTCCTTTTAAATGTCTCAGGCTCCAGGTGAAGACCCTGAAAACATTCTCCACAACACTCCGAAATAGTGTGCGCAAATGTTTGGATGTTTGTTTAAATCAAGTTTACACCAAAAATTCACCATGAGACTAGTGGAAAACTTGAACTATTTGCAAAAGACTGCAAAGACAAATCCTAAAACCTGCCAGTTCAGTCTACTCGTGTGACGAGACGTGACGGTGTATTGTTTTCAGCGTTTCTTTCAGCTCTTTGTAGCACAGCTCTGCGCTGCCTTCACAGGCATCATCTTCAGAATTTGACCAAAATGACTCAGAATGGCTCAGAAAAAACTGAAGCGCTCCTCCGCTGTAAATAAAGAGTTCCTGTCTTTCCTGTCACAGTGTTATCACCGTATTTCCACATTTACAGGAGGGATATTCTGCTGTCAGACCTGTAAGTTTGTACTGGATGTCAGGGATCCCAAGTGTCACAGTCAATATTTCCACAATGCCACGAGCTGAAAGGCTGAAATTTGAAAAGTGTAGCCGTGATCACCTAAGGATTAAACAGTTTCAAAATGAACGTGATTGGAGAAGCTTTTGTAAGTTTTTTGGTCACGAACCAAAGTAAAACCTCTTTAGTGAATCTCAACGATAGAATTTTAACGCCAAATGAGGGTTTGCGCTGGCACAAAGCATTAGTAAATCTGGCCCTTTGTGTCAAAAAGTGACAGAACCAAGTAAATTGTGAGTCACGAGCATCATCGTTTTTCTGTGTCACTGTTATTAGTGTTTGCTCGTTTGTAACTCAGGTAGCTGCCTGTCCATAAAACCTCGCTCACTGGTTAAGAATAGCAGATAAACGTCCAATATTAGCTGCTGCTGAGGCGGTGAGGAACATGGATAATGGATAGGGGGGGGCGTTGATCCCAAAAAGGTTGAGAACCACTGCTCTAAAACAGTGTATCCACAATGAGGGGTGAAAAGTTGACTCCTAATCTGACAACTCACTCCCTAATCTTGCCAGGGTCAGCTCCTGCACTGGCGTTATGGCTAAGCATTTCATCCCATCTGCTTAATGAGCTTTTGCATTTCTCCATTATCCCAATAAGCTAAAGTTCTTAAGGGTAAAGACCTCGTCATGGTACGTCGTTTACATTCAGCGGCACTCTTCTAATCTTCTCCAAGCAGAGTTGCTTTTGGGCATGTAATTTGAATTACAATGTCTAAATGCGACACTGAGGGGTTCAGCAGGGAAATTATTAAACTGGAACTTCTCCAGATAAATAAATTACCCACAAAGAAAAGTTCAAAGTTCATTAAATGGCATTCAGTAAATTCTTCTGTAGAGAAGATTACAAACGTGCATTCTTAGTGACAAAGGATGATCACAAGCCTTCTTATCCTTTTCTTCTCTGAAGGCTTCAGGGATGTGTTCATTCACCACATACAAAGTGTTACTCACATTCACCATGTGAGTAACACTTCAAGGTCCCTGTGTCACATCAGTATATTTCATCTTCTTGAGGTTGTACACCTCCTGTAGGAGTGCCCTGGAGGGGTCAGACCATTAGCAGTTGATATTTCCTCTCACGGTGTTCCCGAGGCAGAGGTTGGAGCTTTACAACCTGGATTAGGAGCAACACTGTGGATCAGACAGAGCTTAGCTGACACCCACACACTGGGAAAATGACCCAGGATACAGAGCGAACAGTGATGTCACGGAGGGGAAGCAGCGATGCAGAAAT
The DNA here is from genome assembly GCA_037367275.1 of Coranthus polyacanthus. NCBI lineage: Eukaryota > Metazoa > Chordata > Actinopteri > Kurtiformes > Apogonidae > Coranthus > Coranthus polyacanthus. Next base: position 2,670,672 of record JAPQRN010000010.1, read on the forward strand.
AATCATAATGAAGGAATGACATGTGAGGCACGACAGAAGAGTAGAGAAAGAATGAAAAAAAATTCATCAAAAAGGTAAATGCAAACAACAAAAAGACTCATTTAAACGGCGCGTAAGAGAATAATGGAAAAACCATGCCCATGTTTAAATGTTTGTACACAGAAAACCGAAGAAGCTGTGACTATGAACATCAAAACAAAAAAGGAGTACATCAAAAATATCCAACTGGAGAGGTACGAGACTGAGAAGATGATGGTCACTGCTGCCACGCTGTCTGCTCAGTCTCGTCCCTCAACGGTTTAATATGTGGACAGATTACAGGGGACGTTTGCCAAAGCCACAGCCAGCTGCCCCTAACATGCAGGCCGAGGATCACTTTTTTTTAGGTTCAACGCTAGTGGTCATCACTATGTGGCAGACGCCACCTGGTGGCCACAAGAGTCAGGGTTCAGAGACGGGGTCATCGCAATCAGAAAAACCTGAGAATATCACAATTAAAATGCTTTTTGGAAACACTTTACAATACATCACCGACTTTGATCATCAGTTGAGGATTGTTAACTCCTTAGTTACTTCATACATTAAATTATTTGATATATTTTAGAATTTAAAACCCACGGCTTGATTCGTTTAACGCGGATTGCTGAAGCCTTTCGACTGGATGTTAAAATATCCATATATTTCACATCAGCAGCTGTGATTATAATGTGGATGGCTGCTGATGCTGAAAATGTCACGGTAAAAAATATTACCCAAGACTAGGATATGAATCTGAATTTAATAGGTCATATTCATCTCTCTATCTACTGAACCAAAGCAAAATGTCAATAAATATAATTAAAGTCTACATACCTGTGGCGCCCAGAGGATGTCCTTTAGAGATAAGACCACCACTAGGATTGATCACAAACTTGCCTCCATATGTGTTGTCTCCTCGGTCAATCAGGTCACCAGCTTTTCCTGCAGAGGTTATGAAACACACCAAGGTAAACACAAGATAATACTGATACTTTTTGCACAGCAGTATTCAGCAATAAAGACATAATGGTGTTATATTAGGGCTGGCAAAGTTAACGCTGATTCTGGAGGCCTTGACGCTTTTTTTTTTTTTTTTTTAAAGCAAATTAATCATATTACCAAGCTTAACAGCAACTTCCTCGCGTAATTCCAGAGCGGATTTATACTTGCTCTGCATTACTGCGAGGGAAACGGAGATTACAAAATGACTGAGACATCCCCCGGTGTGACGAACGGCAGATTCTGTTAGAAAAAGCTTCCAGATGGAACCTCAGATCCTAACACTGAGACGGGATCAAGCTGCGTTTGACAAATTACGCTGGCAAAATGTCAGGACAAGTCTGGCAACAAAATGGCAGCAACTAAGCTAATCAATGCCATCGCTAAATGACAGCAGGCCCATCGATAGCTTCGAGGCTTTGCTCAGTTCACCACAGGCAACCCATCATACAAACCAGCTTCGAGGGGAACTATTGTCAAAACAATTCAGGACTTTTATGGCAGTGAAAAGGCAACAAAAGCAGACCAGTTGACACAAGCTACATTTATTGCACTGATTGAGGCGACTGAGCCACAACTACAGCACACCTAATCAATAAGCCTAAAGCGAACGAGTGCAGTTGCCATTTGTTATCGATTTGTTATCGATTAGATGTTGTGGTTGCTTTCCGATGTCTGGTGGTAACGTAGCTTGTGCCAACCTCTCTGCTTCGCCAGCAAAAGAGTGTCTGGAAGAGTTCATAAATGTTGACCTACGTGAAATGCAGAGGACAGGTGTAACACGACAAAATGACATAAAAGACGCAACAAGACTTAGAAATAAAAGATGAAACAGGTGGAAAATGATGTAACAGCATCAGCATGAGCAAGAGTAAGAGGTAACAACAAGAACAAGATGTAACAAGATATAAAAAGATGAAAAAAAGAGACTTTCAGACACATTGTTTTGACGGTGGAAGAGTCAGTAAAATTGTAGCCATTGTGGCAATTGAAGATAAAATAGATTTTTTGGGTCTTGAGCTGAAAAGGTTTGGGAACCACTGATTTATAGAAACACTTTTTTGCAGTAAGATGTGCAGTGTAAACTGAGCCATCCCTCACCCTCGGGACACAGCCCCAGGGCCTCATATGTGATGAGTTCATTGGCTGAGAAGCAGTCATGCAGTTCGACCACATCGACATCCGCGGGTGTCAGACCTGCAGCCTCGTAGCACTTTTTGGCAGCCGTCCGAGACATATCGTATCCCACCTGCACAGGAAAAAAAAACTGGCTTGATAGAAATACGGTACAAAGGTATCTTTAGGAAAGTGGCTTAGCGCGTTGTAGAAGAACTAATCATACATGAGTGATTTAGGACTGGACCCATTCACCATTTTTTTTTCTCCATAATTTCGGATTTTCTTTAAGGCGCAAAGACAATGTCGACATGAATCAGCATGTCGAAATCTATGTAAAAAGACTGAAACTGCCTTTGGGAAACATTTATTGGATGTGTACTTTAGGTTTTAGTTTGGCCCAAGTTCCATTGACGAGCACTGAGGGAGTCGGGCTTATGACCTATACTGCATCCAGCCACCAGGGGGCAATCGAGATGATTTGGCTTCACTTGGGAAGCTGTCGAGTCCATCTATACATACAATCAACGATTTATACAAATTGTACCAAGTCAAATAAAATAATTATTAAAAAGTAAGTCATTAGAAATGAAATCCATGAAAGGTTTGAGTGACAGATGTTCAGCATCACACATTTCTTACCATCTTAATGCAGCTGTTTTCATCAAACGTGGAGGTGAGGTCTGTCACCATTTCTTGGGCCACAATCTCAACTGCCTGGTTTTCCAGATGGTGCTTCCTGACAAAAGCCTCACTGGCCAAAACTGCAGCTCCAGCACCATCTGACGTAGGGCTGAAGGGAGAAGAAACAGCATCAGAGGCAGCACAAATGTTTGCGTTACAGGCAGTTGGTCTTAAAATGACTGCTTGACTTTTATCATGAATCTATAATTGTTGAGATTTTCCACTTTAAAGTCTGCGATTGTGTGAGTCTCTCACCAACACTGCAGAAGGGTTAGATAGTCAAACACCTTCCTGGAGTTTTTCACCTGCTCCAAACTGTACTCATCCTGGAACTGGGAATACCTGCAAACACACACACATACACACACATTCAAACACAAAACTTAAACCTTGAAACGTGGATTTTTTTTTTTTTTTATTCAGCTGTTCTTACGGGTTGTTGGTCGAATGCTTGTGGTTCTTCCAGGCAATTTTGGCAAAGTGTTCTGGTTTAGTGCCTGAAGGAGATTCAATCATGAGCAGTGATGTTATAAATCCAAAGCCAATCCGAGAAGTAGCCATGACTTAACATCTTTTACTTCAGTAGGTATTCTTTTTAACAACATGTACCATATTTCTCCATATGTTCCCTCCCAGCGTTGCCAAACATCTGCGGAGCTGCAGGAGCTGCCACCATCCCGTAACGGTTGATCATCACCTCCATGTGCTTGTCCATTGGATTTGTCCTGTCCATGAACTAGAAGAGAGCGGCCGCTTTAAATGTTAGTTTACTGGTTCCTTTGTTTGTTTTTCACCTTATTAAAAAGGCAACAAAGCAAACAGTAACAACTAGAGTAATAAAAGTTTCAAAAGTGTAAAATGATCACAACACACCTGACACAGATTACAGCTACAATAAATATGTTAAGGAAACATAAAGTTTAAACATTTAGGAACGTCTGAATACTTAAACGTCCCGTTTGGATCATAAAAGATACAGATGTATTTATATTTATTTTTGTTTTCAGGTAAGAATTCAAGATTAAAAAGCAACAAACAAATCCACCTTGACACATCAATGAGCAAACACGTGAATGAGGTCTGCTTTTTAACACTTTTTTATTATCAAATCCTAATAAAATTACGCAGCTATAGTTTTATACCTTTGAAGACAAAGAGCCTCTCTCCATTTTTTCAAATCCAAGAGCAAGCGCGCAGTCAGCAAGACCTGCAGCAGGGTTAGAAATTCCAATGAGTGACTTTTGACCAATAAATAATAAATGACACTGTGCCAGAGGATGGACAACCCCCAATACTGGAATTACCTCTAGTCTCACAAAGCCCACACCCAAGATCAAGTTCAGACCAAATATTCACAACAGGATGAAAGCGTCTCAGGAAAAAGTTGCGGCAGCGTGAACTGGCCCGTCTCAGATCAACTCCAACCGGCTGAAGGCATCACCTGTGACTCAGCTTGTCAAACTGCCGGTGGCTGGTTTTAACCCACAGTGTTATGTTGATGCATGTTTTCTCTCGGTGTCACTAAGCAGTGCGGCGTTATTATCGGCTGCTCCCCAGGTAGAATGCCAACGACTTTCTCAACCCTTTTGTTTTTTTATGTTTTCATCGTCAATACTGGAAATGGAACTATAGGAGGTAATTCTCGCTACCCTGATTAATTGTTTATGCTACAAATTATATCCAGCGATAATAGAAGCCTGACCTCAGAATGAAAGTACAGAGAGTCACTGCTATGGAAACAATACACCACGTCATCTTGTGAACTAGACAGTTTTCAAAACATTGCAGGCCGGAAGTAAGGCTGCAACTAACTATTATTTTGAGTGTTGATTAATGTTCAGATTTTTTAATTTAGTCCACAACCCCATGATATTCAGTTAGAGGAGGAAAGAACCCAGAAAATAATTCTAATTTAAGAAGCTGGAATCAGAGAATTTAGACTTTTTTTCTTAAAAAATTGCTCAAACCAATTATTGGTAATCAAAATAGTTGACGATTAACTTAATAGTCGCAGACTAAGTAGATGCAAGTGTCAGCGAATCGCTCATGAGTCTGGTGTGAAGTGTGTTTTCTGATCCTCCGCAGCCTACAGAGGCTTCACTCTTAATGTACATCGTTTAGAAGCGTCCCTGACTCACCTCCCTGGACCAGCTGGCGTGCCATGAAGAGGGCGGTGGAGCCCGTGGAGCAGTTGTTGTTGACGTTGATAATTGGGATCCCAGTCAAACCCAAGCTGTGGTAAATGGCCCTCTGCCCACAGGTGGAGTCTCCTGAGAGAGGAACGCACAAGACGATGAGACGCTTTCTGCATTTTCATGTATGTGGAAAATACTACAGCAACTGAGACACACATTTTTCTTTCATGACCAAAAGATTTCACATGAGAATACGCATAACCACAGTAAATAACATATAGAGATGGACAACATACTGAATTAACTTGAGTTTCTGTTTTTGAAGGATGTGAACATTTCTGAATATCTTTTGTGCCGCATTGTCTACCAACAGTGCTTTTACTTTATTTAATTTGTAACACTCACTGGCCACTTAACTGGATACAAGTGGCCAGTGAGTGTAGATTTAATAAAGAAAACTACTTTCGAATTATGTTTTGTCTTGACTTCACGTAGCCAGAAAAAAAATGCATTAAAATTTCAGTCCATAACACTGATGCAATATATCACCCCGCTCTAATAACGTGCATGAATTATTCATATTTAGCATCTCAGTGGATTTAACAACAGGCAAAAAAAAAAAAGGGTCACAAAGGTCTTACCGTAAACATATCCGACACAGGCTTGCTCAATGGCAGAATATGGGATTCCTGCGTCTGCCAACGCCCTCTGACCTAAATCAGAATGCAGACGCACAATAATAAAACTACCGCGGCACATGTTACCCAACACTTTCCATTCCATAAATATTCACAGGTGATATTTTGAGTCATTTTCTGCAAAGGCAAGGACCTGCTTCCTTGGCCATGTCGGGGTAGTCATAGTTCTCCCGGGCTCCAGGTTTGTCAAACTGCAGCAGAGAACAGAAAATTCACCATGAGACACACGTTTCCTGGTTTCTAATGCAGGATAACATTCTCTTTACATTATGTCAGTCAACTCTATCAGCACTACACCTGTTTCATGACGATACGTAAGTGGTGGAATAGATAGATAGATTATTTTATTTAAGTACAAAACTGTAGTGTGTGTACTTTACTTGAGTATTTCCATTTAGTGCAACTTTATGTCACTCCACTCCATCTCAGTGGCAAATTTTGCACTTTTTACTCCACGGCACTTGACTGACAGCTTTACCTACTATTTACTCTTCAGATCAAATGTCTTCAGCTGCTTCTCTCCAAATGCGTTGATCTTAAATGTTTGAGGATTAAGTGTTGCTTCGGGTGTGGATTTTAAAACACACCCTATTAAACCAAATAAACTCCCAAAACCCCTGTTGGATTGGCTGGAAAATGCATCGTCACAAAGCTGTCACTCGTTTTAGAGATACATGCTTCTCACAGGACAGCGGCTTTACAAACATAATGATGCCTGTACATGAAGCTACTTAACAGTGTATTAAGTAGTTTAAATGAGCGCCTTACACATCCACAGCAGTAAAATACAACACACACAAATGAGGCAGTAAAATAAATCCCAAATCATCATATATAGTAGTAAAAAAAACCACTGACAGGGATCATTATACTGCTCAATGACTACTTTCACTTTTCATACTTTAAGTTTATTTTGACTTGAGTGAGGTTTTGGATGCAAAACCTTTACTTGTAGTGGAGCACTTTCACAGTCAAAAGCAACGATTTCAACAAATGCAAGAAATGTAGTGTGGGTGCAAGACCAGACCTGAAAGCCTTATTTTTTTGTTCAACATATTTAGTTAAACTTTTATTACATGACCTGAGAGGTGACAGGGCTTAGAGCAGCTTTGGAGTTGACAGGTGACCCTTAGCACACTTTACTCTGCTGGCCATGAACTATGGACTGAAAATATCTGATACAGATCCAACACACGTCAAGCCTTTAGCCGACACCTGCAGCTAGGTTAAATACGGCTAAAGTATTAGAAATTACAAAATGCAAACATAACCTGAAGCAAGTTGTCTGTTTTAGCTAACCTAGCTAGCGTTAGCTAATGTACACAACACTGTGGGCTGTGACAGACATTAATAAAGGCACATAAAGAGCTCATTTAGCTGTTAATGTTCTCTAAATGAACTGTAAAGTCGCTGCTTGTTGAAATTACTGACTGACCTTTATGTTACAGACGTTTAACGCAGAGCAGCCTTGTCTTAGCCAACCATGCTAGCCCGATGCGTTACATAAGGTTTTTCTTGCTGATGGTAAACCTGTTAATAACGTTACCTTTGTCATCCCAACACCGATGACAAACACTTTGCTCGTCTTTCCAGGTGCCATGGTCGGTCTACGTTCAGCAGCTGGTCCGCAGACAGGTCTAAGTCCGGCACAAAGCAAAATAACAGCAGCAAATAACTTCTACGGTCAGAAACGCCGCCGTTTGGCCTCTTTACTTCTCTACTCTTTGGCAGCACTGACACCAACGCTGTCCGCCAAAGATCGTGTAACTTCGTCGAGATGAGTCGCTCTATTATCTATGAGGGAAAAAAACGGTTTTTCTGCCTCCTTTGACGTTTGGAAAACAACTTCGGGGCGCACTACCGCCACCCACTGTTCTGGAGTGTGGGCTAAAGTTCTACCACGTCTAATATTTTTTAATAAATAAAGTAGCACTGAGTGACTCTTCTTCTCGTTACACAATATTATTAAACCAAAGGATGTAATATGTTTTAAAGCGCAGAATTAGGGCTAGGAGATAAAACGGCACCATCATCGTCAAAACACACATTTTTCTTTTGACTTGAGGTTTTGTTTCGTTTGCCTTTTCAAGTAAAACACTCACAAAGCGCAATTACACAATGAGGTTGAACGAACATTTTGTCATTTTGTTTGTTCTACGTCTAGATTTGTGAATGTTTCTCATGTTCTGCCCATAAAGAATCATTTAAAACCACAAATGACCATCAGCTCTCTGCAACTTTCACTCAGGAAATCAGCCTTTAAACTGGAAGGCAATAATTATCTGACTTTTATTGATGTTGGATATGAACATTTTTAGCCATGTAGTCTGACGATGTTCTCAGAATATAGGGTTGTGGAGAGTCTAGGTGCTGTGACAGCTTCTTGTTATTTACTAAAAAAAATATGCATTTTCACATAATTTTGGACCTATATTATTACAATATTCGACCTATGTCTTATAATAGTATATATATAATAAGATAACCCTGTATAAAGTCATTAAAGAGCCCATAGACCTATAGCTCTTTTCGATCAGCTACAATTCCTATAATATTTTCCAAGTGGGACACCATCGTCAGCCCAGCTTCATTCAATCGGACCAGATATCACTACTTTTCTGTCAAAACGCAAAGAAAACCCTCAACCCAGAAGTGTCGCCTTTCAGTTTTATTGAGTCAGTGAAAAAAGCCTTGATTGAGCAGCGCATGGATTGATCCAAGATGTGTGTGTGTGTGTTGATCCTCTGCTGTTAATGTTCATCATCAAACAAGCCACAACAGCTCCTGAAGAATCATGTTCTACCAGGAAACAGGACGGCGGACGTCCGGCTGTGGTTCATTCAACGGTCCCTGCGGCTCGTCAGCACTTGATGAACTTGTGTGTGACTTCGTATATTCCCACCGACTCGCTGACTTTCTCATCATAGTCTGTCCAGTCCTGAAAAGATTTGATGGAGTCAAAGACACTATTAACAGAGCAGCATTCATGGAGTATTTTCAGATGAAACCACCGAGAGAAGCTGGAGGATTTATTAACTCAAGAGCTGCAGCAAAATAACTCACGGAACCAACGGGGCAGGAACAAAGCGTGAACGTTATGTTTCAAGTGAATAAAAACGAATGCACAGTGAGGAACATGTCGTACCCATTACGCTTACTTTTTCTTGTAGGTTGATTTCAGGAAATGGTGTACCAGATTCTGCTCCTTGTGCAGCAAAACCAGCCTTGGAGAGGTTTAAAAAAAAGGACAAAGTCAGCTGCGAAAAAGGCAGACTATTCACGCTGACCTAAAGATCTTCTGTTTGATTCTTTTTTTTTAAGTTTTCTGTCCTGACGCAAATCGTTTTTTATTCTATGGTCACGTAAAGCACTTTGGAATGTATGAATAAAGTGTGACTTACTGCCGTCCTCCACAAATAAATGTATTCAAACAAAGATTCTCACTTGCGGTTGGAAATCGACGGGCTCCAGACCCCGACACTCAAACTGCACCATTGTCTTGAACCTTTCACTATCCTCGGCCTTTAACAGAAAAAAAACAAAACAAACATGCTGACGATGGCCGGAAAAACAAACGTCTCTCGGTCTACGTTAACAGACACATTTCCTGCGGACGTTGAAATGATTTCTCAAAGTCTTTTAGAGCGCCATACATTTTCTCGAAATCCGCAACGTCGTGAAGAGAAAAATTATATTCAGAAGCAGTTTAATTTGTGCTTTTCAAGCTAAAACCGTCAATGTAGCGCTGATTAAGAATGACACAGATTAACTCTGTTAGTCCTTAATCCTTCACCTCGAGAAAAGACAGAAGGACCAGTTTAAATCCAAACATCTACCTACTTTCAAATATTAACCAGAGGGAAGTAGTTTGTTTACTCTTCAGGTACAGTTTACCTCGAACATACAACGTGTCTCCTTTGTGGACTTTCAGGATTATCTCCTTTCACAACATGCGTTTCTATTTGCAACAAGGAACAAATCTGAAATGCACACAGGTATTTAAAAAGGTCAGACAAACAGCTGTAACAGTGTTTTAAAAACAATGTCTGCTTACATTGTAAGGTGTAATTGTGTCCCCAAGGATATCTGTAAGAAAACAGTTCACGTGTTGTAACTTTTTTTTTGGGGGCTTTCATCTCAAAACATAACAACGCAGTGAGATAACGAACACATTTCATACCAATTGAATTCTCCCTGGAACACAGTTTACACTTCTGCACCATGCTGGCACTTCCTCGACCTCCTTTTAATGGCACGTTTTCCTGCAGAGACACGTGCAAAACACAGAGGATGTTTGCTGGGTGTGTAATAATTTAAATACAATTTGGCAAAAGTGAGTATTTCCGTGCTTACCACTAGAGTCACATACTGCCACTTATCTGGGATCTCGCCACAGTTCCCACACTTGAGCTACACGGAACACGTAAAAAAAAAAAAAACAGAAATGAATGACTTTTAAAGTACATATCTTACTGTTCGAGGCTACGAGGTCACATTAAAGACTCAATAAACGGAGCCTCTTGTGTTTTACGTTACATTCGAATCACAGCAGCAGGTCACAGATAAACACCGGGGAAACTTTTTACTCACTCAGTATACTTAAACACAAATTTACCATTTTCTGCAGGTTTCTACTTCTACTCCACTACCTTTGTCCGACAGCTTTAGATACTTTTCAGACGACAGTTTTCATCCTCTTCCTGTTTTACAGAACATGATGCTTTTCCCAACTGTACATAAAATAGTTCAAATGAGCTCAACCTTTAAACACAGATGTACATTTCGCTGATGATACTTTTGAATGCAGAACGTTTTCTTGTAGTGGACTACTTCCACGGTGCAGTATTAGTACTTTGACTTCAGTAAAGGATCTGAATACATCTTCACTAATGACTTAAACAAGTAAAACGCAACTATTTCAGTCCAAAGTGTTGAAAACCTAGATTTCATTCACTGTTTTCCATATTAGAATGAATGTAGGAAAAGAAAGTACAATATTTAACTCTGAAATGTACTAGAGTAGAAGTACACAGTAGCAGAAAGTGGAAATACTTATTATTTCAGGTGATTAAGGTAAACCTGAGCACCTGTTGCACGTCCAGTGAGGGCTTGAGGCTGCTAAACCTCCCTATGATTTTAGAAATGACCTATTTTTATTGACTTTAAGTTTGAAATGAATGGATCTGATTAGATGTTGGTTCAGCAAACTGTGCGAACTGAGGCGTAGATAAAGCATGAGATAACAGTATCTGCGCAAACGCGTTTCCTTCGTTGTCTAGCGGGATAACGCGTGTACAACACTGTGGACAGACACAGCTGGCTCCTCCGTGGAAACCATCCAAACGTCCATGTAGCATGCTAGCTTCACATGCTAGCCGGAGAGCCGCCGTACCTTCAGGAACCAGCGGAAGTCCTCGCCCTCTGGTCGCACTTTGGTGACATTCTCCAGAGTGGCTTGAAACTGGAGCCCAAATTTCTGTCACAAGCACGACAAGACGTTAAAACGCACCCAAAGTGAGCCAAACGGGTTCATTGTTTACACCAGAACGAGCCGCGGCCAATACGTACCACCATCTTGAAGCCGTCCCACTGACAGCTCCTCCTGCTGCCTTCAGGCGCACCTCGTCAATTTCAACTTCTGAGTTTAAAAATAAAGCTTTGCTCATCGTTAGGTGGAGCTAGTAAGATAGCTACTGACGAAAATACATTGTCAAATAGTACACTTTTAACAATCGTTGTGTTTTAGAAAATTAGCCGCACTGTTTTGTTGTATCTCGCCATACATGGTAAAAAAGCGTTAGCGCGAAACTGACACAATTTTAGCTGTTTTTTTTATATATAACGTATACACGGAGTCTTTCCACGAATTACTGCTAATTAAAAATAGCATATATTATTCATTTCCGGCCGGTTGGTCGATGTGACGGTGCTTAATGTTCGTAAAGCCGCTAGTGCGCAAAGGGAGCATATTTTCCACGGGAAAATGCGCCACCTAGTGGACGATGAATGAAGTAGGAGGAACAATAACTGACAGTGATATTCCCACCTGTTCCCCTGATATAATGAAGGTGATTATACGTTTATTTATCAACTAATTTATTTTCAATGACTGAGCCGAAGTGAACGATAGAAACAGAGCCCTCGTGTGGCAAAATGTGGCAATTGCAATTGTAAAACTAGAAAAAGTAAATACATTGAAAAATGACCAGTGGGATGAGTAAATGAATGAATGAATGAATGAATGAATGAATGAA
>JAPQRN010000010.1:2682675-2703642 GCA_037367275.1 Coranthus polyacanthus
AATGAATGAATGAATGAATGAATGAATGAATGAAAATCACAGTAATAAGCACTCATTTCCTCAAAAACATGTACCAACTGTAACCTAAAAAAAATCACTCCTAAAGTTAGTTTAGAGTCTTATTTCTCCAGGATATCTGAGGGTTGGGGATAGGAGAATTAAAAATATGATGGGGAAACAGCGGGTTGTTGTATCTCCGAAAACGTGGCAACTGGTAGGATTTTTTTCTTCCTTACCAACCACAGCCAATCCAGACTTGTCCTTGAATTGATTAAAAATAAAAAATATCTTTGTAATTTTGGATGGAATGGAATTTTTCACGATGATAGAGTAGCCTATAGAAAATCAGGTTACATTGTTTACGTTTTAATTTTCACATATAAATTACATTTTGAGCAATGACTTCGAGAATCAAATGTCAAACCGTTTTTCCACTTTCATTGTAACATGGTCATGAACGCCCATAACTGAAAAAAAAAACCCACATAGGCCTATAAATATGTGGATTATTAATGATAGTGTTCCGCTCCCAGCCTGAAATGACCCACATCCGCGTCCAATGTTGTATAAAATGACACCAGTTCAGACTCTGACGCTCGGCGACATGATTTTATTGACCATTAAGTAATCGATGATATCATTCAATTAGAAATCAACAACCTTCAAGCCAATACAACAGCCATACAGTACAAATCTCTGGTACAAATCACTCATTCATTTGCATTATACACGACAAACACAGCACGGGGAATACAAAAATGTATACAGCTGTTTTTAACTGTAACCTAATGCTAAAGAGTGGAATCGTGTGGATACTTACTGTACATGTTAACCTGAGGCAACATTGCAGAGGCATTGTGGTGGGTCTAGGTGGTTAATGCAGCCACACACCTGGGATAACTCATATTGCTGGGGCGCTCGTCCCCTTCATCACATCAGTATCCGAGTCTTTTTCAAAGTATTATTATTGTATTGTCAACCTGAGAAGTGTGCATGTTAATACCTTGACCTTGTTCAGCAGAGCTTTTAGTTCTCCTTGTGGGGAAGATGATATAATACACTAAGTGAATTATATATCTGAATTCAAGTAGCCTCTTTGGGTGAGGAATCCTGTGTGAGTGAGTTCTGATTCATACAGCCATTATACGTGTGGTGACGCATCCCAAGAATGTAACAATACCCTCAACTGTAGTCAAATACAGCAGCCAGTTGAACTTCCAGCCTTTGGCTTCATTAGTTTGGTAGTGACATGTGGTAATCTGTACAAAAACAAACAAACAGGTGTTTTCACTGCGTGCACAGATGTACAAAGTGAATGAGGTGGACTGTGTGTAACCAACAGACCCTTAGTGTAAGCTTTTTACACTCAACAAGACAATAAGGGGACTTCAAACACTGAAAGAAAGAGTAGGAAACACTCCCAAGATTGTCAGCATAAATACAGAGTGAAATCCTGGTCAAGTTGAACTCATCTTCAAATCCTTCTTGCATGGGACCCACCCAGACCCTTATCCGACTCCCCAGCTAACAGGGGTTCAAGTTTTATCAGTCATTAGAAATAAAAAATAAAAAAAGGTTTCCCCTCTTTTATTCATCATTGGCATGGATTTCCATGGAGCAGCAGGGGATACATAAAAAACAAAATGCAAATCTGGGAGGAAAATGCATGAGGTCGATTTCAACCGACGGTCTCATCACACAGACATGGACAGTTTCTCTTCCACCCTGTGACGAAAAATCTAAATCCCAAATTCAACAATTACAATGAAAGTAACTAATACCAAGAGTAGTCATAATAAAAGGCATTTCAATTCTCTGGTTGTTTTTTTTTTTTCTTTTCTCCGTTCCTCTTCTTAAATACAGTGATGCCAACAGGCGTTATTTACAGCGCTACCTCCACACCCCTCTCCCCTGTGAAGAGAGGTGTGACGAGGTCAATGAGGGCGGCTGCTGGACTCTGACGTCCGCCGTTGCCGCGGAGTGCTGTGACCGTTCGTGCAGCCGTTGTGCCGCTTGCTCAGTCCGCCGTTCAGAATGTCTTGGATGTGCTGTACTATCAAGTTGATCGCCACTGCAGAACGAGAGGGAATGAGTTACTGTTACACAGAAGGACTTAACTATGGAGTATTACGGCCACATTCAATGTGCCCCCCCCCTCGACATATCAGATTATTTATCCTCAATGTGGCTCCAACGCTCCCTCACACTGAATAGAGCGGGTTTTCCAAACGATTAATAATTCTGTTCTTACCAAGGTTATCAGCTCCTCGTGGGATGATTACATCTGCATACTTCTTGGTCTAGTTGAAGTAAAAATAAGATCAATGCTCAAGTTACAGGACAGACAACATTCTTCCTCGTGTTCAGATGCGAGTCAATTATTTTGTAAGAATTTCAATTGTGTCAGGAAGAAAAATACAATGGGTAGATGCTTGAGCGAGTCACTTACTGGTAAACAGAACTCCTCGAAGGCTGGTTTCACAAAAGTGATGTACTGCGCCAGCACTTGCTCCAGCTCTCTGCCTCGCTCACTGATGTCTCTTAGAACTGAAATAAATTAAAAAAAAAACAAAACACATGACCATGAACAGCCATGCAACAAATCTATAAATCAAAGACGTCGACAATCACGCAACACTTTCATCGTCAGTAACCTGGAAGAAGCCCATTGCCAACAGTACTTGGATTAAATACTAAATACTACATGCAGTAATCTACAGCCACTGCGGGTGTTCAGGGTTTCTGCAGGTTTTGACAAGTTCAATTTAAGACCCTTTTTACATCCTGTTGTGCTGAGGCCAGACTCTGATGGCGTTCCCGATGTAAATACAGAACAATATTGCACATTACAGAACTAGTTTTCCATAGTTTGCATTAGTCCTTGTTTCATGATGGTTTTGTATGTTTGTTTCAGCATGACCAATACAAATTTTTCACAAAAAAAAAAAAAAAAAAAGTGTTAAATGCGTATACCATATACAATGAAATGCACTACACTACAGCCGTTACAACCACACACACCTCGACGCGAGAGTCGTGTGTCTGGATCTGTGTCGACGAACAGCTTCATCTGGAATAGGTCCCGGATCTCCTGTGAGTAAAACATCAGGATCCCCTCAAACAGGACCACATCAGCCGGATACACTGTAACAAACTCGTCTTTCCTGAAACACACAGACGAGATGCCTCCCATCATCAGTGATGAGGTTCAGATGATAGTGTTCTGCCACATTTCAATCCATAATTAAAGCGCCATTATGCAATCAAACCAAATGTTCAGCTGAACTGGTTTTATCACGAATGGTTATTGTTATGCAGTTTTATCAACATTTAATGATAAATGCAGATTAAAACTAACTGAGTGACAACAGCTGCTCACCTGGAATGAGTCACAAAGTCATAAACTGGGATCTGGACAGTCTTCCCCTGCAGTATCTGTCTGAGCGTTTGCATTATCAGTTCATTGTCAAAGGCATCTGAGGACGAGAAAAAAAAGACATTTTAGTTGTAACCTGAACAGGACGTCATTTCACTTCACACCGGTGACACGCGTGCGGTGTGGACACGTGGGGAACCCACACTGCACGTTTGGTACTCAACGAATGGCTTTCGTGTAACAGGTGTCGGCTTCAGTCTGTGAGACTCACAGCAGCTGCCGCTCAGAAAGGCCTGCTGACTGGGGAGATTTAAAATCAGCCGAGAGAGGAAGCCGTAACAAGACGGGGCAAAGACGGACTCCAAAAAAGGAGTCAATGCCTCTGCAAAAAAAACGCTTCGTAAAAATCATGAATGTGACAGTGGTGGGCTGCTGTGCATACTGCTTAACAGGAGGTTTGAATTAAATGTTACTTCTGTAACATATTGCAAATTAGCCTATTTAAAAACAGCTAATTATTGTTGTTTAATTTCAGGGTTATTTTTTTGTTAATGTGCTACACAGTATGAGATACATGTTATCAACAGTGTCCCAGTACCTGGATGATCAAAGTTGAACTGGCCCTTTAGCGCCTTCGCCTTCTGCTCAGGAGTCAGCACCTTGTAGAAGCTGTCCTGACTGAGTATCGCCACCTGCCGCTGGTGGTGGTCGATCTTGTTCTGTCCCAGCAGCTCCATGATCTTTTCACACACAGATGACTGCAGAAACAACAGCACAGACAGATTAAATTCATATTATGGCAGAGAAGAGAGGAGGTGTGATGAGCAAGTAAGATCTTATGTCGATAAATGTCCAATTGCACTGAATCTGCAGTAACACCAGCATCTTTGTGACGCAAAAACACTGGAAAAATCTGTCTCAATCCACACTAAACAGACTGAATTAAATGTTCATAGAAGGATCTCACTCAAATGCATGCATGTGGGTTTTCCCCCACCCTGTGAGGTCAAACATAGGTAAACTGCCCCGTGTGCACCACACTTTGTCCTCACTGACCTCCGCAACTAAAAGAATCTCATAACCAGTGCTGAGTGGGCATTCTCCTGGAGCCAGTGCCTATGCTGCTTTTGTGTGCAGGAAATTGTACCACAATGAGTTTGTACACTCATGAGTGCGACAACACACTCAAAGCAACGTTTTGAGCCAAGAGGGACTGACTTTGCACACGTTACAGACTAACATACACCAGCATTTAATGGAGCAATCAGGTTTTAACAAGTTACACTTTAAGAACTTTAAGAGCTTTTTAAAAGACCCATATGAATGCCATTTGAGACCTTGACACATGCTCTACAGCTACTGTTGGTGTTACCAAAATTGTGCAGGTTTCAAAACGTTAAACTTCAGACCCTTTCAAGGTCATTATGAATGCAATTCATATGCAAGACTTATTTAATGTCCCATCGGGTTGGAGCTGGACTTTGGTGATGGCAAGCTTTTGCTGGTAGCTTTTCACAAAATTTGAGCCTTTTCTTGCAGCTGGGTTTAAATTTGTCACTTTTAAACAGAACTTGAACAAGCACTAAATCAAATTTTAAGAACAGAAGAGTATTTAAGACATTTAAGGCCTAAAAATTATGATTAGTAGAAACCCTGTAAAGTTTAGAAAAAACTTGAACTTTCACAAAAGCTAAGAGCATTTTTTTTCTCCTTTATCTTTTTTATCTATATAAAACACTCAACAAGATGTCCAGAAAGTCTATGGCAATGTTAACCAACAAAGCCAAAAGGCATAACCACATTACTAAACAAAGCAGGGGATGGATTTCAAACAAGGAAGGTAAAATAAGAATGTCCTCTACAAAGCCACGTGATTTCGCATCCATGTACAATAAAGTAGCTGCGAGGTCAAAAGGCAAAACAATACGGACAACTCTTAATCCCGCCCCTAGCGAGGGGTTTCAGGAAGCAAAACAATGGCTACGTGCCAATGTCCTCATATCTGGGACAAAGTTTGGAGGAGGGGCAAACTGATGAAAAAGAAAAAAGAGCGAGTCTTCGTTCTCATCTCTGTGCTCAATGATTTACCTGACATTTTAACCGAGAAAAAAAATGAAATAAAAACAGCTTTATTTTCAAAGAGCTTCTTGGACGTGGCTCTCCCTGGCAATGCCTACCATCCCAACGCGTGTCAATTGTTTACACGAGGTGTGGTTTTCTTTGGCACCACTCGCAAGTCAGTAAATAGCGCCCATAACAAAGAAATGCAGCGTATGACGTCTTTGGAAAGAGCCACGTCTGTGTCATTTCTCTGGCTCGGGACGGGGGAGCAGCGCGCTGCCCACGCCGCAGTCATCACTTACTGTAAAGAGGCATCACAGTGGCTACAAATGTACAAAGGAAAGGTCGGCCTCCGTGTAAAAACACCCCATCGAAAATCTCGGCGACTGTACAAACTCAATTAAAAACCGACTTGCTACGTGTAACGTTATCCAAATTAAAAACAAAGACACGTGGGCGCGATAGGTTTTGAGAATGTTAGCGGTTTCCCGCTGGCGCCTCAGTCTGTTCTTATCGTTCATAACAACAACGTTCAGTTAACGGCATTTAACGTTAGCGATTATCCAGGTCGTCCAAATGAATACTAAAAATACCGGCGCACGACCGGTGCTTCGTTTCCTACTGTGCGCTCTTATCACCGCGTACATTAAGGAAAATGTGGCCGACAATTTGTTTACAAACACAGGTTAGCTAGCGTCGGGCAAGCTAACACTAGCTAGCGTTAACTATTGTCTAACGTACCGGCTCTGCTAGCATGTGATGGAATTTAGCTAAGCGGCTAAGTTAACATCAACGATCTCCACGTAGTCTAAGGGCACACGGCCCTGTCTAGCTCAAACAAAGGAGAAATAAACAGAGTCAACCAGGACTAGGATAGAACAGACAAATGTGTTGAGATGAACTAGTTCAAGCTGAAAACAGGATGCTTTAACAGATGACCGAGCTGTCAATCAAGTCTCGACGCTGCGTCGCCGAGGCCACGCGGTCAACTAACACCCGGCTACCGACTGAGACTCTGCCGTGATTTATCTAAAAACCTACGCGTGACAATTCGCGGAAATCATGAAATATGCTAGCTAACATGCCAACCTTGCCGCTGGCGGTGCCCCCGGACACGCCGATAAGAAAGGGTTGGCGAATAACGCTGTTGCTCTCGCCTCGGTCCCTTATATGTGTTTCGCTGTCCCCGGCCATTCTTGCAATGTGCAGTTGGAGCTGCCGTGCTGGAAGATCATTGTGAGGGAGCTCCTCCCACAACAGGGCTTTTTGTTTCATACGACCGCTATTTTATGTACATACATTTATTTACACGTATTTTCTAAACACCGGCAATGCCCTTCGTATATATATATATATTAAATACGCTTTGTTAAATATTTTTGAAAACAATTTTTCGCCTCGTTTGTGATTGACAGTGTGCGCATCCAATCATCTTTTACGCTGAACGACCTCATAAACCGCCGTCGCTCTTTCGTCCCGCCTCTTGCTTGAGCGTCAGCAAAATAAGTAACGTAAGAAAGCGTAATGTTAATAGTTATATAGTTTTGGCATATTTGAAGTCGCATTCCGTTTAAAGGACAACATCTTAGGTAAGTGTGCGATGTGGACTTCAACAATGAATCATTACAAATTATATGGCAAAGCGGGGAGAAGTTGCTAACGTCAAACAGCAGTATACCCTTGCTCAGTGGGGCTTGTGTGCTTGTTTTTAATGTTTCCACGTTGAGGAGAAAGTGTTAACCTGTTGAATACAATGCTCTGTCGGTCAGGTTGAGTATGCTCAGGCTGGCGGCGTCTCTTCGGCGGCCCGCTGCTGCTCCCCTGGCAGCGGCCGTACGACGTGTGTCCTCGGGCTCTGCGCACATCACCGCCCCGCTGAACTTCTGGGCTGGAGAGAGAAGGACGAGCGAACGGAAAGGCAACGGGGACAACGTCTACGAACCCGCGACAGGTAAGACACGCGATTCGTTAACACAGAGAAGCTGTTTTCTGACCGTGTTGACCACGCGTCCCCATTGGACTTTGGACTCACCGCTGTGTGAATTTCCTCCACACTTTATTTTAGGTGATCTATTTGAAGTTAAAGAAAGAGCAACTATGGGGAATTGTGGTTTAGTCCAGTTCACACGTTGACTTATCACAAACAAGGCTCGACAAATGCAATTAAGTAACTTGTTGATCAAAGCAAAACAAGTTTCCTACAGAGGATGAGAGGAGACAGAGCTACAAGTGTCAGACTGACAAACGGTCATGTGAAGATGAAAGACAAATAAAAGAGAAAACAACTCTCTTCTACATCATGCACAAACCACAAAATAACTCCCCACCGATCAAGCACAAAAGTACGAAAAAGTACAAGGAATGCCTTCAATGTCACCGGAAATAAAAACCCCAAACCTGCAGGGAAAATACCACATCTGAAGACTGCAGCCTACTATTTAATTTAATCCTAAACTGAAGGACTCTCATCCAGTTAACGCCGGCTGAATGAACACACCAAATGACATGGTCTAAAATAGAAATCGTGCCAGTTGCTGTTTTGTGTCTTATCTCTGTTCTGTGCTTTCCAGGACGCGTCTTGTGCCAGTTGGAGCCGTGTGGTGCTGCAGAGATCGACGAGGCCGTGAACCATGCCAAATCGGCTTTCGGCCACTGGAGCAAGATGTCTGGGATGGAGAGGGCAAGGATCATGATAGAAGCCGCTCTCATCATTGAGGTGTTTGTTGTATTGTTTTCCTTCATTCACTCGTTCAACTTTTGGTAGTTCTCAAGGTAGTTCAGTAAACAATAAAACCTACAGACTAATGTAAGGAATACGGTCAAGAACAACGCTGCTAAAAACAATATGAGGCCAAAAAAAACTGTTAAGAATGATTCAAACAATAAAAATATAAGGGAAAATAATCAGATCACATTTCCCAAAACGTCTGCTTCTTGTATCTATCTTCCTTGGGTTATTAATAGATTTAATCATGAATCCCAGGAAAGATGATGGTTCCTACCTAATTTCATTGTAGTTTAAGAACAGAGTTTTATCTGTGATGTCCTGGTCGCCCTGGTTTTCATGCGCAGAGCAAGAGAGAGGAGATTGCCGAAATGGAGGTGGTGAACAATGGGAAGTCCATCACGGAGGCCCGCTTGGACGTGGACTCTGCCAGACTATGTATAGAGTACTACGCAGGACTGGCCAGCACTCTGGCAGGTTGGGAAGCTATGACTCGCACGCTTTACTTACATATTTTCCCTTAAGTGCAGGAGGATGGAAGGAAGATAATTACAAGGAGTACTGGGGACGTCCATCAGACGTAGCTCATTTTAATGTATGAATGGAAAGATGATATGATGTGATTTCTAAAGAGATCACACTGATAATGACTCACCTTTACATTGACGGGTGGTGTCATCACACAGTACGCGTCGTAGTCAAATCTTGTCTGTTTTATTTTTAAAAGGCCAACACGTCCAGCTTCCCGGAGGATCCTTCGCCTACACTCGCAGGGAGCCTTTAGGAGTGTGCGTCGGCATCGGTGCTTGGAATTATCCTTTCCAGATCGCTGCCTGGAAGTCGGCTCCAGCTCTGGCATGTGGTATGAAATTCTTTTAAATCATTAAACAGAACTTCGAGCCAATGAAGTGTAGCAGTGAACTGGAGTTATGCAGAGCCTGTAGTGGATATTTAAAGCTTTTAGATACTAGACTCGTTGTCTTTATCTCACTTTTTTCTGTGCTTTATTTGATCCGTTGTTTTCCAAGATATCTTTGCAGAAACATGAGTCAGATCAGGTGCGAAGGTAGAATTTACTTCTCTTTTTGTTAGATATCATCCCATGGTGACCATTTATAAAACACATAAGATGCTGGCTCACTGTTCTTGAAGAAAAACCTGCAGTCCGTTGTTCTAAAAGAGTCTTTAATTTGATAACGTTTAAATCTATAGCACACATTTGTCCTGTGCAATATGGCAACATGTGTCGGTATTGTCCTATAGATGGCACTGCAGCAACAGAAATCTAAATGGCCATATCAAAGTGGTCATGACTCTCAGCATCACCCAGTTATTTTTTTATTCATCTAACCTTTATTTAACCCCATGAGGATAAAATCTCTTCTTTTTTTTGAGGGAGACGTGGCCAAGAAGGCGCACCATTCCATTCCAGTTAGCATGATTGTCTGTTATTATGTATGTTTTAATCTATATTTTAATGGTATGATCGTCTGATTCTACTCCCGAGGCGGCCACCTCCAGCTTTAGACAAAACCTTTATGGGGCACATGTAAAACACAGTTTTCTAACAAGCATTGCAGTCACCGAATTTCTGCCGTTTGGAAACAGATGCAGCATTACACCGATGTGACTGTGAATATTACTTTACTTGTGTAGAAAAAAGGCTTATGCCAAAGGGCTTACCTTTTCTTTAAGACTTCTAACGAATGTTGCTGTCCGCCTAAACTGTGGAGACATGATAATCGGTGAATCTGCGATCATAGTAACTTTGCCATATTCCCTGACTGTGCTTCCTAGAACACATGATCAGGATGGGCCGCCTCGTTTTAAGCCAGGAAAAACGTGTGAAATGGTGAACTTATATACCTGTGCAGCATTGCCAGTCAAGTACACTACTGTCTTGACTTCTGCTGATCTGTGACTCGCAACAGGAAACTCCATGGTCTTCAAACCGTCACCAGTGACACCGGTGACGGCAGTCCTCCTGGCAGAAATCTTTGCCGAGGCCGGAGCTCCAGAGGGGCTGTTCAACGTGGTCCAGGGCGGACAGGAGACGGGCAGCTTACTGTGTCGCCACCCTGATGTCGCTAAAGTGTCCTTCACCGGCAGCGTGCCCACGGGCAAAAAGGTCAGAGTTGTTGTTTTATGCTCAGGGTTCCTACATATTTTCCATTTCAAAATTCAAGATTTTCTTTCCAATTTAGAACCCTCAGTCCACCAGGATATACTTTTGGGATTGTCAAGTCGGCCCACACTGCGGCCGTTCAGTCCGCATTCCTGCGCAGAGAGTTGGATGACATTCCCGGCAGCTCTGCGTAGGAGTGTGTGGAATAGAACTAACACACATTTTCTTTTGCTTCTTTCCATACTTATCCAGACCCGGAAATGACTAACATCAAACTCCATACATTTCAGTACTGCACAGGAACCCTATATGATTGTTTTTATGAGAAAGATGTTTCTGAACTGTATCTATGTTTAGATTTTGGATTTGTAGACTTGCTTATGCTACATGAGAAGTGAAATAACGTCAGCTTTTGGAGTTTTTAAAACAAACTCATCAATTGTTGACTCTCAGATCATGGAGATGGCCTCCCACGGGGTGAAGCCTGTGACGCTGGAGCTCGGGGGAAAATCTCCTCTGCTCATCTTTAAGGACAGCGATCTGGAAAACGCAGTGAGAGGAGCTCTCATGGCCAACTTCCTGTCACAAGGCCAGGTACTGTGCTCTGCTTTGGGTATCTGTATTCTAACCGAATGACATTTAAGCATATTCACTCGGAAACCTTTCGTGTGATTGTGATTGCAGGTCTGTAGTAATGGAACGAGGGTCTTTGTTCAGAGGGACGTTCTGCCTGAGTTTGTGGAGGAAGTGGTGAAGAGGACCCAGGCAATAGAAATAGGAGACCCGCTACTGGAGACCACGCGAATGGGAGCACTGGTCAGCAAGCCACACCGAGACAAGGTCCTGTCCTATGTGGATCAGGCCAAAAAAGAGGTGATTTTGCATCACCTTCAACCGCTTACATTTAGAACAGGTTTCACATTATGTAACAAAGCACCTAATGATGATCATGGTCCTGTTTCTAGGGAGCGATAGTGTTGTGTGGAGGTGAAGTGTTTGTTCCATCAGATCCGAAACTCAAAGGTGGATACTACATGACTCCATGTGTATTAGGTAAGCCAGACCGCAAAATGTTTATATACATTCGCTATGCTTTGGTGTTTGGATGGAAGACTCGATGATTTACTTCAGTACGAATCAGTGAGTCACGGACACAAGTCAGGATGGATCGTTTCTAACAGTTTTGCATCTGTAAAATCAGATTTTAGATTAATAGCAGAGGTCCTATGCCTTTATTATTTAGAAACGTGACCAGTACTTTTATATCGGACTGATTCCTCTCTCTAAACTGTATCTCACTGCCGGTGATTTTTAAAGTCACACCAGTATGTCCACAGTAGACCTCTTTCTGTTCCCTTCAGGTAACTGCACAGACGAGATGACCTGTGTGAAGGAGGAGATCTTTGGTCCTGTCATGTCCGTGTTGTCCTTTGAAACCGAAGACGAGGTGCTGCACAGAGCAAATGACTCTAGTTTGGGTCTGGCTGCAGGAGTTTTCACCAGGCAAGTGTGAATGAGAAGGCAAACTCACAATAGGTGCCATGCTGAATAATCTAGATTAGAGTTTAAACCAGAGGAAAACCCAGCGGCCGGTTTCATAAAGGTGTTTTAGACTGATCTATAGTCTCAGTTTTAGTCGTAGATTAGTCTAATGTAAGTGGAACTGTTCCTCTGTAATAAAGTCTGGCTGATTTTAAGCCTAAAAACTTAGCAACCCAGGACCTAAGACCTCTGTTACCACGGTAAAAGCAGTAAATCTTTGTGTTTTTCATGTGCGTTTTGTGTAGAGATGTGAGGCGAGCCCATCGAGTGGTGGAACAACTCAAGGCTGGTTCTTGTTTCATCAACAACTACAACATCACCCCTGTGGAGGTGCCCTTTGGAGGCTTCAAAATGTCAGGTTGTTTGTTTTCTGACTCAAACATTACGAGAAAAGCACCAGAAGTGTTTACAGAACCGTGTGTTTTTACCACTGGGTGTGAGGCTGAAAGGCAGGTTGTCATCTCTTGCTCTGATTAAAATGTTCTTGTTAACAGTCGTCACCAGTTTGGCTCAGGCCACATGAATGAATAGATGTTACGACTAGTGTAGCTGAAGTCCAATTCAGTGTGTCAAAATATAACACCTGGTCACCTTTGCTTACTTATAGTTCTATATTATACGTGTAACGTCCTTCTCGTCCTTACTTTTACCAGGCATCGGGCGGGAGAACGGCCAAGTGACAATTGAATACTACTCCCAGCTGAAGACTGTGTTTGTGGAAATGGGAGACGTGGACAGTCTCTTCTAAGAAACACTGTTCTGGAGATGAAGATGAATGTATACGAACCAGAGACTGACACAGAAGGTTCAGACCTGCATAACTCCTCAGAGAAGGTCCATTTAACGTCAGCGCTCTGACTCATCAAACAAACAAACTTTGAACCAGGGCACCTTCAGAGGTCCCCACTTAAAACGAGCCATATTTTGTGATATTTACAGAATCTTACGCAAATAGCTATGAAAAACTAAGCAGAAATGTTGAATTTATTGCCTATTATATCAGATTGCTGCTACTTATTGATCCTTAATTCCTGTAAGAGAACAAAATGTATTTTTACAGTGTATAAAAAAGCAAAAAATGGGTTTGTTTACAAATTAATCTTTAATGAAGCACTTTTGATTAACATTTGTATTGATTTCATTCACTTTTTTTTACCCTTAATGTAAATGTTTTTTGTACGATCTTTCAATTATGTGGAACTAAGGAACCTGTGACACAATAAAGATAAATAAAACATTTCAACCACATTAGTAAAAATGTTAATGATTAGACAAAATAGTTCGTGTTTGTGTTGTGCGACGCGAGGGCTTAAATTCTTCTTTTCTTCTTGGCTTGAGTTTTGACAGCAGCCCTTTTCTGTGGAGAAGATAATAAACACCCGTCTGGTTTGTAGAGCCGTTCATGTGAACCTTTGTGTTATCATGCATGTAGTGCAACGGTACCTTTGCCAAAGGACGCGTGGGCTTCTTGAACTGCGCCGACTCTGCTTAAAGGAGAGTAAAAACTGAGCAACGTGTGATAAGTGTAATAGGCTTGTATCAGTAGAAGCACATTTTCTTACCGTCTTCAGAGGGTAGATCCTCTTCATCGACCACTTTCTCGTGAGGGTCCTGTAACCAAGTGTTTACATATAAATATATTGGAAACAAAAAAAAAAAGAAACCACAGAGCCACATTTAGCGGTTTTGAAGAGAATAACATCAAGGAAAGACTGACTCTTGCCCAGCTCTTAATGAGGCGGTTCAAGTAAAGACCATTATGAACGCCAATTTACGACATTTCACTTCCAATCTCACTCGGGCCTGACTTTGGGGATGTTTCCGATGGCTTTTGGCTTTTTACAGCAGCTTCTCTCATGCCTTTACGCTAGAGCTGCACAATTAATCGAATCACAATCGCAGTGTCAGCCTGTACATGACATAATCACAAAAGGATGCAATTTAAAGGTCCAGGGTGTGTCTGGTGATATTCTGGATTCATTGACAAGTTTTTGATGTTTTTTATTTTTTTATATTAGTTCAAGTTCAAGTTCAAGAAAAAAACACACAAAATGATCAGTAATATGAGCAAATTTTCACATGATTTTTACCAAAATGTTGCCGCCCTACTTCGCATCCAGAGTTCCACTTTTGCTGCTTTCAACAGGCTTCACCCAAGCACTAAATCCAATCAATGTTTAAGGCCTGTCAAAGTTGTATTTAAGACATTTTGAGGCCTAAATTTCAGCTTAGTGGAGTTTTTAAGATTCACCCTGTAAGATCGTCTACCTTTGGAGTGACCGTGACTGCTTCTCTCCCTTTTGGAGGTCTCTCTGTATCCAGCTTGGTCTCCTTCAGGTGGTTTCCTTCGTGAAGCTTCTGCAGACGGCCTTCTTCCGCTGAAACGCGGACTCTCAAGGTGTGGAAAGGCGTCTGCACGTCACCAACCTTGAGGTGCACAGCCGTGCCTACAAACCACAGACTGTCACAATCCGCCTCCATGAAGCCTGGTGGTTCATACTCAGCAGGAGTGACTGCATGTAAAAGAAACACAATAGCAGATGTTTGCATTATTTACCTAGAGTGTAAAGATTTTTAATTTGATCAACTGAGGCAAAATGTAGGCCTTCACCAACAATTAGTAACAGCAACTTGTTGGATAAAAAATGTGCCGCACGGTTATTTGTTGCTTTAAACTCTGCTCTATGGTCAGAACACTTTATTGTATTGATTAAATTCTAATTGTAAAATGTTTGTTCAACATTAAAATGTGCAAAAGTAAAATTAAGTAAAACAACTGAAACATTTAAGTGTTTTCGCTGACAATGTAAACAAAATAAAACCCAAAAGACAAAGTGTATAAAATGTATATCACGATAATTATCATTTTGTCGCCCAGCCCTACCCTGTTGTATATTTACTCCCTTCCCTTGTGTTAAATAAAGATTAAAAAGGGAGTGCCTCTTACTGTCGTCGTAGTAGTAGAGCTTCATAGTGAGGCGGACGTTGTCGGGGAGGGAGCCCAAGTTCTGCATCAGCAAGAAGAGCTTCCTGATGAGCAACGCCGAGGCTTTCTTGGTGTTCTCCAATGTGAGCTGCATCTTCTCTCCATTGTTCCTGTGGTGAAGACCATCAGCTCAGCCACTTGTGGAAGCTTTAACAGTCTGACTTTTACAAAAACTGAAAGTGTCTCCCGACCTGAGGATGTCCATCTCTGGTCCTTTCTCACTATATTTGAAGTTGAACTGGTAGGACTCAACAATGCACTAAAAAAACAAAAGAGGATGCAATATGATTGGTTAAAACACTCTGGTTGTCATCTTTACACATTGTTTTTCGTAGAGTGGGTTTAAAAGGAGATCTTACATTGGCCTCATCTGGTTTGGTGTACACCTAGATTACAATATGATGAACACAGTTATTGTTGTCAACATTTCTTAATTATACAAGTTAGTGTATAGATTTTAGTCACTTACCCCAATGAACACAATCTCAAGCTGAAAATACAACACCAGAAAAATTAGATGTTGGGTTTACAATTATCCCACGCTTTAAAAATGAATAATAAAGTAAAGA
The DNA here is from genome assembly GCA_037367275.1 of Coranthus polyacanthus. Taxonomy (NCBI): domain Eukaryota; kingdom Metazoa; phylum Chordata; class Actinopteri; order Kurtiformes; family Apogonidae; genus Coranthus; species Coranthus polyacanthus. The sequence continues at coordinate 2,698,060 of JAPQRN010000010.1, forward strand.
TGCTTACATATTGCTTCTCCAATGCGTCAAAGCAGCCCATCAACCTGGACAACGCAAAATTGAACAGGGTGAAAACAATCATTAGAGGAAATTACTGACTATTATTAGCCACCATGTGCAGATAATTTTATAACCCATTATTGTCAGGATGAGCCAGCTGCTGTGGCCAGTGTTATTTCCTGACTTAAGGGGAAATAAGATAACTTTATTACCATTTCACAATTTTGTTGGCACCGGGAGTGTTGCAGTCTTCACGCAAAACCTTGATGCACAAATCTAGTGAAACAAAAAAAAAAAAAAAGACTGAACAAGATTTGATATTCCTCGCAGATAATCTCGGTCAAACGTGAAACACTGCCAATGGTCTAGTAGTGATTCCAAGGTCATGTTTATTTAAATACACGTCTCCCAAAGAGTTAGGTTGACTTGGGTTGTGAACAGATGAAGCTGTAGTTAGAGCTGCATTTAGTAAACATTGACTATACCTTGTACATGAGCAAACCTCAAAAAGCTGCACTATTCTGGACTGACTGTTTGTTTCGGTAACAGTTACATTATGTAGAAACTTCTGTCAAAGTCAAATTAAACATGAATTCTGTGCCACTGATCTAGGGGCAGTGTTTCGAAAGACTTCGGGTTGTAAAAAGATTACATTACAAAGATGCATTCGTGAGCTGCATTTATCTTCCCTTTTACATGTTCCAGAACTCCGGCTTATTTTAAAAACGATGCTTAAATGAGTATTCGCGGTGGTTTGTATTCACCCTCCAGGTATCTGGATTTGTAGGCGACCTCCGGGAAAATCCCTCTGAGGTACGTGATGGTGGAGACGGCCACAGCCATCATCCTCTTCACGAAGATAAGGGACCCCTGCTCGGTTTTCAAGTCGCTTTGGAACAACCCTGTCCACTTTGAAGTAAAAAAAAAATAAATAAATGTTAAAAAGCCCTGTTAGCTACTAGCTACATTTGTTACTCAGGCCACAAGATGGCGCGGTTAGCTTAAGGGACGTCCGCAGCAGAAGACGAGTTCACTTAAACTATCAAACAACACACATTAACGTTCAAACTAATGAGTGTATTATCTGTTAACGTTATTAAGTTCAAACCTCTGCAGTTTCTTCCTTTTTCAAGACGCACATCTTCCCGGCCGCCATTTTGTCCTTTTCTGCTTTGTAGCTAGCTCCCTAACGACTGAATTCACCTGACGCCAATTAGCAAACAAAATTAAAACAGATAGGAATTTCGCTCCTGAAATTAAATAATAATACTTAACTGTGCTGTCCAACAAGCCGGTTTTATATCCAGAAAGGTGTAAAATTAGGCTGAAGTTAGTGAAACCTTAGGGTTTCTGTCATAATCCGAAATTCCCGCCTAAAAGTGTGAAATATATTTACGTCGTGTAGAAAGAGACGTTTATTTAAAGCAAGGAATGATGAAAAGCAGTATTATTTTTTGTATTTAAAAATATGAATAAATAAATAGAATGTGTTGTCTTCAGTTTGTTTCCTCATTAATGTTAATATGCTGTTATGTAGACTACAGACAAAATATAAAACTTCACATTTTTAAAGATTGTTTTTCTTATTCACAATTAAAAATTTTTTTTTCCCCCCCCAAATCATGTTTTATATCAAAATGATTTAACTGTCCACATATATATGGACACCAACGAAGGAGTAAAAAAGGTTGAAAGCTGACATTAAGGAATATCATGTCTTTTTAGGTTACCTTATGTTTTGTTGTAAAAAAAAAAAAACCCCAGGAGAACACATTTTAGAAACAGCAGAGAGGACAAACCTCAATGCAGTTGTAACAGTTGTGGTTAAATGTATGTGGAAAATCTTGCAACAACATATGAAAATATATCCACTGCTGATGAAAAACCACTGGTGTCACTTCCACTTCCCTCTGTCTATTCTCAACTACTGTGACCTGCACAGATACAAGAAAAGTACATTATAATGTCTCTGAGTAAATGTGTAAAGTGTGAATTTAATTGAGGAACGTGTAATTCTGTGTCATCGTTGTTAATGTATTTGTTCGTCTGTTTAAGCTCATTTAAATCATCTTTGAACAAACACCGTAGATATAACAGCAGGTTACGGTAAGGTTTTTTTTAATAGATATTTCCGAAATATTCTGTGCATGGCTACCACCGCCTGTTGGATTGAGGGTTTCACAAATCAGAGATGCTTTGGAATTCAATACAGTAACTACTGTTTTTATATTACTATGAATCTACAGACGATCCGATCAGCGGGTGGTTTTAAGAACAAGTAACCAAAAATGGACCTGACCTGACACTACGCTGCTGTGTTTAAATCCCCCAAAACTAAACCCTCTGCGATGAAGACACCGTGACAGGTTACACACTGTATACTTTATTCAGACAAAAGTACATTTGTTGACAACAACAACACCAACAAAGAAACACATCTCAGTGGAGAGAGAGAAATGTTTGTTAAAATCTTGTGAGGTCCCTTTTGTCTAACACAAGTAAGGAATGACGTGAAGAGCAAACAGATATTTAGCCGAGTCAGAGTGAAACCGGAGTACATTACAGCATCATAATTACACAATTACGTACTGTACTTTGGTCATAAGTGCACTAGTTAGGTCTACAGACAATAGGACACACAGCGTGTTGACTACAAAAACTGTCTCCTAAACACTCCTTTACAGGCACAGCGGCTGACTTAAATATCGTCGTCTGGAAATGTAATCTCTAAATCAAATCTCCTACAGCAGAGAGCAGACTCTGGCCTTGGGCTTATTACTGCTTGGAGAAGAAGTCTTTACTTTTCTGGACGTCAGGCTTGATGGTGTCACTTCCTGGTTTCCAGCCGGCTGGGCAGACTGAAAAGACAAGCCTGTAATGAGTTCTGGCCCAGAAGACAAAACAGCAGAAACACGTGGCAAAATTACCCATAAATAACGTATATAACCTCTGTTGAAAGACGGGAAGTATATTCGGAAGCAAGGATATAAGTAACTCCAGAATCATTGCTCAGCTTAACTTTTCTTTCATTGTATTTAAAAAAGTACTCGTAAAGTTCATGGGAAACTCCGCATTGATAAGAGCAACAACTTCGGCTGAATGAACCTGTCTGGTATTTGCCCTCCGTGTGATTAATGTGACACAGAGTAGTCTTTCTGGTCAACCGCAAGCAATTTGCAAAACTATTTGTGTAACGTGGTTTTGTAATACAAAAGTTTCATTCAAAAAAAGAGTGCGCAACATTAGACTCAACTGTGGACTGCACTACAGCGATCGACGATTGTAGAGAGTCAAATGCATATGATTTACGTCTGGTTCATTCATGGCTTTCCTGGCTTTTGGTAGTTTCCACATTGATGCATTTTGAGCCTTTTAGGATCCTTAAAACAAGAGACTTTCGAGACCCTGCTGACCCCGTTTTAGTTTCTGAACTCCAGGGCTGCACCGTAGTCTGGACGGACACTGATTAGCTCTGGGGTCCCTGATTATATGACCTTTTCCGCAAGTTAATTCCACATGGATACCTAATCACGGGCGATTCTGTCCTTGTCTCTGCTAGAAGCTGCCGTGTAGCTAAATTCTGTTTGTTCTGAACACATTCAAAGCAAACTGGGACAATTCCCATGTTCAGTGGTGTCATCAGACCTAGTCGCGTGATACGGTAAACGCTAAAACGCTTGTCTGGACGGAGGACGTCTTCATTTTAGAACAGCATTATGAAATGAAAACGTATGAATGGTGGTTGTGGCCTTGGTGATTAGGGTTTACGGCGGAAGCTGTTATTGGGCCTGGGTCACAAACTGCAGCCCCACTAACCTTCTCCGTGTTTGTCGGTGAACTGAAAGGCTTGGACCAAACGTAAGGTCTCCTCAACAGAGCGGCCGACTGGGAGGTCATTGATGGTAATCTGTCTCAGGATCCCGTTACCGTCAATGATGAACAGTCCCCTAAAATAAAGACAAAGAGTTCAGGAACAGCAGTCGAAACATGTCAAGGTATGAGACAAAGTTAGAATAAGTCCATAAAGAAAATTAGGATGTAACGGGCCTAGTTCAGGCTGGTGCTGCAACATGTTTATCTGAGACCTTGTTCTTGTTTCTAATCTTTATGGACATATAAAGCTAAAAAAAGCCAACCTGTAAGCGATGCCCTCATCCTCCTTCAGGACTCCATAGTCTGTGGAGATGGTGCGGCGCGTGTCGGACACCAGGGGGATCTTCATGCTGCCCAGGCCGCCCTGCTTACGTGGTGTGTTGCACCTTTGAGAAGAACACAAGATAATCCTTTATTTGTCCTGCACCGGGGAAACGTAGAATATAAACACAAAAAGAAAATGTGAGGATTCTGCCAGAGGAACCACAGGAGACCTCACTGTGGGTTATTTAAGAGCTAAAGCCTCATAGCTACTCAATTCAATCCATTATTTGTCCCCTAGCGGCAATTTCAAAGCATGACGACGACATTAATTATAAAATACAATTAACTAAATATTAAAAAGACACACAGTGTTAGTGCAGTGGAGCAGTGCACACATACTAGAGGTCGACCAATAATGGATTTTGAAAGGATGATGTAATAATACGATAGCTTGGAGCAGAGAAAAGGCAATAGACCATTGACGCCACCTCTGCGCCAACTTCTGCCAATACCGATATTTTGTCAAATGTCCTGTCGGTGCAGATTAATCGTCTATCTCTAATACATGTAGAGGCTCTTCAATAATAAATAAACTGTCCAGTTACCAGGCAAAATGTGAGAAGTGTGAGTCGACAGAGGCGGCGATAACTTCACAGCCGATCTTCCTGAATTCATCGGCAGCGTCGCTGAACGCGATGATCTCGGTCGGACACACGAAGGTGAAATCCAGAGGATAAAAGAAAAAGACGACGTACTTTCCTGCAGCAAAAGGGAAAAAGTAATGCTTTTGAGGTAAAATCGTGTATGTTAATTACAGTCTAATGAATATTCCTGTCTTTAGTCGTGTAAATGTTGCTCATTCACAACAACAAAGCAGTGAATCACAGCCGAGAGCGGCATCAAAGCAGCTCCAGGTTGAGATTTACCTCTGTAGTCTGACAGCTTCAGGTCCTTAAAATCTCCGTCTGGCATCACGGCTTTGGCTGTGAAATCCGGGGCCGGTTGGCCAATTCGTGCTTTGCCTGCAGCCATCTTCAGTCTGACTGGATTACAGAAGAAAAAAACACCTTAAGTAGCTCGTTATTACACACAATGTCTCCTCAGAATTACAAACATCTATCATTGTGCATTTGTGCAATCATGGCTAAACCTTAAACCTTCCTGAAGTAAATACACTGCATCTGAAAAAATACACCCAAGAAAACCCTCTGCACTTCAATGACTGCATTATTGTTTTCATCATCAATTAATCGGACAATTATAAATGTCTTTTCCACAGTCATTTGGTACTAAAAGTCTTAAACAGAAAGATTGAAAGTTCATTAAAGTTAAATAAATCAACCTTTAAAGAAATAACAATTTGACATTTATCGTGATAATTATCGATATTGATATTTTTATCATGATAACATTTGCGGCCGTATCACCCAGCCCTCTGTCAGTGTA
>JAPQRN010000010.1:2732505-2742724 GCA_037367275.1 Coranthus polyacanthus
TAAAAATTACATACATACCTACAACTCAGTCATCACTTAATTAGGTAGCAATAAGATGACTATTTTAGAGAAGTGGGGATTCAACTTTAAAGTCATTTTGGAGCTGATGGAATCTTTTTTTATTTTACCGTTTTAATATCAAGTCCTGCCAAAATGTATTAGAACAATACAACGCAAAAGATAGTAGAGATGAACTAATAGTGGATTTTTAAAGGCTCATATAATACCGACAGTTTCTACCAGGGAAAACCCGGCAGTTGATTAATCAGCTGATATCACAGGCCCCCGAAAAAAATCCCACACTTTTGGAGAAAAACTAAGATATTAGAAACTAAGATAACCACTGAGCTGAGTAGCTAAGTCAAAATAACATATACCTAAATAAATAAATCTGGATCAGTGAACACCAAATTCACAGTAGTGACTTAATAAATCTGTAACTGAAAATCTAGGCCTTTTATATTTGTTCAGTGATAATTTCCCACCAAAGTCAGTAATTCCAGTTTAGAAGTCTAATATTATCCATCTGCCACTACCAGAGCCAAGCTCTGCTGTACTGGTAGTTTGTCAAATGTCTCATCACCACCAAGTAATCGGCCAAACCAATTAATCTTTTTTCTAATAGATACACAAGCTAAAGCATCCAAAATGACCAGAGTTGATTTTTCTCACTTAGTAACTATAATTTACTGCAGGGCTCGTGTATTAAACTGCAAGGGTGCATCAAATAAGTTGGAGATTGTATATATTTAACTTCTAAAATAGTTACATTAAACTTCAATCCCAAATTTCCTTTATGTTCCTTTACTTGGAAGGCTGCAAATGATTTAGGATTTGTCTAATATCATGAAAGACTCTCCTCAGTCTCTAAATATCCTTATTTAATCCTAAAATAGCCTCCAAGTCAAAAGAAAAAGGCTGCTTCAGACACTTCAAATGCATTTTTAGACGTATGAGGGGAAAAATCATGACTCAGGGATTTCAAAACCACTTCATGCTGAAAGCTGGCTCTTTAAAAAAAAAATGTGTCGACTTTGGTAAATGAAATATTAATACCAATGTAAAAATAACTTTGAACACTTTGAGTACTTCTCCCCAGACTGCTGCGCATCCAAACAGGCCTGTCAGTGTGTAATGTTGAATGAAACTGGATGCCAATCTAAACAGCAGAGGTCTACAAGGAACGGATTTTCAATAATTCAGCCCTACACATGCTTCTGAAACGCAGCTTAGCACCTAAACAAAAATAAACTATTTATTCACAAACACAGCCACCGTGGGCTGAACTATTACGTAACAGCTCAGCATCAATGAGTTTGCCACGGACACGGGCTACAGTGGGCAGCACAGACATGTAGCTACTGTGAAACAAAACAAAACCATATAATGAAGGATAATGACAGAGATATATTTGTACAAGAGCCATTTTATACACCATGGGAATTCCGTATGTCCACAAATACTGCAGCACACCAATTAAACACACAGTACATGCACGTTTCACCTAGCTAACTAGCAGAGTAATGCTGTGGAATGAAGTGCATCGACACAATTTAGGACACTTAAGAAACAGTGGTGGCGTTTACCGAGTGATTAACAATAACCACAAGTTAATAACGTTATCGGTTCTTTCGTAACTCTGCTGCTAGCTAACTCTGCTTAGTTAACTAACGTAAGCGTAGCAACTGTTAGCTAATAGCTGGCGTTACCTAGCCTGTTTAGTATAGCACGAAAACAGGTTGGCAGTTTAAATGAATTAGAACTGTTGAAAGGCTTAGCGACACAAAAGCACGTTTAACATGCCCACAACAACTAAAACTGTCTACTTAAACAGCTGTCATGACTATACTATAGAGGTAAACAGACCTGGCTTCGTTGAAACAACACAGTTTCAAAATGGCTACCTTAGCAGCGGCAGCACACATTCATCAGCTTGCTAAGTGCTAGCGTGCTAACTTGCAGTGTTTCATGACGATACCGTGTAGCTTCTCCTGCGCATGATAGCCTATGATGGAGAATTATCCGAAGGTGTGCAAAAACTGAAAACTCCAACGAGGTTACACTTTCTCGCAGCTATACACCTCGTTTGTAATACGAGTAGAAGTGTTTGTTTGGGTTTTCGGAGCGCTTACCACTGGCGCTGGCACTGAGGGATTCGAACAGTCTCAATAAAGCTACATTCAAGATCGACCGCGGTTATGCAACCTGGTGAGGTTCCGTAGTGTTTTTAAAGCCAAATCGGCCCAAAAGTGCTACACGTGTAAAATGCCGTTCTGCATAATTAAAACAAGGCGTTACTACCTGAAAGCAGAAGGTGTCACTTCTAATGGATTTTTAAGATATTTTCAGAGCATGGTGTTGTTAGCGCGCGTAGTAGGATTTTGACATCTTGAACGTACCTCAATAACTCCCCCGCCGTTGACAGCCAAATCAATCGATACCAGAAACAGTCGTGTTCAGCTAGTTTGAGAACATCAGACAGGCAGGCATTTAATTGAACGTCGATAGAATGGCGGCCAGACAACGACCTTTAGTGTAGCTAGTTAAAATCCTAACGTTTACCTGCACGTTATTGTCCCTTCCGTGGCCGTGGCAAACACTCGAATGACACACTAGTGAAGGCGAGCGTTTAGGTAATAACTGCAGGGTTATAGATTACAGTATAATGGCTCAGTATTGCATCACATAAATGCAGTAGCAGGTTTGACGTAGCAATAACATTAACCTGGGCTGGCTGTATCAAAGCTAAAACTTTAGAGTGCATGTTTTGTGGAGAGTGTTTTAATTCTAATGAGCAATATGTTCTTTTCAGATTGAAAATGTTTAGATTTGCATCAAGAAGAGGCATAGTTTCTCAGGTAAGACAAAGAAAAAAAAAGAGTATTGTTTTGCTTGATCGCAAACGACTACTTATACCAAAACATGTTTTTATTATTATTCATACATTTCACCCCATTTCTGGTTATTTCAGGGTGGTAAAAATGTCAATGTTTATTTTCAGTAATGTTCAAGTTTTCATTGATTTGGGGCGATATGATTCAAAAAAACTATTCACGTTTCTCTTATCTCTGTTTTTTCCCCAGGTTGCAGCGTGGAGATGTTCTCAGCAGACAAGCAGAGCATCAAAGTACTCAACAAGAGCTCAGCTGCTGTTTCAATCTCCTTCAGTGTCATCCAGATCAACTTCCACCAACAGGTTTTTGAGGATCAGACCCGTCAGCTGGCCCCCCTCATGTCTCTGCCATGGGACTTCACAAGGCAGCTCAGATAGAGGAAACAGCAGGGAGGGTTTCAGTTTGAGGGCTCTTTCCCAGGCTCCGAAGCCGGCCTTGTACCTCGGTTTATCTGGGCTCATCCCCTTCCTGTCAGCCCCTCTGCTCATGGCTGCCACACAGAGCTTTTACCCTGAAGTGGCTTATGCTCAGATGGTTTATGGAGCCTCGATAGTCTCCTTCCTCGGGGGTGCTCGCTGGGGTTTTGCCATCCCTGAAGGTAGCCCCGCTCGGCCTGATTGGATGAACTTGGGCAACAGCGTGGTGCCGTCTCTTTTGGCCTGGGTGGCACTGCTCTGCAGGGACAACGTCGCAGAAGGAGCTCTGGTGGTCATCATGGGACTGGGTCTGTCTCTGCACTACGACCTCACCCTGCTGCCCGGTTACCCCGCCTGGTTCAAAGCCATGCGGACCGTCCTCACTCTGGTCGCCACTTTCTCACTGGTGGCAACACTGACACTTAAGAAATTCTGCTCTGAGAAGAAGATCAGAGCGATTCAGAAGTGATCGAAAAGGACAGCGTTAACGATGAGCCTTGTAGATACTAATAAAGCAGATTTATATCAGTGTGCCGACAGCTTGGTTTGTTCTTCAAGTACATCAACTTGATTTGTGATATTGGGCCATTTAACTAGAATTGAATTGAACTGACCTAGACAGCAGCAGCTTTTTGTTTTACTTACAGATGAGGTTGGAAGTTTCCTTTCAGTCTACATATCCCAAACATTTTCTCGAAATCTAAAATCTGGGATTTGTGAATTCGCTTGAACCTTCTGTTTATATTTACAAAGAAAAGATTTTCAGTGTTTTCAATAACCAACTAAATTGTACTTTGCACAGTTAGACAAACTGCGTTATTTTGATAATGCAAAATTTCAGAATAATAGTAGAGGGAAGTTTTAATTTCAACTTTTATTTTGTTTTGTATTTTTAATTTCAACTTTTTTGCACCAGTGGGTCCTTAAATCCCTAGAATAACAGTCAGTATGTAGTACTGGACAGCCGTTTAGGTGAATTCAACATTTTTTACAATCACATTTATTGGTTTAGATGAAAAGTTTCAAACAGGGCTGCACAACATGTCGCTTCAGCATCGTTACAGCGACGTATACATGCACAATAGTCACATCACTTGTTGTGCAGTGGCAAACCACAACCTGAAAATGGAGAAGAACATGAGAAAAACATAGGAAGATGCAAAAAGAAAAGCAAAACGACTTGTGTTTTGATCACGAGGCAACAAGTTATGTCATTTCCCTCCAAAATCAGTTGCGAAGTCACAGAGTTCACCTGCATTTGTGTTTGCATTGAAGTTCAAGACAGAATGGCTCACGCTCACAAAAAGTCATTTTTATATTATTATATTTATTTTCTTTGTAGATGCACTTCCCCAGTTATGATAGAATCATTCATTCTTTCCAAACAGGGCTATTCAAGTCCTCTGGTGAAAATACCTGTATTTTTTCATACTGCAATATTTAGTGCAGAAAAAAAAAATTATAATCTCATTTCTTCCCAGTATTGTGCAGCCCTAGTTTGAAATGTTTGAACAGACTATTGAAATATACCAATTTTACTTTGTGACGCATTTGAGACGCACGGGTCGTTTGCACACTGTGCTTTTCTACTGTCGTCCAACTCCAGACTGACAGTGAAGGACCCCGGCACAAAGACAGTGTTTTGTGGGTCCCTCATCCTGAAGGTCCCAGGACAACAGCTCCATCAGGTGGTTGGAGGCACCAAAGCAGAGCTCACGCTCCATGGGCTTGGCAAGGAGATGTGAAAAAGCAGCGCTGAACACAAAAAGACTAGGTAAAGACCCTGGTATGTAATGCAGTTGTACACCCAAGTGTCAAACTTAATTCTCCCGTATCTTAACACTTAAAAGTTTTATCTATATCATGTATATGTGAATATTTAAGACTTCTGCAACAAACAAAAAAAATCATCCTCAATGAGAAAGAAACAATGCAGTGTAACGGGTTTATGAGCAATTTATTGAGTCTGGATAGCGCTCAACAACATTGTTTTGTTTGTGAAGGGATAACAGTACATGATAAGCAGTACTACGTTTGTGCAACAGCTCCACTCCGCTCGCTGACCCACCGAACTGCATCCAGAGAGGAAACATCAGATAACGTAACGTAAACACATGAATGCGCACACTGTTTTGTGATCATTACCTTGTATTATTCGTGTGGTGAAGGTTGAAATGTGAAGGGAATGTAAATTCTGGTTGTTTTAGGTGCCACTGGCGATTAAAAGTTCACAACACTATTCACTTGTTTGGATTCAAGTGTAAATAGGGACCAAGGCTACGTTCAGACTCCAGGCAAAAGTGTCCCGAATCTGATTATTTTTGTTTTGTTTTTTTTAACAATGTGATCTCAGACATTGACATTTACATCTGTAGATCATCGTTCGTCGACATCCTGTGCTCGCGGGAGTCATGTGCTGCACGTGACGTCTGTTATCGTCCTTTTGCTTATGTCTGTCAGTTCAGGAACGTGATCGATTCACGCTGGAATCTGATTTTGGCCACATTTAAAAAAAACAAAACAAAACAAAAAAAAATCAGATCGGAGCAATAAATGTGAAATGCGCACTAAGGCCTGCAGTGTGAACGCAGCCTAAGAGGCACTAGTATTTACAGTATCATATATACAAAAAATATCCAGTGAAAACTGAGTGGTAAGTGCAGCGGCGTGACAAGTCATGTGCTGTTCAAGTTTATAATTACATACAGAAATCACTTACTGTACTATGACACTCATCGTATGTCCATTATTAAACAGGCTCAAGTGGTTTGATAAATCCATCAAGTAGCAATGCACACAAATCAAACATGTCTTTTGAATAAATTTAAACTAAAAAAAGCAGTGCTTTTCGCATCTTTGCCAGGAACAGTGCTCACAGTCCTCATTAGAAAAGCTCTCTGGTCCATCAAAAATAGAAATCTTCTACTGTGAAAAATTCTCTCTCTTCACAAGGATTGCTTTTCACTCCAACACACGCGAAAAGAAAAAAAGTATGTGGTTTCACTGTCATTCTTGTACTGTTAATTAGTGAATTAAAAATCACTAGAGATGAGTCATACACTGTAACGTTTAGGTGGAAGCAGGTTTGGCGGTTTCCAGTTGCAGATCTGCTGACATTTTCAGACCAGATATGCAATGTTCATCAAACGCTATGGACACATAATAAAAGAAAGCACACGTCTAGTCCATGTATAAATAACATACAGGCTAATGTGAAAGACAACTGGAGACACAGACACACTCCTTTGTCTCTTAAGGTGCAGCTTTGTTCAGTTTGGGGATGATTTGGTGCCGATAGGGAAGGTGGCAGTTTGAATCCGATCCTTCTTGGTCTCAGAGAACAGCGAGTCCGCCGTCACAGCGGCTTGTGATCATGTTGCCCACCTCGGTCCAGGTGTCCAGGTGAGGGTCGTAGATCTCCACAGAGTCCACGGTCACCGGCGCCGAGAAGTCTCTGCTGGCAGCTCTGCCTCCGACGGCGTAGAGCAGCCCGTTAACCGCCGACACCGACACTCCCGCACGAGCAGTCGACATCGCCGCCACCTCCACCCATTTCTCCTGTGGACGGACGAGGGCAGAGACGAAGGATTACAAAGACGAAGCAGTGAGAGAAATACCATTGTGGGTTTCACTCGTCCGTTTGTGTGATTCATCAATCTGGAACACAACTGAGTTAAGAATGAATGAAATGGCATCTGAAAATCCTCCATTGAGCTGTGATTAGAGGGGTTTGTGTCTCCTCTCGCTTTATTTTACCTGCAACACTATTTCATTTTAGTTTGTGTTACATTGTTCATTGTAGATTTATTTAGCTGTTTGTGTTTTTGAAAACTGTCATTTTCATTTTTATTGCAGTTAATGAATTTTCCCCACCGGTAGTTTTAGTTTTTGTCGACTAAAGCTTCTTTCACACTTAACTCGTTTGATCCAGACTTAAAAAAACGTTTCAGTTCCGTGTGAAAACATCAGACCACGCAGTCAAGCATAGGGAGATGAAGCCCACGTAGCTGAAGAAATGATGGAGGTATGTCATGCAAAGTTCTTTAGTGCATTTGAAAAATTGCAATGTGAAACCAAAACTCTACCGCACAGATTCTGGCTCCAAATTGCCTCACACAGGCAATGTGGCAGCTCTATGACTGCCAGATTTTGGCTTCATTATTAGAAGCCAAGAAACGGCATTGTGACATCCGTCTTTATACACAGTCTGTGATTCAGGCTTTCAGTTGTGAAAATGCCCTATAATAACCCTGTTCTTACCTCTTCAGGACAGTACTTTTCCACCGTCTCCAGCGCCCCCAACGCCTCGTTCCATCCTCCCACCGCATAAATGCAGTTATTGAGGCAGGCGACGCCCACGTAGGCTCGACGAGTGACCATGACGGGCAAGGCGCTCCATCGGCGGGAGATGGGATCATACACCTCAGCTGAACGCAGCTCCATCCCTTCATCACTGATCCCTCCGATCACATAAATGAACCCTGGAAAGACACAACAGCAGAGTCATCGGGGGATATAAAAAGATAAACACAAGCAAACAGAAACGTATAGCTGACTTCTGTGTCACATGGGAACTATATTCCACCGCTAAAAGAAGGACACCTTGTAGTTCACAGCAGCCGAAGTAGTAGCGTGGAACCGCCATGCTGCCGATGACCTCCCACTTGTTCTCCTCTGGGTCGTAACGCTCCATGGTTTTCCCGATCTCAGAGCCAATCCAGCCACCTGAAGGATCAGAGTGTAATCATCAAGTGACACCTCTTATCTAGTAACTCAACGTGAGTAGTATTTACTGAGTTATTCATTATGATTTCATTTGAATGAGCTTCTTCTGATCATACTCCTCACAAATTTGCTCTGATCAAACATGCTATTGATAACACTTTAAGGCTTAGATCTAACTAACAGTCAGACTTCAGATAGACGTCTAAATGTTGCATAAAGTTGTTTTAGTTATTGACTATGTTAAGGGTAAGGCCTATTTGCTATGAATTCTGGGTAAAGGAAGACTTTTGTCTGACTATAAATCATGGCTGATCGTGTCACCACTTCCCACCTCTCGGCTCAGTTCACTCCAACAGGAAATTTAATTTTATAGTTACAAGATTTTTTACTGATAAAATTCAGGTACAGCATTAATCATGAAAGTAATATGGATTAAATAATGCCACTTAATGTGGCACTGCTTATGATTAACGATAACGCTTCAGTCAGACTCAGGATAGTTAACTTCACCTCATCGCTTTATATTTCCAGCTTTTACTAAGCTAAGGATGTTTTAATTTTTGATTTAATTTAAAGAGGAAACTGTTTTAGGCAGTGCTTACCCAGTGACTGGTTTACCTTTTACATAATTAGCAAAAGCCGTGGTGGACGAAAATACACTACGATCCACTGTATGTCACTGAACTTTAAACTAAGCTTGAGGTGTATTTTGATGACACATAGCGCTAGTATTTCTGAGGCCTTTACCGAGTGCATACAGAGCTCCATGGCAGGGACAAACCCCGACTCCACAGCGAGGAAAGTTCAGAGACGCCACGGCGGCCCACTGCTTCGTCACTGGGTCGTATCGCTCTGTGCAGTCAAAAATCATCGAGTCTTTCTCCCCTGGCGAAGACAGCATTCAGTGTGAGATTGACAGTTGCTTTTTGTTTTTATACATAAAAAAACAAACACAAACAGAGGACTCTCTTACCTCCCACTACGTAGATCATTCCCTCCAGAACCGCGACCCCCAGCCCACTGCGGGCCTGGTGAAGGGAGGACACGGTCGTCCAATACTGGTTAAAGGTGTCGAAGCGCTCCACACAACTCAACGCCCGGCTGTCACTCCAGCGACCGCCCTGCAGCCGAGTGTAGCCTCCTGGGGAAGAAACGGTAACAAAAACTAGGATTAAAACTAAAGATAGCAGTGAAAACACACTTTTATTAACTGAAATAAAAAAAAACCCTCAGTTTTCAAAGACACAAATTAAATAAAAACTACAATACAAACAAAACAATGCAACATTATACGTTATTCGTTAAAACCCCTCATTTTAAAACAATATAACTTTTAATAAAATGGCTACGCCCAACATGGAACCTTTAATAAATCATATTTCATCCCTCCTAAAGCTTCTATTAAAAAAAAAAAGACTTTCCTTATAATATCTGAAAACTAAGACTAAAACTGGATTAAAAACACCAAGTCCTATTAAATGACTCAAAATAAAAATAAAACTACTTATGCTCTCATAAAACTAACTTAAACAAACTAAACTCAAAAACAAAACTAAAAGACTGAACTTCAACGCAACGGAAACCTTCCTAAAAGTCTCCACGTCAGCTACAACTGACACAAACACGTAAAGATGCGAAAACAGGAGACGTGAAGCCGAACCTATGGCGTAGAGGTATTTCCTGGCTTTTCTTCTGGGTCTCATCTTGGCCGGTTGAAGTTGACTGTACATCTTATTTTCTTTGGGAGACTTTGTGACTTCAGTGTATTCCTTCAGCAGAGTCTGCAGCGCCACCCGCAGGCTGAAGTCAGTAATGCCTGGTGAAAGAAAAATGACAAAATGAGGTCCAAAAACGTCGCCCGTGCGTTTGACTGCATATTGTGTAGTGTGCACGGATGAAACGGATTTGCTGCTGCAGAGATGAAATTTGCAAGAATCTAAAAAATACATCGATCGAACATGTTTCGTAGCTTTGAGCTCAGGCCGCTTCAAGCACACTTGAATATACACATTTTATACACAACAGAGAACAGTTTTGTACACATTCACATAATATATGAAATGAAAAAAATACTAAATATTGAAATAATTGTTAAAATCACATGCCACAAGTTTCCTGGCAATTTACTATACATAAATCTGCAACCTGAGATATGTTTTGTTAATGTTTTGATGACAATGAAAT
>JAPQRN010000010.1:2760489-2772538 GCA_037367275.1 Coranthus polyacanthus
CCCCACCCCCCGCCCCTCCCTCCTTGCTCCCGGCGTTAGAAGAGCGCAGAATTTGCCCCCGTAACTCCTGGGTCTGACCCCTGTGACACATTTCACCGCCACCGCCCTCTAGAAGCAGCATCAGGGCTCCAGATACATTAGAAGGAGACACTCAGGCGTATAAATGTGACGAAAGTGCGTCAGGTTGTGTTTTCTCGTTTTCTCTGCGACTAGTCTTAAGTTTTTAGTATAAGACTAAATACGGCGGTGGAGGGCATGGCGCTTTATTTAAATTAGACATTCAACTTAAATTCAGTTTGCAGTTGGAAAATACTCTCTTATAATAAAAGACCTGCATTCAAAACCTTGAAACCTTGTTTAAAAGTACCTAATAGAACATTTCAGGATAATCTACATTACTAAACTGTAATTATTGACAAATTAATGTGTTCATCTTTAATGTTGCCGCTAGTAACAGCAGGGTTCATTTTAACGACTGTATATGCTGTTAATCTATACTAATAAATCATAATTTATTATGTTTTTTTAAAAAATGTAAAAAAGTTACTTGTAATAAATGTAGAGGAGTAAAAATTACAATATTTGCCTCTAAAATGTAGCGGAGTACAAGTATAAAGTAACAGAAAATGGAAATACTCAAGTAAAGTGCAAGTACCTTCAATTTGAGTAAAAGTACTACATTTCAACACTGGCAATGTGGGAAAAACCATTAACATATCTTAAATAGACAGAAAATAGACAATATATATGACAGTATATAATAAATAAAATAAAAAAAATAAAAATACTCAAGTAAAGTACCTCAGAGTAAATGAGTAAATGTACTTTTAGTGGTTGTTGTCACATTCCTCCACTGCCCAGACATTGTGGATGTGCTGCTTGTGTTGTGTGCGTGTAGTGGTCAGGGCGAGGGAGGGCTGACTTGTGGGATAAACCTTTAGGCTCTGCACCCCAGATCTAGGCAGTCCTGATGGGATCAGTGAAGGCTAATCGTAAGATTAAGGGGATAGGCTGATAGTGCAAGCCTGCCAGCTGCCTGCAAGCTGATGTGACTCATCTTGACATCCACCACCGCAATATGCCACTGAACTGTGGGAGTGCTGGGAAACTGTGGACATGTTTTAAATCACCAGACAGATGTTCCTCTGCGTTCGATGCAGATAACACACATACAACCTCTATTTCTGTTAGATTTGCAAATTGTGACTCTGCTCTCACAAGCAACGTACGAAAGAATTCAATTAATGCCACTGTTATTATAAGCAGAGGAGACATAATAGTTAGCTCTGTTCTCTGTTAATACTGTAACGTCAGGGAAGCAGATAATAATCAGTGGAGGAATGTAACTATAAGTGGTTAAAATTTGACGTACTTGTACTTGAATATTTCCATTTAATGCTACTTTATACTTGTACTCCACTACATCTCAGGGGCAAATATTGGACTTTTTGCTGCACTACTTTTGTCTGACAGCTTCAGTTTCTTTTCAGATTCACAGTTTTTCATCCCCTTCCTGTCCAGTGAAAACCACGCATCTACAAATGTGCTGATTTTGAACGTTTGTGATAAACCGAAGGATTTAGTGTTTCTTAATGAGTTGAAACTAAATAAACGCAGGCTAAATAAAGTATTTTTTCAAAACCCTACTAGGTTAACTGGAAAATGCATTGTCACAAAGCTGGGCTGTTGTTCTGAGTGATGCAACAGACATATGATAATATATGATACGGTGCATTTCTGTAGAATAAATGACCAAACATTTTAGAAAGTAGTCCAAATGAGCTCATGCCACAATTCATTTGACTAATTTAAGTGCATTTTTCTGATAATACGACCCTTTTACTTAAGTAAGACTTTGACTGCAGTACTTGTTTTTGTCGTGGAGTATTTTCACAGTATGGTATGAGCATACTTATTCCATCACTGCAAATAATAATGGTTCAGGAGAAGAGCAAACAGGATTGATTTTGCGTCTTAAGAGGTTATTAGGTCAGTGTGGTGTGATGTACTGTGAACTCTGTGGTGACATTATAAAAAGAGCATTAATCCACATATTTAAGAGCTTTAAATGTTTAGGCTCCCTGCTGTCAGTCACACAGTTGCATTAAATCACAAAAAAACAATATTTGACCAAGTTGAATAATCTGATTTAAAAAAAAAAAAAACCCTGTTCGCACTTTCCCCACTAACTGTGTCAAGGAACATCGTTCATCAACTGTTTTCATATTTCTCGTGTATGACACTTTTTTTTTTTTATCTCAGTTTGTTTTGTTTGTTGTCCATCAGAAGAACCTCAAAGACACAACACTGAGAAACCATGTCAGGGATTAGTTCAGTTCACCAACATCGGTATCTGTGTCATGGTCTCGCATTGTAGCCCTGGGTGAATTGCACATCTCTCAAATCTTCTGTACTGTAGTGTGCTGCTATTCACCGCCATTGAAGGGATGCATAATGGTCTTGGCAGGGTGTTCGACATTCACTATGGAGAGACTGTGGGGTTTCCCTGATTGGCGGCCAGAACCAGCACACAAAGCATGCAGTAGTCTTGCCAGAGGCAACTCAACTGCGGGCAGAGTGTAGGGCAGCTATGGTCTGGCCCCCAGGACCCTGCCATTGTGGATATGTAAGTGGGGACAGTGTCTGAACGGCTTGAGTTGGAACAGAAAACTTTGGATGACCAAAACTATGAGCTTCAAATAGCTGGGCCCTGGGAAACATAGCTTGTTCTTTTAAGGAGGTCAAAGAGAAGCCAAAAAGAGGAAAAAAAAACAGAAAACCAATGTTTGGTGGAGGGAATGTCAAATTGGAGGCTACTGTTACTATAGACATCAGCAGAACTGACATACCATTTTTCCAAACTCTCCAGGGACTGTCTGTCTGCCTCTTTGCCTGTCAAGCCTCTCCGTCCCCTGCATTCGTGTAGCACCCGGTGGTCATACCCACCACTCATCATCTGTCACTCCGTCCTGCCAGAGCCTAATCTTACTAACAGAGGTGACAACTGAGGTACTCGTGGCACGCCACCACATAACATTTACCAGCTGAGTGTCTGAGTTATGCTGAGGATGATGATCCTGTGGTATCACCGGCCTCTGTTTCTCTGGAGACCTTCACTGTCTCTGTGCTCAAATGGAGTGCCAAAATTAAGACCTGACCGTGAGAAGTGCACGCAGAATATATCCATGGATTTTGTATGGATCAGAATAGACAAACAGGTTTAAAATACTCCGTAAACAATGTAAAATGCCCCTCACGTTTTCCCAGAGCCCAAGATCACTTCTTCAAATGACTTGTTTTGTCCAAATACCAGTACAGAACCCAAAAGTATTACATTTACCGTGATATAAAACAGGAAGAAGCAACAAATTGTCACATTTTAGAAGTTGGTACCAATAAATATGTGACTTACAGAAATTGTAATGTCATTTCTTGTAATTGAAGCATCCGTGTTCAATAGGCAGGACGTGGTTGGGGCGGATGGCGGATATACAAAATCCAGAACCAGAGACTGGAGTTCACATCCTGACTCGCGTAAGTGTTTTGGTTTACATGATAATAGTGCTTTGGTTAGGGTTAGGAAAAGTTTGTGGTTTGTTTTAAATATTAATAAATACATTGCGAGTCATTTTTAAGGCAATAAAAGCGCTTTGGTTAGGATTAGGAAACGATTGTGGTTTGGTTTAAATATTAATGAATACATTGTGAGTCTTTTTTTAATCACATGTTTGTGGGCTTTTTCTGCATTGAACCAAACCATGCTATCATTCACCAATCCTAAATCAAGTCCTGTCATTGCCTAAACCTAACTATATAAAGTTTTAATGCAGTCATCACAACCAGCTGATACTGTAAATCGAGTTGACGGCAGTTAAAGCACTGTAACATTGATATATTGTATTTTTTTTATTGCGTATTATATGTATTTATAAATGTTGATATCTGACTTTTTAAGATTTTTTGGGGGTATTTTTCACTTTTATTTTAGAGAGAGAGCCTGGGAAATGCGGGGAGGGTGCGTAGGGGACTGACATGCAGCAAATGGTCTGAACCAGGGACTCAATGCTCAGGGCATTCGCACCCATTTGGTGTTGCCCTAACCGCTCAGCTATATTGGGTCGCCCTACGGCATGTATTTTTGGTTCAGAATACGTATCTAGAAATGTTGTACGTAACTGTGGTTTGCAGAAACGTGCAATGGCAAAACTTTATTCTGGCAACTGTGTTGTGACTTTTGACAGACACTTGAGACAATTACCAAACTTGTGTAATAGATGTAACAGTATTCCATAAGCAAAAACAGTAAAGAAAAAAAAAAGTCATGTTTCAGTCAGCCCACCTGCACATTGAAATCAGCTGAACTTCTGTGATGCGTCAACTGTGAGTCTTTGCAGAGGGGGAGTCATGTGTGCAGGGCAGATTCATGGCTGCGAGCTCAGTGAAGTTAAGCTGGTAACCTCGCTTTCTCTCTCTCTCTCACTCACACACACACAAATGCACACACACAATCCCAGCCTTTCATGCAAAGCAAAACTGAGAAGCTGAGACCTCTTTCAACCTCCTCGGCTGTTGCCCCCTTTATATAAAAGGACACTACTCTCCTCGGCTACACAGCCATCACATCAGCACTATAACTCTATTAGGCACAGCTCCAGGACACACTAAGCAACCCATAGCCCACAATGGCATCATTGTCAGTGGGGATTGCAGCCATTGTCGTCCATGCTACAGGATTTATTCCCCTCCTCCCGTATTGTGACCTTCACCTCTGACCCCAGCTGCCATCTCACATGCTCTGGGACTGAGACATTGTGAGGCTTTATGCCTTCCAGGTTTTTAAATGCTCCTTTACAATAACCCAAGTCTGCTAAGTGGCTTCTCTCCACAGCAGCAGTGTTGGGATGATTCAGGTTAGTGTCAGGACAGGGAGAGAGGGGGGGGGGTAGTCGAGGACGGAGTTGTGGTTGGACTAACTGACCCTTAGTAAAGGTCATTTGGGAACCATGAGAGGAGAGGAGCTGCCTAAATGGCTCTTTTCTCTCTCTTTTCTCCCCCTGGCCAGGGCAGAGACTCTGTATGGTTATTTATGAGTGTGTGGGAGAGCGAGAGGGGTTGCGGTGAAACCCACCAGCGTCTTTGTTGCGAGGGCTGGGCTGGGCTGGGGTGCCTGTCATTGGTTCGGTTCTGTCATATATACATGCACTTGCACATGCACAGGCTCACACACTGTTAAGATCCCCTCCCAGAGCTGCAAGGACAGAAGGGAGGACTGTTGCAAGGCAGATTTGGAAAATGAGGTGTGCTCCACACAATAGCTGTCAGCAGTTTGATAGATGCCTCTCAGACATCTGACCCCCAGGAAACTTGGAGAAACTGAAGCCTTTACAGTTTTTGTAACAAAAGCTGGCAAATATTTTGGTGTATTAGTTATTAACGTAATTAAATTAATGCACTGTCTCACTTTTCTGTGGAAGTATTACACTTTAATCGTATAATTTTCACTTTTTGACTGGTTAATTAAACTCACAGTATAGGGGTTTCTTAATCAAAACAAAAAACAAAAGAAGTACTTTGATGACGCCGTGAAGTAGTGTGGGATCATGGGAGTTGTGTTCACCACCCCCTTCATTTAATTCTAATGAAATAGCCTCAAGTAACATTAAAGGTTCAATATGCAAGATTTGTGCATATTCGTGTACTTGTGTTGAACATGTAGCTGGTCGTTTGTTGACGTTAGCTAACTCCAGGTCTATGCAAACGACTGTTTCTATTGTTTTCGGATGTTTTCGATGTCGTCATTAGTACATAATCGTCTAAAACGTCCATCATGTTGTGCTGCCATGTTTCTACAGTAGCCCAGAAAGGACAAACTGTTTTTTCTGTATGGTTTTTGCATTTGCATGTGTATTGTTGGTTCTTGTAGAATGGTAGGTTGAAATGAGGGGTATTCAGTTCTTTGCACTCTGCAACCTCACCACTAGATGTCACTAAATCTTACACAATGCAACCTGTTTGCTTCTAGTAATATATTCATTATTAATATGTTTCTGCAGTCAATATTCGGGCATACAGTTTTAAGCCGGTATGCACTGTGCGACTTTGGGCTTTCCCGGGTGAAAGATGAGCGTTATCTTTCGCCGTGGCAAAAAAACGGTGCTCCTTCACAAGACTGTTGAAATCTTGCAGTCTGTAGGAGGCTTTACGAAAGAAACACGTCCATAACACTGAAAAAAAAATCAAGATTTATTTTTTTGGCCATATGGCTCGACCCTAATTACAAGTAAAAGTGTATTCAAAGGTAAAAGTACTAGAGTATTAGCATCAAGTATTAGCAAAAGCACAGAATAATAATCTGCAATCTGAAATCCAATTTATTATTGGATTATAATTATTGACACAGCGATGTGTTCATCTTTAATATTGCAGCTGTAATGGCGGGGCTCATTTTAATCATTGCTGCATACTTTAATCTGTAATAATACATCACGAGTTATTTGGTGATTTTTATTTTCTATAAATAAAATGAATCTGAAAAGTATCTAGGAAGTAAAGTTATCAGATTAGTGGATTAAAAGGTACAACATTTGTCTCCAAAATCTAGTGGAATAGAAGTATAAAATACCAGAAAATGAAAATAAGCCGAGTGCAAGGACCTCAAATTTGAACTTAAGTCACTATTTGAATAAATACTTTAGTACACAGTAACAGGGATAATGAGTTAAAATGTGACAGGATTGTCCAGCTCCGTGTACAAAACCAGCCGAATTATTTCTTACAGTAAATCCACGATGAGTGAGATTGTCATGACTCACGTATTCCTCATGAAGTTTGATATTGTCGAGAATAAATTAGCTGTGCCTTCTCAGAAGTGCATGAAGTTACTGTTCACACCACTGCAGCGCTCTGCCAATGTAACACACACCACTTTTTCTTCTTTTTTTTTTTTTTTTTCCCCTGACAAAGTTAAATTAAGCTTGAATTTCACGCTGAAGTCAAATGGTCATGATGTCATGGTTTGAGGACAGAATGACTCGGTTTGTCTGTTGACTGAGAAGGCCTATTCTTGCATGTTTGGGTGGGAGCGTAGCATATAATTGCAGAGCGGGATAGCAAGAGGGAATGGGGGAGGGAAAGAGTTAGCACGCAACAAGCTGGTGTGGGTGCCAAACTTGTCCAGAGGGCTGCTGTGTATATCTACGCGCGAGGTTAGCTCTGCTCTGCCTGGAGGCTCGCACTGTTCCAAGACACATCTTTCATTTGCACACGCTGAAAAGCATAGAGGAGCCCAGGGCCGTTTGGACTGAGGATGGATCTGGCTTTTTGGGGGGATATTGGGCGGTTGCCTGGATGTGCGAGTGTGTGTTTGTGCATTTAAGAGAGCAGCCCTGGATCTTTTCTGGGCATGCGAAATTCTTCCGAGTGTCCCTTTTCAATAAGAACCATTGCATTGTTTAGTTGTCAAGTTAGTTGTTAGGGAGCAACCAAACCGCTGTACATGTGTTACAGCCATTGAGGATTACACTGATCCAAAAATCTGACAGTAAAAGAAGAGAATGGAAAGCTTTGTCGGCCTTTTCATATCCTCTCAGTGGGAGGTAAAAGGCAAGACCTCCAGACCTGGGCTAGTGGTGGTGGGTGTTAATGGGGGGGTGTGAGCTCTCAACTGCCAACCAGATGGACAACCAAGCCCTGTGTATTTAGGGAGATCATATGGGATAACCTTGCAAAGACAGATTGACATTTTGCTGACAAAACAAACCACCCTGTTCCACACTCAAGTGGCCCCCTTCCCTTTTGCCCACGCACACATGCGCACTATCATGTATGAGCACACAAATACTTTAAGTGGTATTTGCTTACATAGGTCTTAAGGAAGTTATTTCAGCGTGTGTTGAGCAGCCGGTCAGGAGCCATAACAATAAGAGGATAGGACAAAAGAATCTAGGATTACACAACTCCTGCATGAACAATAGTGGCATCAGTGACCTGTGTAAATGAGACAACCTTGAGCTATGAGCTGAGCAAATCAACTCATTTTCTGCGTCATGCATTAGGATTTACCTTGGTGCTTTAAGGCCACAGGATGGGATGTATGTCCCAGAAGGTTAAGAACATCATCAGCATCTGTTTGACTTAACTTTGTGTCCTGATTTTCTGTCGCACCACGACTGGAAAGATCAAGGATTATGTGTCAGAAGCAGAGTTTAGATGATAGTTTATATAGACAGATTATAGCTTTAATATTTTAATAGTAAGAAAGACAACCAAAAAACTTAAAGTAGAAAAGAAAAAAGCAGTTATCATAGTTTCTATTTTTTGTTTAGTTTAGTGTTTGATTTCAAATTAGTTTTAGTGAGTGAGTGCATAAGTTTTAGTTCTTTAAGGAACTGTCAAGTTTTAGTTGCATTTTTATTTAGTTTTAGGGTGCTTTCACACCTACCTTGTTTAGGCAAGACTTTCAGACAAATTTTCAGGTGTGAAACCTCATGATATGGACCAAACAGATGGTCTTTGGTTAATTTACAATGTGAAAAACATTTTTTGAAAAGTTCAGACTTTTGGACCAGTTACAGGAAGTTACGCGAGGCTTTCGTCTCCAAAAAGCAAAAGAAGGAAAACAAACGGAAGACGGAAGAACTTAAAAATGAGGCGAATTAACAACAAAGAACTTAGAACTGAAACTCAATATATTGTTCCATTGCGACAGAGCTATTTTTCCACCATTATGGACTGAAAACACTTATCAAAAAGCATCACAGTTTCATGTTTTTCCTCGTGTCTACGCTCATTGCTACTGTCAAACAACTTATAATGATAAGAAGTGAAAGTCTCCTCTTTTCTTCTAACTCACACCCATCTACAAACCAATCAATATTACGTATAGGGACGACTGCAGGATGTATACATATATATATATATATATGTGTATATATATATACACATATATATATATCATGCAAAGTTGTTTAGTCTGCTGCCAAAATTGCAGAGTGAAAACTAAACTAACCGGACCAAATGTATACAATGCAAAAAAAAACAAACAAATATGAACCTTGGTTTAGACTTTGAGGTGTGAAAACGCCCTTAGAGTTTTTTTCAGTTTGTCTGGTTTTAGTTTTTAAGTTGTCATTCATAGAAGCTGCAAAAATGCATGACATGAAATATGATTTACAAAACACCTGTTTTTTAACAGTTAAAAGTTTTTTCTTGTACAATATGAATCATTGTCACGAGGGGAAACTAAACTGTTTTTACCTCACATTTTATTTTGTTTTAGTTCGTGTTGCATTGGTCATTGTAGTTTTTCAAAAGTGACATTTTTATGTTTACTTCAGTTACAACATTATTTATCCCCTATCATTTTCATTAACTATGTTCAAACTAAACTTCTAAAAGGGCGAGAAGTTATCAGGTTTCCATTTTGTCTCCTCAGGTCTAGTCAAAATAGTTCCCTCTGTAACGACTCGAGACCAAAACGTTCTTTACACGAAAGAACAGAATAAATGAAATTATCAAGAGTCACTTTGCTCTGTTCTCCAAATCCTCTAATCGTCTGTACAACAACTGGCCCCTTATTCCCCCTGCAAACACATCACTACTTTACAATGTTAATACAGCTTGTACCAACGCTCAGTGTTCCAAAATAATGATTACGCTATCACACCATTTAACACAAGTCACTGACTGTCATCTTTCCCCTCACACCTGCACTCTGTGGCTTTTTCTGCTTCGTCGACAATCTCAGAATAAGCGAGAGATGACTGTATTGTGAAAGTGCTGACTGCGCAGGCAGAATTTGTCACGGTGACCGAAGAAAATCAGAGGTTGCTTGTATCTTGTGATGTTCTAAGAATTTTTCTGGGTTTTCTGGGAAGAGTTTTTTTTTTTCTCCTTTTTAGAATAAATGTTGAAGTAAAATTATCCTCATTTGCATGACCATAGACAGTGCAGGGTCAGGGCAAGTGAAAAGTCATGTCAGGCTCGTGAATCTAGAAACAGCAACATAAAAGAGGTAAACACATTGTTTTTCTCCGAAGCTGATGATGGAAATAGGCTGAGGAGTGAACCGTCTTGCTTCCTACTGATCTCTGTGGAAAGTCAAACATGCAGATGAAGCACTTTAGTCTTTGATGTTATTTGATAACCGCTAATGAATAAAACATTAACGTGCAGTGGTGTAAACGTAGCAATACTACAGTGTAAAAATACTCTTACAAGTAAAATTCCTGCATTCAAAATGGTACTTAAAGGTGAACTAAGTGATTCTAATCCAATCCAATCCATACACTTTTTATCAAATTCAAACATCCCAACTGTTCTGTGTGCACTGGAAAATAAAAATCAATCCTGGTTTGTTTTTTCTCCAAACTCTGGAAATTTGGAGAAAAAACAAAGACTGATCTTGTAACAAGGGCTGATCTTTTTTTTTTACTTTACTTAAATAACCACAAGTAAAACGGCAGAATGGTCCATTTCAGAATAATCTGTGTTACTGGTTTATAACTACTGGTGCGTTAATGTTTCCATCTGTAACGTTGCAGCTGGTTAACTTGTTATTTACTGCGTTTACCGCACGTGACCAGAACCGGCCCGGGAACCAAGAACTGGTTCAACGGCCGAGCGTTTGATGCAAAGAGTTTGTCTCCTCACTTAATTTCCAAGCAGAATATTTTTATCAAAGAGTCAAACATTAAAAGAAAGGAAAGTTAGATACCTGCTTCACACAAACGCGTGAAACAGAACAAGCCTTTCTTTGGTGAATTTTTAAGACTGTCCATATTTATAACATAATCTAATGTGTTTAATCAACTGTCAAGATGTTAGGTTAATTTAAAAGTTGGTCGAGCTTTTAAGTGGAATTTTTTATGTACGTCTTTTTATTGTAACCTCAGAGTACATCAGATTGACACGTAAAACTGTCAAAAAATCAACATTTTCCAACAGAAAATTCTTGTTTTGCCTATTGTAAAGCAATTAAATTGTCCAATGTTTGGCCCTTCACCTACTTTATCGAAGTCAAAATGTCCTCTCGAGTATCTTAATCTACAAAAATACATCATTGATTTTTATTTTATATTAATAATCATAGGAATCTGCAAAATAATAAGTAACTAAAGGTAAAAAGCATATTTGCTTCCAAAATATCTATGTAGTGGGGTAAAAAGAATCAGGAAATACTCAAGTAAAGCAGGGTTAATAAGGCTTAGATGCAGCACGTATGACAGTTATACATTCAACAATATAATCCGACTATTGTTGTCGATCACTCACCTGAATTGTCTGGTTTCAGTCACTGCAGGGCCCTATTTCACGAAGCAGGTTCAGAAAACTCTGAGTTACTAAACCCTGAGATGTGAAACTCTCTTCAGAACAGCTGATCAGAGTTAGTTTAGTCAACTCAGACTATGTTCACTCTGAGTTCAGCACATGCCTGGTGAATGGGAAAAAAAGCCATTATCAATGGAGCTAAGAGACAATGATTCACCATGGCAACGGGTACATAAAAGGCAACAAAAGTAGAAATATGTGCAAAAATACATGCACATGTTTACAGACTACATGAACATTTGTCTCAAAAAAACTAGCAGCTGCAGAGAATAAAGAGCTTAGTCTAGTTAAATAAAATCTACAGATTCATATTAACAACTTATTTAATGCTGACCATTCATTCATCCTTTATTATGGATTTCCAAAATTATTTCTGGGTAGAGCTATCTAAAGCCTCAGGATGTCCTGCAAGTGGCATTATACTGACAACTGTCAATTCTGTAGGTTAATAAAGTGCCTTTTAGTGTTTCAGTTTAGCTAAACTTACTTTATCTATAGTTATGACATTAACTTTTATGTTTCATATTGATGTTAAATGGTGAAAAATGCATAATGCAAATATGAAAATGCAGAAAATGTAAACTGGTTATCAAGTAATGTGTGTTATTCTGTTGGAAAGTCAAACTGTCATGTGGGGGAATCTTATATACGTATTTCCTCAAATAAAAAGCAGGAGTCAATTAAAAGCCGGGTCTCTAATATTGGCCAGAGGCGAAGATGA
>JAPQRN010000010.1:2773134-2819871 GCA_037367275.1 Coranthus polyacanthus
AACGAGACATTTGAGGACGTCATCTTGAGTTATGATCGACATTTTTCACCATTGTCTGACGTTTTATAGACTAAAAAACTAATCGATTAAACGAGAAAATAATCGACAATGAAAATAACCGTCGGTCGCAGCCCTAAAACTAACCAAATATTTCAGTGGGACCACTTTTTGGACATTTACTCTGGCTTTTCTACATTTGTGTACACAGATAATGTTACAAAATGAAGTGAAAGTGTGTATTTTCCCAAACCCTCCAACCCTGTTTAAGTCTCTCCACAAACCTAGTATCCACTTGTTACGCTTTTAAAGCAGGCTGTACAAGTTTACAATAAAAAAAACAAAATAAGAAACATTTCTAAACTATACAAACTACACAACACTGTTTGCAACTACATTATTAGACATAATATACTTTCTTAAAGACCCAACAAAGCTTGACAAACCGTCACCACATTAATACACGTCGTGCCTTATGTTTTTATCTGATGTCTGCATTCAGTGTCTGTTTTTCTGTCTCTCATTTGCTTTTCTGTCTTTTATTATGAAGCACTTTATGATGCCGAAAGGTGCTATATGAATAAAAGTTATTTATGTCCAAAAAAACATACGCATACGATAGGATCAGACATGGTTTAACATTTAACTGTAATGGTAATTGTGACAACCATAAAATAAAGCAGATAATAAAAGATATTTTATTGACGTCTGGCACAATTTAATGAAGAAAGTAATTGGAGGAAGCTGGTTAAGAAAGCCCAGTTATCTCACACTTTCTACCAGCTATAACTGTGTGTTTTTATGTCCCACCACAACGCTGCATACGTGGGACATGTGTGTCTGTGTCGACTCAGCACTGTTAACAGCCGCAAAGTGGACGGTTTGATGGAAATTTAGACACAATTATGAATGAGGGAGAATTCAAAGTTTTAAACGGCTGAATGCTGCCAGATTTTGTTTTGTTATTTAATTTTTGTTTAATCAGGCAGTCGCTTTGAGATTAGACCTGAGAACAAGAAACGCACACAAAAACCAAACTGCAAAAACCAGACAAATGTTTATTAAAATATTCTCTTGAAATCTGACAAGCTGGCTAGATTTCTCAAGACTAAAATAAGTCCATTCCCTGAAAAATGAGACTAAAAAAACTAGATAAAAAAAGGCCCAATTTATGCAAGTTGGGCTTATTGTAAGCGATGACAACTACGATGGCGAATTAGTGTCACTTTAGGTAAAATAAAACATTTTCCAAGCGGGAGAAATTTATGAGAAAAAACTTGAATTTCCAAGAAAAAAACAATTCTCTGAGATTAGATAAAGTTATGCATTTGCAAGAAAACACTACATTTTTGAGATTAAACTCATAAATTTATGAGAAAAACGTTTTATTTGTACAGAGAGATTTATATGAGATATATTCTTATATATTTTCTCAGATGTTTTCTCATGAATTTCTGAGTTTTTCTTGTGAATTTAAAACTTCATTCTCTGAGAATAAAGTGGTAAATTTCTTGTAAATTTAAAAAAAACTTGTAGTTTTTTCTTGAAACATTACCCTCCTCCTCCAGCTAAAAAAATGTTTTATTTTACCCAAACTGACCCTAATATCTCATCATAGAAAACACTGTTATTTCCCATAGACTGAAAAGTTGTGCAAGTATCTCACTCGAAAAATAAGGAAAACAATCTTGCAATTGTTATGCAAACCATTATTTTGGTTTGTTACCGGTTAAATCTAGCTCAATATTAGCTGGAATATCTTACTGAGACAAAGTTATATCTGTTTTCTTTAAATGAGATTAGTTTCCTATGAAAAACATGCTTGACAAGAGTAGTTTATTACTTTATTAAAATTCCTTATTGGCACCAACAACACAATAGATAAAGGAAATGAATAAAAACACAATTACACTTATCATAATAAAATCAGTCGCATTATTGCATTGATGTAAGTGGTTAAGTTAAAGATACCATAATGAAATGTGGTTTTCAGGCAGCTCAGATCCAGTTCCGGTTGCCCCTCTCCTCCTGTAAAAACCCCCTGGAGTCAAGACAAAGACGAGCTCAGTGAATGGATTCAATCCTGTTTGGTCATCTAACAAGGATAGAGCACGCTGCTTGAAGGTCAAAGGCCTCTTAAGCTCATATGACCACCTTTCTTTGACAATTACGCCTGTCAGGGAGTGTTAGCTTTTATCAACACTGCAAATGTCAAAAGGTAAGCAGGTCACTAACATCCTTTGCCTGCGCTTTAACTCCAGAGACGTAGTAGTGTAATGGGATGTTCTGGGAAACGCAGAGACAGCCAGATAAACAAACAAACCGGCAACTGGAGGCAAACGCACAGCTGTGACAAAGGAATCCTCAACATCACATGGCCTCGGAGATAGTTTATGTCGCATGTCAAACCCCTCTCAGTTTGATTACACTCATCATGCTCAAATTTATGTTACCCGCAAAGATTCTTGCTTGTGCTATTTTGGTAAAGGCCGTTGCTTGGGCTTGTCTCTGACGATCCAGCTCGGTCTTGCGCTCTCTCTTCTCTCTCTCTCTGTCTGTCTTTCCCTCCCCACCGCTGTAGCCACATTGCCACACTCAGTTTTCCATGGCCTCTCATTCTCTGCAAACTAAGTAAATGAACGACACAATCCGGAAATAGTGTTCCAGCCGGAGATGGTGGGAAGGAAAATCCCTTGACTGGTGTTGGCAGGAGGGTGGGAGAAAGAGGGAAATAGTACTGCAGCCTTTCGCACTTCAGACAAAGCTCCTTCGCAGGGCTTTTTCCTGAACTCTTTGTGTAGTTTCCCTGCTAAACCAAACTTGGGCTGACTTTCAGCGGTGGGAGAAGTGTTCAGATCCTTTACTTACATAACACTGCTTTTCAACACTGTGAAAAATAAAAGAGGAATTGTCGTGCGCGCCCAAAGGAAAGCAAACGCACCTTAAGACAGCAGTCCGCAAATGTGTTAGTTATTTATAGTCACATAATTACAACTGCCTTTATCAGCTCTAGTTTATATGTCAGTGTTAATATTGCCTTTCCAAGTTATTCTTTTTTGGCGTGTGGTGCATGTTGCAGAAAATGTCAGCATTCAGAGTCTCTACCTCAGTAAAAGTACTAATACCACGATGAGAAGGTTCTGCATTCAAAGCCTTACTTAGTAAAAGTATATAAGTATTATCAGCAACATGTAGTATGAAAAGTAAAAGTAGTCACTGTGCAGGAAAATGGTCCCTGTCAGTGTTTTACTATGTAATGCTTTTGGTTTCATATTACAGCTGCATGTTGCATTTTACTTATTTGCTGTCGTGTAGCTTAATCTACAACAATGCATCGTAGTCAGATCATCATATGTTTGTGACGTTGCTGTCCTGTGAGAACCACGTATCTCTAGAAAGTCAACTTGAGTTCAGAAAAACAAGCCTGTTTTCAGCTTCATGGCGATGCATTTTCCAGTTAATCCAAGAGAGTATTTAAAGAGTTTATACAGTTTAAGAAGAGGGAGGATTTTCATTTCGACTGTAATCTGAAAAGTATCTAAATTCGTCAGACAAATGTAGCGGAGGAAAAAGTATAAAGATGCATGAAATGGAAATACTCAAAGTACAAGTACCTCAAGTTTAATTTAAACTGAAATGCACTACTTTAACTAAAGCTACATAGTTCCATTACAGGGTGTTCGCTTGGTTTTCAGAGGGCTTGGGTGCTGTTTGGGTTCTAGTATTTTCCCTGAGTTTGTGGAAGACTTGGGTCCATGCTTGTGGAGTTTGACGGTCCTTCCGCAAGAACATTTTACATTTTGGACCATTTTTATTATCACATGTGTACAAAGCATCCACAACGCTTAAAAACCAAGCTAGCCGATGTGAATTTGCGATTAGCTGCACTCATTAGATCTTGGAAAAGTCATGTCAGTTAGTTTTAATGCTTTTAACGTGTTGATTTTACATGAAATCGACTCAGGTGGTGCCCAAAATGGCTTGGGTGCAGCACCTAAGACTTATAATGGCAGGGAAAAACCTGCTGCTTCTTTCTACTCAGCTGTTCTGCACATGTGCACTAACAAAACAGCATTACAAGAGAACATGTTGCAAGCTTCATGGCACGGCAGTAGAGGTTAACTTATCTTTAGCCTGCGAGGTCAGAGGTCAATATTAAAAACAGGCAAATGTTCCTGAGGAGGTTTGTGTGGAAGAGTTGAGCACAAGGCACAGGGTAAATGTTGTCAGGATCGGCCTCAGAGTTTGCCGGGGGGGATGGGGGTGAGGACAGGAGGTGTGCCAGCAGGTTAAAAGTGGGGTCAACTCTATAACCGGGGTGTTATCTGGATACCTCTCCACGGCTGCCAATCACAAACGTGCAGCAGCGAGACAGGAGCTTTAAACCGGGGTCGGACGGAGGCTCGTCCTACACGCTCAGGAAATGTCCCGTCTCTCTTCAAGAGAGACGGGACATTGCGCAACGGTCGTTTGGTCATGGTGGTAAAATGTTCCTCCTGCCTTTGACGGAGGATGTGGTTAACTCTCAGACGAAAAGCCCGAGCGAGTGAAGCAACGATGCAGCATCATCTGTCACTGGAGCTCAGCTGCACTTTAAAATTAGTTAAATAAGTAAATGTTCTCTTAAAGTGTTACCCTGGGCCTGTTTGGTGCTTGTTAAATCCAAATGCCTAGCTCGTTTTTTATAAGGGGAGGATGGTCTGCGTGAGTACGTCTCACTATAACAGTCAGTAACATGAGATGGGGAACCACACAACCGCTAAATCAGTAAAATGGGAACCCAGAGTCACTGTAATTTGGGAGAGAGCTGGTTAACCACTCCTCATAATGGATGGTGTTTCTGTTTAGCCTAAGGCGTTGGAGCTGAGGTCATATGCAAACAAGGCAGATCCTTGGCCTCAGCTTTTATACAGTGCAAAATGTTTTGCACCATGCGTTCATGAATTTGCAGACGTATGAATTTTGCACATTAGCCTTACATGCTTTTAAAGAGAAGCTCACAAAATATGCTACGTCTATTTAAAAATCACATTTTAAAGGCTACAACTACTGTACCACACCCTTAACCTGCTTTATGTGAAACAGAAAATTAACTGCTACAGGCGGCTTTTTTGATTATTTGCATAATATAAAACAGTTTGCCCCCTCTGGCTCCGTTGAATTTGAACTTTGACATTCCTTAAGGAGCAATGATACATTACCCAACGGTGTTTTTTTTTTGTAGAAATAGATTTATTCCAAGTGTCTTACATGTAACATTGTAGATGTTCTGTGCAGATACTCATTAGATCTTACTTTGTTGCACCTAATAATGTTGATTTAATGAAAATATCCATGCAGATTCATCTCAGATGAGGCCGCAGACGTCGTAAAAATCAGCTGTATGCAGTAAATCTGTTCATCAGGTCAAGTGAAGTTTGTTTATATGGCACGTTTCACATGACAAGCCTAGAAATAAAAAAGCCAAATACATGACATGACAACATATACGATGAGAACATGTATAAAAACAGGAGTATAATGTAAGACTGGTTAACACAAAGGACATTTTGATCATTTTGTCACTGACCTTGTGTTAAATGTCCATTATGTTCGTATTTGCAGCTGCATTTTTCCGTCCTACAGTCACAGACATAAGCATCTACACACCCACGACCAAAAATATGTATATACTGTATGTACTGGCCGTCTCAGCTCCACCATAACCTTGTGTCCATTGTAGCCAATTTTATGGGATTACATCATCCTCTTTGCTCCTTTTTTCACATTCTCTGTGTTCAGCCTTTTCTGCCCAGAGACAATTGGTTCATTCACCGGTGTAAAACACTGCCACCTCCTGACATCTCTTTCAGAGGCTCGCGTGGATTGTCATGATGTCTGACATCGCCCGCCACGCGTCTCCGACAACAAACCGTCAGGCGAACAAACTGCAGGTTTCACTGTCGCTGTCAGCGTTCGGGCATATGTTAAGAACATATAGAGGAAAAGTGCTTCATGTTCAACCACGTCTTAGGAACTGGTGATGTAAAGGGTGGATTTTGTTGGTGCTGCAGCTCCATCTAGTGGCAGAAATCAAGAAAAAGAGATTATACTGGTAGACTGCAGAAAAAAGGAAATGCATCAACTTTGTCTTAACCCTTGTGTTGTCTTTACTTTTGAGATCCTCTGGTTCACCTTGGGTTAAAAATGGGTCGTATCTCTTCATCTCTTTGATCTCTTTAGTCCCGCCCCCTTGATGTGCAGGTGCGAGGCGTATAGTGTGAGAAAATGTTTGATGTTTACAGTGTTATGGAATAACATGAAGAGTGGCTTTGAAGAGTGAGGGTAAAGAGTGAGATCAAACAATAGATTAGAACAATGTAACATTATCTGTGTGTGTGTGTGTGTGTGTGTCCCTGTAAGTCCAACTGACCTGACGACCATATGAAGGATGTAAATGTGTGAAGTACAGTAGCATAAAGTATACGTGTGCCCTTTTTCTTTTTGGAAAAACTTGAAACGGGTCAATTTGACCCAAATACCATACAACTGTTAATAATATAAGACAAATATAATCTTATATTGACGTAGATTTAACCAGTAACAAACTAAAACAAACGTTTGATTAATATTCCCGCAGAGGAACAAGGTTGTTTTCCTCATTTTAAGAGTGAAACACTTTCACAACTTCTAATTGATCAATATTAAGTTTATCTTAAATAACTGTGTTTTCGTTGCTTGTAATAAGCTTCATCGCGGTCATTATTTTTTTCCTACTTTTAAGGCCTGTTACAGTCTTTCAGTGGCTACAGACTTCTTCTAGTTTTAAGAAATCTGTTGCTGACCCTCTTGGCAGATTTTTTTGGTTATATTTCAGGAAATCTGGCTTCTGGCAGAGGCCAAGAAAAGAGATTATACTGTTGGACGGCAGCAAAAGGGAAACTCAATCCTGACCCTAACCCTGCCTTGTTTCTGGTAAATCAGTCTTATTTTGTCTTAAAAGTAAAATAATCTCTAATACTAAGATACTAATACTGAGCTAGATTTAACCAGTAACACACAAAGACAATGGTTTGCATTATATCCCAGCAGATGATCAAGATTATTTAAATAACTGTGTTTTTATTGCTTAAATTTTGACTCACTGTACTGTTAACACTCATACCATAAATAATAAAACCCACTCTGCACAGTCAGAATGTTAAATCAAGACAATCTGGTTATATTTAATAAATATTTGGCTGTGTCTGCTGCGTTTCTTTGTGCATGTTTCTTGTTC
Source organism: Coranthus polyacanthus (assembly GCA_037367275.1). Taxonomy (NCBI): domain Eukaryota; kingdom Metazoa; phylum Chordata; class Actinopteri; order Kurtiformes; family Apogonidae; genus Coranthus; species Coranthus polyacanthus. The sequence goes on from JAPQRN010000010.1 coordinate 2,780,390, forward strand.
TCGGGTCTAATCTCAATGTGACTGCCTGATTAAATAAAGATGAAACAAATAAAACAAAGCAGCATTCAGACATTTAAAACTCTGATTTTTTTCCTCATTCACAATTAGGGCCAAAATTCCATCAATTCCATCTTATTTTAAGACTGAGACACTTGCAGAACTTCTCAGTTTAAAACATACATGGAGCGTTGCATTGTTTTCATTGCTCGTAATAAGCACAACTTCTCTAACTTAGTTTTTTCTTTCTAGTTTCAAGGTCCGTCATAGCCTTTCAGTGGCCGTAGACCTATAATAGTTTTAAGAAACCTGCGTTCCCCGTCGGCAGAAATGACTGAAGATCGTCTGTTGATTAAATGTTTTGGGATCGTCTTTGTGTGGCGTCTCAGCAGGACGAGGTCAGCTGACGTCCACGAGTCTGCGACTTTAAGAGATGGTCGTGATTTCACCGACGCTAAACGCCTCCTTGGTTTTAGTTCTAGAAAAGCAGGAGCCGGAGGGAGGATATTTCAGTACACAGACCTCTTACAGCTGCATGTTTGCTTTCACAGGGAGTGAATTGTCAGTTGTTTTTGTCACGCTTTCTTTCTGTACAGTTGTTCAGAAGTTATTATACAACAACTCTATTACACTTCAGGGGGAAATTATCTAGTTTTTACCGCATTACATTTGTTTGACACTCAAAGTTGCTTGTTACTTTTTACATAAAGAACACCTCTTTTTCTTATAAACATTTCTCAAACCGATTAGAAAATATCAAAATAGTTGCTGATTAATTTAATACTCAGCTTCTAATCGGTTCATTGATTAATCAATTCATTGTTGCTCATTTAAACAATAATAATAAAAATACTTACATAATATTTTAAAATACATTTTGCTGATAACGCTGTACTTTGACCTCAGTGACATTTTGCATTCAGGACTTTGTATATTTGTACTTTTACCAAAACATCTCAGTTTTATTTTCCAGTCTGGCCTCTTACCAATCGTGAGCCCACAGTTGTTACACCGTGATTAAATCGAGTTTTTGATTGATTTATTTGACAGTAAATTGTATCTCTGTACACATCTGCAGAATCAGAAACCATCAGAATATGTCTTTGGCCTTTATTTCACTCACATAGATTTAAATAGTAATTCAATAATGGTGCTGCAGCAACATTTTAAAGGTGAAAACTACATGTGAAACAGACTCGACAATGAGCTGCTAGAGACTGTGAAGATTCACGTAATGTAACATAAAACCGTTTTCTGCAGCCGCTCCAGAGAATTTGTCATTACTTTCATCATTTAAAAATGTAAGTGTTTGGAAGTTCAAATAGATTTAAATAGCTGTGGTGGAATAATTAAATACTGTGTGTCGGGGTTGAGCCTCGGTGCAGAGGGCTGAGTGGTAGCAAGGTTACACCAGCGCTCCATGGCTGACAGCACCAACGTGACCTACATTGATGCTGTCACCCTGTCAACCCCGGAGGAGTCATGCTGCCGTGACACTCAGACGATGGACGACAGTAATCGCACACGGACAAGGACGAAAACAGCCTCTGTTGCTAAGTTACCGAGAGAGGCAGCGGTTTAAGTGTATATGCTTGCTGTTACCTTGTCTCACAGGTACCACATACATGGATCTGACATGTTTTTCCCGCTGTTTTCTGTCAGCAGTTTTCTCAAGCATCATACTGTCGTGTAGGGACTTTGATTTCCTACAGCTCTAACTGTAAAAGCCTTATTATCACGATCCTGAGGAGAAACAGGGAGACGTTCAAATGGTTATTCATGGGTGAATGGTTGCTAGAAAAAGACACCCCATACAAAGCTGCAGTGGCGTCATCCAGCAGGTGGCAGCATTGAGCTGCGCAGAAGGAAAGGATTTACAGTGCAAAGTAATCCTGTCACGGTTACTGTCTGAGGAAGTCTTCATGTCATGCAGTACTCAATATACTTCATTTAGATATAATACAACTCAGTTTATATTTGGAAATCTATCAGTACAGTTAGTAATAAACACGCTGAGACTGATTTTGCCTCAAACTGCTCTATAATTTTTCATTTCCTTGTGAATCTTTCTGTTTCTTCTGTTGTATTCCCCTTTCTCAGGACCTAACAGCAACAGTATCCCTCTGCTAACGCCTCCATCTCCTCGTGTTTTGCTCTCCGTTGCTAATCCCTAGCTGTAGTGACCTCTGACCCCTGGATGGATGTCTTATGTAAGGAGCTGGTTTAGGAAAGCACAAGGGAGCAGCCCGTGGTCTGTTGCACCAGGTTAGGTAAGCTCATTAACAGTTACTCCAGGATGCTCATCAACAACAGCCACAAATAAACCTCACTGGTGGAAAGAGGAAATCAAAGGAAGAAATTTGGACTAATACTTACTGTACGTTGAACAAACAGGCTTCTCTGAGACCAATAATTCAACTAGTTTATCTTAATTCCTTTATACTCCTTTTTTACTACTCGCTCTTCAGATTGGACCAAACTGCATTTTAACGTTGGGTACTGAAGTCTTGTCTGATCTAGTTTAATTTGGACAAACAGAGATGCAAATGAATGATTCATAAAACAAAACAAAGAAAGCTCATTTTTACAACTGAACGGAAAGGTGTAGCTGAAGTCTAAAAATGTAATTTCCTCTTAATACCGACCCTCTGCTCACAGTCAGGAAGCAGGAAGTTAGTTTTTTACTTCATGTATTATTTTCTCTAAAAATGAGAGCATGTGAGTTTATAAAGAAATCACAGTCGGCGCTGCTTACGACTCTTGTTGCTTTTTTCTGACATGTAAAGTTTAGATTTGTGATTGTTTTCTATGTGTTCTCTCAAACTTTCACTCACTACCGTACAGTACATACATTAAGGATGGCTAGAGTATAATGAATGTGTTCATTGTTCAATATTGCAGTGGACTTTTCCATATATAGTCTATATTCACTATACAATACACGTGTATATTCAATACTTACAACAGAAACAGCAGAGGGAAATAATCTCCCCACATTAAGGCCCGTGTCCACGTTTGAATCAGTGCATCTTGTCTTGTACGTGGCTCTTTTAAAATTAAATGACCCCCACAGCAAAACCCTTTTTTACCCCAAAACACAGACCACACCCCCCTCCTCTATCTGCTTCCCTCCATCTGTCCTCTGCATATCAGCGAGGGTGAGTCACGCGCTCCACTCGTCCAATACGCAGCCATTAAAGCTGAATAAATCTACCAAAGCTTTCACTAAAGCATCTCAGTTTTCCTGCTGGAGTGTAACACTGGCATAATAGCAGCAGCGGTAGTTTGTCCTCTGTCTTCCTTCCAGGCTAAAATGTGAGACTTCCTCCCTCCTCCCTTTGAGCTTGTGTTGTAATCATAGCTGACAGTAGGAGACACAACGCTGTCCTCCATTCTGCTGTGTTCTTAACAAATACGACCAGTTTGCAATAGTAAATATATTCTTAGGTCGTTTCTTTAGTCGTATCTAAAGTAGTTTTAGTCTTTTTTTTTGTCTTTTTCCAGGGTAAAAAAAAAAAATCCCTCCTTGTAAAACCGGATAATGATCTCCTCCTGGCGTCCGTCTTGTTTTAGATTTAACTGCAGCCTTTGACAGTGCAAGCCACATTATTCCGATCCATCAGCTAAATCACTAGTGTCTCTCTGGTTCTGCTTTGGGCTGGTTTTCCTCAAATTTCTCCAATACAAACTTTCACAAATCCCCTGGGACTTCCCGCTCGTCCTCGTCTTCTTTTTTCCTCCAGGCTGAGCCTTAGGCCCGAGTCTCATTCTCCAACTATTTTCCCCATTAGGCCGCATTTTTCAAAAACCTCCCTGCATTATTACGTTGTTGACATTAGATTTGATCTTCGTTGTAGTCCAATAATACGTTTTTCAACTTAATTCAGGACATCAGATAACTTTCTCCAGCTGAATACTCTGTTCTCTTTAGGCTGCAGAAGTTCATGTAAAATCTGAATGTTTTTATACAAAACACTGCAGAGAGTCGTCCCAGCGTACACATTGCTCCAAAAAACCCGAGGCCTGTAAGTAAATGGCTTTTATCTGTCCTGTTTTATCATTCAAGGACAACATCACATGGCTCAGAGGTGGCTTGAAAAATTACTTGCTCCTTCTTTTTTTTTTAACATTTTTTCCAGTTTATTCAGTATTTAAAGCACGTTAAACACAGTTTTTCTCATTAGCTTTTAGGGATGTGTATTTGACAAGAATCTGACGTCACGATACGTTTCACGATACAGGAGATAAGATTCATTACGTTGAAATATATTGCAATACTGCACACGAGATGATATGCAGCTATTTACAAAGCACGTTTACAAGCACCGTCATATGCATCAAATCTGAGTTTCTTAATAAGAACAGTGGGATCTGCATTTTGCATTTATCCAACGTCAGAATGTCTGCTCTGAATGTCTGCATGTAAACTATTCATTCAGGGTTTGGGTGAGGTTGAGGAAGTGATGAAGTATCGCAAAATCTAACAACGGGATACTCAAGTGTATCGGTATTTTCTTATATCCTTGTTGTTTTGTTGATTGTTGATGAGAAAATATGACGATGATACTTTGTCGCATCACAGCAGCTGCATTTGCAGCATCACAGCAAAGACAAAAATAAAGACAAGAGACAAAGATCCAAACATTAACATAGTATTACAGTCACAGAAGACGTATTCAAGACATTTGATGTAGGATTAAGCTCCATATTTAAAGGTTCGGTGTTTCAGATTTAGGGGGATTTAGGAGGATCTTATTGCATAAATGGAATATAATATTTATAATTGTGCTTTCATTCGTGTAAAATCACATGAAAATGAGCTTCGTTGTGTTTTGTTGCATTAGAATGAGTCGTTTATACCTACAGAAGGAACAGGTTGCCATGTTTCTACAATAGCTCCGAATAGACTTCATCTTCTTCTTTTTTCCATTCTATAGCGAGTGGCAGCGTTAAGGTACAGTTACCATCACCTACTAACATTGGAAGAGCTTTGTTGAAGCCTTATGTCTCCAAGGGGACGAGAAGATATGATGACCATCACCTACTATTGGGTGTTGACCAGAGTTAATCTAAGCTTAACTGAAAAGTCAAAACAGACAAAACGAACAACAAACTTTTTTTTTTTTCTTTTGCAGCCACTGTAGGTGAGGATGGAGGGTTTTTCAGTTGGTTACAATGTGCAACTTCACCACTAGAGGTCACTAAATATCACACACTGAAACTTTAAGAACTTTGTGTATTTCAAATACTGCGAAATAGTTAATTTAATGTTATTTTATTCTCAAATAACACACAATTTTATCCCATCATTCAAACTTAAAACAGAAAAAACTGCACAACAATCAACCTAATCACACTCTTTTTGCACTTAATGATTCTTCGGCGTATCAGGGACTATATTTTGTATATACCGTCGATATATCGCCCACAATTGAAAACGAATATTACAGTGAAATAAGCATGTGAGCCATTATAATATATAATTTATATTTATAATATATAATTATATAATATTATATAATATTATAATTATATAATAATATAATTCAAATCATTCCATCTTCAGTGCTGTAAATGGTCATTTTCAGTTTGTTGAAATTTATTTTTTGTCATTTCAAAATGCAAATTCCTTTTATTTCGGTTCAATACATTGGCCGATACCAGTATTTTGCATTTCATTTTGATACTTTTCATGAGCAGACATTTGTAATTTGATACTTTTTGATGTATTTGAGCCCGTCTCTGATAGTACTACACTACAGATTCTGTAGACCTTGTATTTTATGCATGCAGTTGGCTGTAGTGTGTCTGCTCAAGGCGAGCCGTGAGGTGCTAAGGCACCAAGGAGCAGCAGCCATGTGACCACGGTTTCAGGGATTGGTTTAGTGCAGATGTGACATCAGCGAGCCTCCCACTCCCTCCCCCTCCCTTCTGGCTTCCAGTCTTTCTCTGCCTCTCTCTGCCTTCTCTCTCTCTCTGTACCGCTCTGTTTTTTTTTCTCCTTTGCCTTTCCTCAGCATCCCCCCTCTCAGAGATGGCGTGTGTCGGTGCTGCTCAGGCGTCCGGGGCCTAAGAGGACCCCCTTCCCCCCGATTTGCTGCTTTTATTCTTTTGGTTTCTCTGCTGCTGACTGTGTCTCCCATCGCTGCTGCCTCTCAGCTCTTCCCCCCACCCCATCTCCCCCGTGTGGGTGTCTGGGAGTTGGGCCTTTTGGGGGTGGAGGGACTCAGCATCGTGCAGAATTAGCTATGCCCTGCCCAGGCACCCTTTGACTGGCTGGATTTCTTCACTTCTGTCCACCTGCACACCGGCGGGGCCACGTAGGATGAAAATCTGCAATCATGATGCAAGGTAAATCATCTGAGCGCTCCTTCTCCTCCTTTATTTTCCACATTTTCTCCCTGTGTCCTCTTCCTGCCCTCTTCTGTCCTGCTGGGCCATTAGGGCTAGTGAATATCCAGTGATGTGATCGGTTGTGCTGTGTGGACCTCTAGAGCTACACGGCTTTTTGCCCGTCTGCCGATGTGACGACATTGTGTATGTGTCTGAGGCAGTATGTGACAGATTGAGAGTGGGGGGGAAAAGTCAAATAGCAGGGCAGATGTGGGAGGTGTGGGTTTGTAAAGGCAGATCTGACATTCACATCAGTGTAGCTACTGTCCTGCTGTGTTTGTGTGTTTACACATGTGACTGCACTGCACATGCCCTTCTAGAAAGAAGCCAGATATTCTTAAATATAACCAAATTGTCTTGCATTAAGCAGAAAAAAATGTGCCAATGCGATAAGCACATTTTGCTAGAATAACTAGAATAAAAGTCTATCAACTGAAAGATCACGTGTCCCTTAAAAAAACTAGAAAAAAGACAAAATTTAATCGCGATGAGCAAATCGATTAAATAAGGAAAACAGTTTTGTTCCTCTGCTGCTTGTTTTAGCTTGTTACTGGTAAAATGCAGCTCTTAATTAGCTGGAATATCTTATTAAGACAAAGTTAGACATACAACAGTTAGATTGCAGTGTGCTAGTCTCTCAGTGAATTCATGTGCTTGTGCATTGTAGTATAAAACTGTATTCCTTCATACATTCATGCCGTTGTCACCAGTGCATAATATCACATCATGTGAAATCACAACTAAACCTTAAACTATGCAGTATTTGGAGCCTGTGTAGCATAAAGTAAAGCATCCTGTAGCAGAGTTAACAAAGGTGTAATGAGGTAAAGTGCGATGGAGGAGTTAAGTCGTAGATGTAACCCTGTATGACAGATGCTGGACCTTACCATCCATTAATGCCAACGTGGTAATGGAAGTGGCTATTATTAGCGAAAGGCCTGCAGTCAGGCTGCCGTGATGTTGTACTTATATCACGAGCTTGAGGAAATCCACACTCTGCACAGATGTCACATGCTTATCATAGCCTTTGTTGGCCACACGTGCATTGCTAATTACACAGTGGAGGCTGTCTGGTGCAGGTCGCCCACAGTCAGAGGTGGTAGAAGTATTCAGACCTTTTTACTTCGGTTAAAGCACTGATACAGCAACGTAACAATAGTCTATTACAACTAAAAGCCCTTCATTAGTAGTAGAAGCTAAATAGTTTTTTGGTGACATATTGGATGATTTGAACATTTAAAAAAAAAAAATTAAACCATGTGTGACGTTTAAAGGGAAAAATCTCTGTTTGCTGGAGTTGTTAACAACTCTTAGACATTTGAAATGATGGCCTAACTTAACACTGCTAAAAAGGTTAGAAACCACTTGTTTAATCTATACTATTTTAAAGGCTTGTTTTCATCTGAACAGCGACTGGTAACTAAAGCTGTCAGGCAAATGCAGTGGAATAAAAAGTACAATATTTGCGTCTGAAATGCAGAAGTATAAAGAAACACTCTACCATACCGTGATAAAACAAGCGGCAGCAAGTGTTCTAAGCTGAAGAAACAGAAACGATTCTCCCACCACTCTGGAGAGAAAAGACACCATATTAGCCCGAACAGACAGGGTAAAATGTTAAACGCAACTGTCGTCTATAATTTGCAAAATTAGAAATGCATGTCGACTTCATCAGTGAGCAGATTTCTTGTTTCTTTGAGCTACTTCCTAAATTATGCACAAATGCATCACCATCACAGCTTCTAAAACCCTGTAGGTACTTACTACTAGTAATGCAACACTTGAGTAAATATACTTACCTATACTACCATTGAATCCTTATGTTCTGAACGTGATACCTTCAGAAACATTAATAATTATTACTGTTTTAGCATGAAATGAGCGCACGACTGTGTGACGATCTCTGTCCACGTGGCGTCTTCTTGATCACAGCTGTGATGTTGACTTGAAGGTTCATATTGATTGTTTTCCGTGTTTTAGCCCATCGATTACAACTCAAATCTTTGCATCATCCCAAACATCCCATAAGGTTTATTATTGATTTTCTTTCTCAAAGGCAGAATGTAGTAGAAGTTATCCAACCATGTTTCAAATTCACTGGGTTCTTAGTTCACCAGGAGGTCGGTCGAAAGGATGGACGGCACAAAAATATCTGAAATTATTGTGTAAATCAGAAGCATCGGCAGTCAGTGGTGGTTATAATATGCCAAGTGATGCAAAAAAAGGGAAGCTATTTCTATCAAACGAACTACCAAACAGCTGGTGAAGAATCGAAAAAAGTAAAAACCATGAAAACAGTATCAGAAAAAAGTGTAAAAGATACAGAACAGCAGTGAAAAGATTGTTACATTTGGAGGTAAAGTGTGACAGCGCCATAAGACCCAGATGAAGCGTTTTGTCCTGGCTTTGGTTACACGACTCCAGTCTTTTTGTTTTTGTAAACTGCTCCTTCATCTCTGCTGTGACTGAGGCAGGTGTGGGAAGAATGAGCAGAGAGAGCAATGTTTTCACACCTATGCACTGCTGACAAATGACAACCAGCAGAGAGAAACATACAGACTCCCTGTTTTAGAAAGAAAACCTGGAGGATGCAGCGTATTCTCCTGATGCAGTGACAGAAGGGCGGCATTCGAAAGCTCTTCAAACCGACTCGAGGTCAGAGAACTTAGCAAGAGAGTCCGAAAAGGCAAAGTTGTGTATCATTGTAACGTATGTATCACAACACAGGAGTAAATACGGATGCACAGATCTGACTTCTACAGATTTGATTATCGGCCTCTACCAAGTGCGGATCCGATAGTATTTCGATACAAATTTTCCATTTTAACAAAAAGAGAATTGCATCACATGTTACTTTACAAATCTTTAGTTTTATTGTTCATCTCCCATTTTTATACACAAAGCAGCATAAAATATGAACCTAAACGCATGAAACAAAAGACTCAAAGTAGTAAAACTAACACTCTTTCAAAATGGAAGCGCTATGGTTCATTAATCATTTCAGTTGTTACAAGTTTTAAGGTTAACAGGTGCAAATAAATACCAACCTAAAGTGCTGAAACTAATGCATTCTGCTGCTAAAACTCGAGGCAGCTGGATTTTCGAGATTACGAGAGATGATTGTAGAGATGTGGGTTAGCTCCCACGGTGGAAAAGATATTTCCACATCTCTATCGGTGGACACATTTCTACTGTCACATGGTAAATGCTGTCATGTCTCTAAATCGTACGATGGAAAGTAATCCTAGAAGACAAACCTTCTCCATAAAAGACAGCCGGTCGTGACTAGACGGTGGTTAGTTTATTTCCTAATTCATTTTTAACTTCAAGCTGCCCTGAGGCTCTTCTATGTTATAGAAAGTGAAAAACATTTCCGATCACATAACCTGCTTGGCAGAAGTAACAATGAAATGGATGGATATTAATGACTGCTTAGAAATTTTGCAACCAGAACTTCCAGAATATCCTAACTCTGTCAACTATAATAGTGAATTCCAACACTCTTTGATCTAATAGAATGAGATTTTGCATTTAATAGTCTGAAAGTGTAATGGTACAGTATGATGCCCCATGTTATGCTACACTAGAATGTATCAGTGTGCGTCGTACAGTTCAGCAGGTTATATCAGTGTCAGGATTGATTCTCTATTTTTACTCCTAATTCCGTGATGCACACGCAGGGTCGGAGTGGACAGAGGCCTCACTCGACTGAGTCGCCTCCGCTGATGAAGAGCCACGATGCGGGAATGATCTTTGCTATGGAGCAGCCGAGCTGCTAATACATCACAGGCTCTGATGTGTCCTTCAGTACACGAGAGAGTGAATGATACTGAGCAGCGCCTGTACATTTATAGTACTCAGCAGCGATGCAATGTAATGAAGTACTTTTTTACTTAAGCACAAATTTGAGGTAGTTGTACTTAACATGAGTATTTCCATTGTATGCAGCTTCGTATTTCTACTCCACAACGTCTCAGTGGCAAATATTGTACTTTTTACTCCGACAGTTTTAGTTACTTTCCATCCTGTCCAGTGAAAACCACGTATCTCCAAATGCGTTGGTCTCGAATAAACTGGATGATGAAGTGTCCCTTTATGAGTTGAGAAAATCCTCCTCCTTCTTCAGCCAAATGAAGTTGTTAAAACCCTCTTGAATTAGCCAGAAAATACACCGTCGCAAAGCTCTGAGCTCGTGAAAAGTTGACTTTCTACAAACACGCGGTTCTCACGGGACAGCGACGCTGCAAACATATGATGATCTTATAGAGGACGATGCATTGGTGTAGATGAAAGTACCAACAGTTTGTAAAGTATTTAAAATGAGCTCAACCTTAAACATCTACAGCAGTAAAATGAAGCAAAAACATCACATATAATAGTAAAACATTGACCATTTTACTGCACAATGAACACTTTTACTTTTCACACTCTCGCCGTTTATACTTATTTTCTTAATTAATGCAGGACTTTTAGTTGTAGTTACTTATAGTACTTGTACTTAAGTAAAGGGTCTGAATACTTCTTCCACCAGCGTTCATCTGGATTTCAGGATAGGTGTGTCGACCACATCAGTGACTCAGTGTTTATTTGTATTTGGAAGTCATCAGGCTCAGTAAATAAGTCGAGAATAATACTGAAAAAAAGCCACTTCCTTAAAGAGAAAAGCTCCGTGATGTTAAACCGAGTCATGTATGAACAGGACACAATGTTCATCCACCAGCTGTCCGTCTTATTTGTCCATTTTGCTTTTCTGGCGACGTGACGTAAATGTTCTCGCTTGTCTTTTAAAGCATTAATATGCATGAATGAGTCATTCATCTCTACAACACAGTGAGTGTTTAAAAAAAAAGAAAAAAGACATTAGTGGAGTTAGCTGTTGGTAGATTTCTTGCGTTGTTGGCCACTTTGTGTCAGTGTTTCCTGACACAAAATATATCATTTGTGTCTGATGAAGCGCTGGCTTTCTTTTATCATTTTAAATTAGACAGTGATGCAAAAACAGCCCGACTAGAAAGAAACCAAGTATTCTTAAATATAACCAAATTGTCTTGTATTAAGAAAAGAGAATCTGCCACTGGGGTAAAGACATTTTGCTTGGTTCGATGTCTTAAAACTATGATAAGTCTGTAGCCACTGAAAGACCATGATGGGCCTTAAAAGTACAAAAAAGGCCTAAATTTAAGCTTATTACAAGCAAGAAAAACAGTTATTTAAGATGGATTTGAGATCAATATCAGCTGGAATGTCTTATTAAGACAAATATTTTCTTAAAACGAGATTCGTTTTCTAATGAAAAACAACAAAAAATAAGACAAAAATGAGACTAATATCCCAGGGAGTTCTTTCTTCTTCATCAATTGTTTAGTTTTTGAACGCCCAAGCCAGAAGTAAAACCACATAAAGTACACTTGGACAAACTCCTGCAGGCTTTCGGTTGTAGTGCTGCATGGTGCCAGGCGTCACTGCTGCAGGGGCCTTGGCATCCAGTTTGGCCGACCGTAGTAGATCTCTCTCGCTAATGAAGTGAGCACATTGATCATCCTTTGCTAGTGTTTCCTTTCCATTTTATATAGTAAGGGACGGGACACTTAAGGGGGAATGCGTCTGTGCTGCTTTATATCAAATGGAAGCTCTCCGCAGATGGCAGGATGTTTGTGACACAAATCAATACATGAACTTACATCTGTTTATTGGGGTTATTTCTCATGGATCTATGAGGACGCATCCAGCTCTGAGTTGTTTGTTACTCTTCTGTGCTATTTGTTTTCAAGTGCATTGTAATGAGGAGACACTTAACTTTATATCAGGCTCTAATAAGACTTTCTCTCTCTGTCTGTTTCTCTGCGCCAGGACTAAAAAAACGAACCAGGAAAGCCCTGGGTTTACGAAAGAAAGACAGGGACACAGACACAACGTGAGTGCGATGAGACACACAATAACACAATAAAGCTCTGTTTTTATGCTTCTGACTGAAATGGCTACTGACTATGGACAAACTGTCAAATGTTCTGATTATTTCTACTAATGTTTTCTTTTAGTTTTTGACTATTTTAGACTGTTCAGCATGTATGAACTTAAAACAAAGTTTTGTCTAGGGCTGCAGCTAATGATTAGTTTCAGTGTCGATTAATCCGTGTTTGATTTTTTCGATTTAATCGTCTATAAAATGTCAGAAAATGGTGAAAAAGCCCAACAGCTAAAGCAAAAAAGATACTCAGTTTACTGTCACAGAGGACGAAAGAAACCAGAAAATATTCACATTTGAGAAGATGGAATCTGAGAATTTGTACCTTTTTTTTCCTTAAAAAATTGCTCAAACCGATTATCGATGATCAAAGTAGTCGCAATCGATGAATTAATCGTTGCAGCTCTACTGTTGTCAGATCTTTACTTTTGAGAACGCACATTGAATAGAAAATATTGACCTCATAATATGATTTTTTCTGTTTCTTTTCACTTCAAACAGGAGCTCACCTGACAAAGAAGGGACTGGAAGTGGAAAGAAAGGAAATGTGTGTATATTTTGGATTAATTGAATAGTTCCTGAACTGCTTCCCCCCGTTTCCTCTAAAGTTTTATCAGTAATTCTGTCAAGGGGGAGATTAAAGGCCTGCACCGAGTTTCTAAACAAACTGTTCACCATTAAAATAAAAATTAACTCAGTCTTTAAAAGACAACTCCTGTTAATTACAGCACATTTTATATTTCTACCCACCAAACCCGGAAACAACTTCACTGACTGTTAATACTAGCTTCATTTGACAAATCCTTTATGATATTATGTTGTTCATTTTCTGTCTCGCCTCTTTTTATCGCTAGAGAAAAGCAAATGGGGCTCCGAATGGTTTCTACGGGGAGATCGACTGGGACAGATACGTAAGTTTCCACGGCCTGCTCCTTGTTTCTTTTCATGTTTCTGACTATGCAGGGATGTTGTAGCTCTGGGTGTGAAACGGTCGTTGATGTGCTGTAGCAGTCGCTGTCATGAAATGCTAGGTTTTAAATAACTGTGTGAGGCTCCTGAATAGAGTGATAGCTGCATATTCGGTGAGTCAGCAGGAGCTTTATCCAGGAAGCTGAACGTCTCAGTCAAGACGTCGCTGAAATCCGATCCACGTTTATAGGCAGTGCAGTTCACATGGACACTAAAAGTCGAGCAGGGACCGTTAACCATCCCCTCTTGTTTCCCAGGCCTCCCCCGATGTGGATGAGGAGGGTTTCAGCCTCCGGCCCGGTGACGAAGGCGATAATATCCTTTTAGTGCCCACCAGAAGCAGCAGCAGCAGCAGCAGTAGTCTTGGGACGCTTGCCTGTAAAACTATTGACCTGTTTGGCCGAGAGACTGATTGAATGAGTACATTTCAGCATTAAATAGGCCAAATCAATAGTCCCTCCCTCCCTCACACTTCACATCACATGAGGGCATGCATCTGCAGCAGAAAAATTATAAAATAAGAAGAAAGGAGCAGAAAGGCAGCAGAACACAGGTATATTATCTTCAGATTGGCTTTGTAGTTGTCACTGACCTGCAATTCTCTGGGAATTTAAGGCTTTTGCTCCGACACGTGTCAGCAGCTCTGTGTTTGAACTGGATTCGTAGAGAACTGAAGATTTACCCGAGGCAGTGTTTGCATAAACTATTATTCCAAATATGACAATGTTCTGAATTTGTCATGTAAACAGCATATTCTGTTTAGATGTTCTGAATTTTCTGATTAAGACATGTGGGATATGCTGATTTTATTCCGGTTTTATGAGGATTCTTTGGACATGTATACAGCGCATTTGGAAAATAAATCTAATTTGCGTGAACATTTAGTTCTTGAAGTTGAAGCAGCAAAATGGGCAGCGTAAAGATCTGAGTGACTTTGACGAGGGTCGGATTATGATGATAGACGACTGGGTCAGAGCATCTCCAAAACTACAGGTTTTGTCGGGTGTTCAAGGGTCTGCAGTGGTCAGTACCTACCACAGCTGGTCTAAGGAAGGACAACGGGATCTCAGTCCTATTGAGCAATTTCTAATAGGTTTCATATATGGAACAAAGCACAAAGCATGCGGTCCTTGGTTGTAGACCCGCAAAGTGTCTACCGCTCTGGAACCACTTTTGTCAGAATGCAAAGAACTGGTCTGAGATGAGTTACTGGCACTGGAACATAGACAGTATCTTCTGTATTTAAGGCAAAATGCATTTACTTTGAAAGAAAAGACTGTGACGTTGGCTTTAACTGCTGCAGAAGACCGAATTAGCCTCCATCCTTTCTACTCCACTCGGTCCTTGACAAAATGTTCACCAGCTTCCAAAGGAAAGCACTTTTTCTCCTCTAGTGACTCAGATGACGACGAGGACAGCAAGAAAAAGTTCAAAATCAAGATCAAGCCGCTGGTATCGGACAGTGCCAAGTGCGCCCCTCCATCTATGGACGAGCTGAAAGCCTCGGTTGGAGGCCTGGCGCTCTCTCCGTCTCTGGTGAGCGCCGCTGATCAGCACTCTTGTTCTGCTCCATAGAACTGAAGGGCACAAAACACACACTTACACTCTGCAGTTTAGATATTGGCATAGCATTTGAATCTGCATCTGCACTTCAATGACACACTCCATTTATGTTTGTCTTTCTCTTTTCATCTGTTGACATCGTGTAGAAGAGAAGTCCGGTAAGCATGGCATACGTTTTCATCTCTGTGTCCTCATCAAAAGAGGCCGCATGACACTGGCGCACTTAGTGAAAATGCTTGATAAAGTTCTCTCTTCTGTGATTATCAGTCTCCTTCATGTCCTTCAGTCTCTGCATGTCTCACCCTCGGCGTTTGTGTCCTTTTCAAAATAACAGCCTCACTTCTTTTTTTGTTGACTTTCCTTCTTTGTGTTTAACTACAGCTTTACTTGAACCTGTCTTGCAAAGCGTCTGCGGTACATAATGCACAGTAAACATAACACACAAAGCTCCGAACCTGCTGATTTGGTCCTGGCGGAGCTTACGTGATGGGCAACATTCAGTGTGCAGCTCTGTCATACATGATGTTGGTTGTGCGGACATGACCTCAGTGGTGTTATGGCTCATGTTGCATTATTAAGGCTTTGCGGTGAAAGTAAAGAGGTGCGGTGTGTGCAGTTTTTAGTTGGTGTCCATTTGACTGATTTGTCACTCACTCTCTGACCCAGGTCTGTTCTCTCTTCCTTTTTGCTGGTCTCAGAGACGCAGCCCGGTGAGTGTCTCACTCCATCTGCAGGCTGTTTCACAGCAGACAGCCTGAAACACAGCTTTCTGATCACTGACTACTTCACCTGTTTCAAACTGTGCTACGCAGCTAAATGAAGAACAGAAATCTGTCAGTCTTACTGTCAATTTGGGGCACAAAAGAGTCTTTATCTGGAATTAAAAATGTAAAAAAGGGAGCTTGAAATTATATGATGTTAAGATACAGTGATTCTAGGATCAGACCTTTAGGGAGGCTCCTAATGATAATGATAATAATCCCTTGTAAAAGTGTTCAACCCCCCTGTTTAATCGCTCATGTCGCTGGAATACAATTAATACGTTCATATTTTTCTATATATGATATTTTACAATACTTTTAATGAATGACTAGTAAGTAACACCACAACATATTCAATCACTTTCACTTTGGCAAACTTTAATTTAAGTTAGGTAAATGATTTCAGGGAATAATATATAAAATCATTTGACTGATTGACGCAGTATATTTTTATTTTGAAGGTGTAAAAAGAAAACAACCGAAAGAGTGAAGAATAACAAAATAAAAACAAAAAGATCAGAAAACGTTATACAACAAAAACAATAAAGAATTTCTCAAAAAACACAGTTTAAACACAGTGACTTAACTTAAACATAACAAATGTTCCCAGTTTCACTCATACTATATCTTTTGTTTGGATTGTGTCTTTTACAGGGGCAGATAAAAAGAAACCTGTCCTGTAAGTATCTGTTTGCAAATGGCCTCACCTTCGCTTTACAAAGGAGCGGTGTCCGCAGAAATAACAACACACCAACAGCTGACTTTTGTTATTTTTGTCGCAGGTGAGGAGATCGCTAGACCCAGACGCTCCACCCCCACGCCCAGTCCTGCTCCTGAAACGCCAAGGTATGTTATGGCTTTCAGCAACACCGACCGTATTCACTCTGTGTGTTTTGACACTTTAGCAGATGTGTTACAGAACGATAGGAGGAGCAGGAACAGTTTGTGATTGTCGTGTATCTCTCCTTGCAGCGAGAGGCTTTCACAGAACGTTCCTGCCTTCTTTGGGCTGCCTTCAGAGACCAAATATGCCCGATATGATGGTCTGTCACATATCAATCACACATAATATACAAAACAAATACAGTCTCAAGGTGATATTGATTGCTTCTTTGTCATTCAATCACAGTGGTTCCTACCGACGTAAGGGGAGACTCAAGGCCACGATCTGAATCGCCGTTGAGCAGGAGTTTCCCAACAGGAGGTATATTTATTCTAGAAAGACTTGCAACAACTTCTATCAACTATCCTTTTGCTAGCAGTATTTCCCACCCTTAGTGTGGTTGGGACAGATACTGGTGTATAGGTGTAGTGCAATGCAACATGTTTATGGTATAAAAACTTTAAATGTTCTAAATCTACAATCCCGTTGTCTTCCTTGCAGCTCCTCCTCCTCTTCCTCCCAAAAACATTCCATCAAGAAGTCATTATGGCTATCCTTCGGACTCCGCTGGTATGATCCGCTTCATCTCAGTAATCCTACGTCTACATCCTACATCTATACGAGCTGTGATGTAAGCATTCTGTATTTTCTTGCAGCTGATCTACCCAATGGCAGAGCGGCTCGTAGTTCTGCCCCCATCTACCTGAACGTCCTGTCCCCCGCCTCCTACCGCGGCTCCCCGGCCCCTGACCTGGACGACGTGTTCGGCCCCGTGGACAGCCCCCGCACCACTGAAGACACAGTGTCTCCCAGATGGGTCACTTTCACCGATGACAGACCCCCGCCTCCGGCTGAACCCGCTCCCCCTCCGCCGCCGGACTCCCCTCCCCCTGACACGCCCTCGTCCACCCCTTCCACCCCCTGCCTTTCTCCTGGTCCGCCGCCCGATGAACCCCCGCCTTCGCCGCCTCCGTTTTCTCCCGGGTCTCCTCCTCCTTTCACACCACCAGACTCGCCCCCCTCCATCATCCTCGGGCCTCCCCCTCCTGATGAACCCGCCCCTCCCCTGCCCCCCAACTTCTCCCCTTCTATTTCGCCGCCGATCTGCCTGGACGAGGAGGCCATCGACGAGGAGGTGCTGCAGTTTGCAGAGTACTGTTCGTCGCCTGCACCCACCAGCCCTGTGCCCCCTCTACCAGCGGAGTGGAGGACGCCTCGGACGGGAGTGACGTCTCCTCTGGTCTTAGGGGGAAAGAGGACTCCAGAGGGTGCATATCTGAGAGATGATATCCCAGACTTTGTGGGCTCGCCCAGAGAGCTGACCCCGAGTTTCAGGGGCACACCACCTCCTCTCCCTCCAACCACCTACAGGTCTATCATGTCTTCCCCAGGGCCCTCAGGCAGCAGTGAGTACGGCGCTCTCTATGCTTACAATTAAAAACCTGGAGTGTCATTCAGGGGCCTGTATCACGAAGCACGATTAAGAGGATAGTGATGTGAAGTCAGGTTGAACCATAGTAACTTCCTGTGCAATCCTGATCTGGAGCAGGTTATGTTCGAGGTAGCAGATCAAAACGTATAAAAGTACCAGTCGATTCTCCTAGAACAGGCGTTCCCAAACTTTTACAGGTCGAGACCCGAAAGTGAAATTCGGTGTCTCTCCAGGACCCAAATAAAATACAAAAATATATAATGAATTTACGTTTTTTACTGACTTTTGCTGTCCAGGCTGTTCAGTTTTGAGCTTTCTTCACAGATAAACTCTCCACCTACAGCACATGTAGTATCTCCTCTGCATTTCCAGTGGCTTTGGTGAAGCCAACATTTGTAAACTCTTCCTTGTGTTATCTTTTTGACATCATGCATGTGATCAAGAGTGAGGGAATCACAGAATCAACATTAGCTCAGCTAGAAATCGGAATACGTATGATGATGATACGAATGAACTCACGTCTCATAGCACTGTTTTGCGTTTTGCTGTGGAACCAATAAAAACAGGTTCATGACTCTTTTTGGGTCCCGACCTAAGGCAGTCCTAGAAGAATCCTAGAAAACCCTTCAAAAATACTGACTTGGCTCACTCGGTAGAGTGCATACCACACAGACTGAGGCCTTATGACAGCGACCCGGGTTCAGTTCCGACTCCGGTTATTTGCTGCATGTCATCCCCTCTCTCCCCTGACCTTCCTTTCTATCTTCACTGTGAGCCTATCCGAGTAAAGCATAAAAAAACACCAAAATATAATGAGAGGCTCTCCAAGTAAGGTGTCTAAACCCTTTTGGCTTTCATTTGTATAGTAATGTAATATACAGTATAATCTTCAAACAGAATCTGACAAAGAATTAAAGTCCTCGACTTGTTGATCTTATAAGATAACCCTAACCCTAACCCTAACCCCAGGCAACAAAAAGAGATCCAGGGTATGCTGAAGTTGCTTTGTGATACAGGCCCTTTCCCGTTTATTTCACTAACTTATTTGTTGGTACGAAGCTATGACAGCTACACTGAAAAAGGAAATATACATGATTTTATGGAGTAATGTAGTTCAAGTAGTTCAGATCATAAATGCATCTGTATGGATTCCCTGTAGAAGTTATTTCTCACTAGGGTCAATTTGTTTGAAGCAGCTTGTACATAAAACACAACATACAAGCAAACAAAGCTAAATGTGATCTATGCAAACTGTAAACGTCTAAAATATAAAGTTTGCACTCCATTACAAATACACTCAGGAAACAACTGTTACTTACTTACTTACTTGGATGAATCTAGGTTTTTACTGACATCTAGTGGTTTACCTGTCAAATAACAGCCTGCCTGCTCAGAGTCCTCAGCAACACTTCTGCCATGCGAATCGTACTGTTGCTTATTACAAAGGATTTACATCTGAATAGTAGATTCTATTCAGTAACACGCTTATATGCAGATGTTGTCAAGCGAGGCCATCTTTCAGTGCGTGCTTCTTTCTTTATGAAACCAGAAAAGGGCTCTAACATGGAAACATTATTACAAAGTTGTGTTTTATCACAAAATAACACCAAACCCAACCAATAAAACCTTGACTGTGACCTGAAGGCAGTACTGACCACATTATTATAATAATATCTGTCGCAGGCCCGTCGTCTCCAGCTCGCCCTGCCACGCCTCAGTCTCGAGGCAGCCCAGTCCCTCCTCCTCCTCCTCCTCGACCTTCCTCCCGACCAAAGCTGCCTCCAGGGAAACCAATCGCAGACCTGGTACATGTGTAGTGCCTCTGGATTTCCCCCTCCATGTCATTTGATTCCTTTTTTTATTATGATATTACAATAAATGAACTCTAAGCGATTCATGTGTTCCGTCTCTAGACTCGGCCGTTCAGTCCGCCAGTTTCGAGCAGCCCCCCGCCTTTCGCCCCACTGGCCCGGGCAGAGAGCTCTTCCTCCATCTCCTCCATTACCTCACAGAGTGCAGCGTCCACTCCGACCTTAGGGAGGGACCTCAACATGTCCAATACAGGTACACAACCAGCACGTCCTTTATCGGCCATCACATATGTCCTTTTGTGGGTGTACAGATCTCTCATTTTTAACTCAGCCTCACATCTCAGTGTGTGTCTGTCACTCATCATCATGTCCTCGCCTCACGGTCCTGTCCGTTCATGGTTTTGTCTCCTCATGTCTCTGCTCGCTCAGAGGCCTCACAGCCTCTGGTCTGGTTTGACCACGGCAGGTTCTATTTAGCTTTTGAAGGTGAGCCGAGCCAGAACGCCACCAGTGCATGGCCTGAAACCACCTGCAGTCTTTTTACTCCTGTCCACCCTCATGTTTAATACACAAGACCTTTGCTGCCCATCCCATCCCAAAATTTGATTTTGTATCAGCTACAAGATTAAATGTTTCCTTTTTCTTCCGTTTTGTTTCCGTAGTTGCTTCTGCTCCCTTATGTTCTGTGCAGTGTTGGGAAGTAACTAGTTACAACATGTAATGGTGTCCATTACATTTACTGAGAAAAAATGTTTAATGAAGCAGGGTTTTCCCTTGGTTTTCTGAGGCTTTAGGTGATGTTTGGATTCTAGCATTTTCCCTAAGTTTGTTGAAGACTTGGGCGAAAGGTTGTTTTTCAGTAAAAAATACATGATTTTGAATCATTTTGGACCATTTTTATCATGATATATGTGTACACGAATTTGGAAACATATTCAAAACGTCCAAAATGCTCAAAAACACAATTTGTCTCAGGTGGTGCTGCGCCTAAGCCTTATAATGGAAGGGAAACCCCTGTAATTATGCTACAGTTACTAATAGGCTGACGTCTAAAATTCCACATGTTCTTTTCAGTAAGAAGCTTACGTAAAATAAAAACACCGACCACAACAAGGCAGGCAGACATGTCGTCAGATGAAAACGACTTTCAGTGCAGGAGATTCAACATGAACATGAAGCTTGTGAAATCAGAAAAGCTCCAATACATACTTTGATGAAATAAATAAAATAGTTCTGTCATTAAATGTTTAACGGGGTAACTAGTAATCTTTAAATTATTAAAGTCCATTCAGACCACAGATTCTCGATGAGACGAGCTGAAAACTTCCTCCTTGAAAACTCCTCAGCAACACTTTGAAAACCTGCCATTTTAGACCAATGCAAGACGAGGCGGGATGGTGTATCGTTTCCATAGCAACGACTCTCTTTATTTCTGTTCTGACTTTTCAGGCTTCTTGTACCTGCATATAGTTTGTAGCATCTTAAACTAAACATGGCGATAGTGATAGAGAATTACTTGGATTTCTAATGTCGATGAAACAGCGAAAACATGACAAAGAACAAGAGGATTTCAAGGATTTCTCCCATCTATTCCCGGAGCCGTTCTGTCATTAAGAGTCATCTTTCTCAACTGGTAGGTCGTGACCCAAAAGTGGGTCGCTGACGTGTTCTGGGTAGACGGTAAAAAAAACCTAATAAATGTAAATACTTGGCTATCGGATGTTGATAAGTTCATGTTGTTGTTGTTGGCAGGATGTAGCGCAAATAAGACCCTGAGTGTGTTAAATATAGATTATTTGTTATTATTACATAATGTCCTCTGAATGCAGGGATGGAAATATGTATAAAATATTTTCTTTAAACCCTAAACCCTAAGTTCACATCGACACTGTATATGTGTTTATTGCCCGATTTTCGAAAAATACAATTGCTTGGTTTGAATTCTTTAAAAATGGGTTGTGACTTCATGACCGTGGGAAAATGTGGATCCCAAAGTGAGACCAGCTGAGACCCACTGATTTAGAGGGTCTGGTGTTGCCTCAGAACCACCAACAGGGAAAACACAAACTATTTCAGAGACTGAATTTCACCAGGGAAATGGCTGATGATAAGGCTGCTCACTGGATCACGTGATATTCTAAAACCAGTCACTGGCGATTTGATGAGCTGAGTTACACGTGACACCATCAGCCAGTTTGTTTCGAGCCGAGACCGACCAGTTTTCCCTGCAGTGTCCTAAAATGGTTTTGTCTCCTTGCAGATCTTTGGTCTGAACTGGGCTTCACATTTCAAAAGTAACCTTCCCAACACTGCCTCTGGGTGTAATGTACTGCATCGCTGAAATCCTCCAGGACCGAGTTCATGTCTTTGAAATGTTCCTCTGGTATGTCTCCTTTAGGATGCTCCAGAGGACCCAGTCCGCTCACCATGGGACCCCAGGACACTCTGCCAGTGGCAGCTGCCTTCACGGAAACAATCAATGCCTACTTTAAAGGCGCTGACCCCAGCAAGTAAGACTCTATGGTGAAATGAAATTCTAATGCAACGTCGATTGATTCATTTTGACATGAACAGAAAGATAATTTGGGAATAGTAGAGGAAATGTAAGATATAAAAATGTTCAGGAGACTGAGGGAGAGTCTTTCCATTGATTAATACACTGAATATATTCCAGGCAGCTGCCAATTCCCTTTGCACTTTATGTTTTGACACTGAAGGGACTGTTAGAGTCTCTGTTTTTGTTCTGCATGACACTTGAGTTGTGCCTCTTCGCTCCGTTCCTCTCAGATGTGTTGTGAAGATCACAGGGGAGATGGTGCTGTCCTTCCCTGCGGGTATAACCAGGCATTTTGCCAGCCACCCGACTCAACCCGTCCTCACCTTTAACATCAGCAACTACAGCCGACTGGAGCAGGTCCTTCCCAATCCACAGCTGCTGTGCTGGTAGGCAAATAAACACACAGACACACTGTGAAAACAGTGATCAACAGTGAAAGTCACATAACAGGGCATTTAGACTGAAATAACTGCTTGTGTTTTGATTTTTTTACTCCGCTATATACTGTAAATACCCTAATAGGGATTGGCTGATCAAATATGTGCCTCTTATCCTTTAGTGAATCCACGATAGACAGTTTAGACACCAGGGAGTTCTGGGTAAATATGCCAAACTTGATGAGCCATCTCAAGAAGGTGGCTGAGCAGAAGCCTCAGGCGACTTACTACAACGTGGACATGATCAAATACCAGGTATCTACCGTTCTATTCATCCATCCATTAAATCAAAAAAGAAGCAACCAGCTACAGAACTCTTTAATGTCTGTGTGTTTGCCAGGTGTCAGCAGAGGGGATCCAGTCCACTCCTCTGAACCTGGCAGTGAGCTGGCGAGGCGATGCCACCAACACAGACCTGAGAATAGACTACAAATACAACACTGAGGCCATGGCCGCCCCTGTGCCGCTACACAACATCCAGTTTGTGGTTCCTGTAGATGGTGGCGTCGCCAAACTCCAGGCCATGATCCCCCCTGCTAACTGGTGAGGACAGCAATCACTTTCACACTCGTGTTACATAACAGGCTCACATTGCGACTGCGATTCGTCGTGCATTATCATAATCCGTCAGGTATATTTTCTGTCCTGAATTGATGAATTGAAGAATTGCTCTCTAATCCGTACAGCGCTGCACGTCTAGTTCTGCCTGAGGGCTGTTTCCTGTGTTTACATTTCTGATTTTGTATTTTATTTAAGCCTTGTGCTGTGCCATGACGTTTTTCTTTAATGCATCGCAATGACACGATCTTACAACAAATTACAGTGAAGGCATAAATGTGATCTCAGTCTCTCTCATGCAGTAATGTGTAACTTTGTACTGTTGAAATCGATGTATGTCATGCAGAAAAAAAAGAGCTGCCTTGTGCATTTTCAGTCCGTGTCATCAAACCCGGCAGAAAATTATCAGTATTATTTAGAAAATGTTTTGAGGAATGCACTCACTGCTTTGCAAATATTACAGAGAAATGTACCCAAGCAACTGAGAAAAACCTAACGTGCCATTGTTTCTCATAAAGGAGTCCAGAGCAGCAGACGATACAGTGGAAGATCCCAAGTCTCTCTCATAGGTCTGAAAATGGAGGTAAATAATTAATGCTCTACTTGATAATTAAATATTAATTATTTAGTTTGTAATCTTCCTATCAAACGTTGTTATAAATATTAGCTTTTACACAGATTAAAGTTAGAAACACACTGTGGTGAACAGGCAGTAAAGTCAACCCTCATACTGTATGTGTGTGTGCTGCAGGAGTGGGGGCTCTCCTGGGCCGGTTCCAGATGATGGAGGGTCCCTGTAAGCCGTCCCAGCTGGCCGTCCAGTTCACCAGTGAGGGAAGCACTCTGTCAGGCTGCGACATCCAGCTGGTTGGGACCGGCTACCGACTGTCACTGGTCAAGAAGAGATTTGCTGCAGGTCAGTATCAGTGTCAGAACGTATACGTAATTCTTTTACTAGAACAAGAAATGTCAGCTTGAGTGAGAGACGAGCCAACGTGACAGCGTTCTGTACTGTAGAAGAACGATACGACTGCAGCGCCAGCCGCAAATGGATGCTGAGTGGAGGAGGAAATGAGATCTTTCCCCTCAGGAATAAACAATTGACTTATAGCTCAGACTAAAATAAAATGAAATAAGTAATTAAACCCACAGTATGTAGCATTTACAGGTTAAAGTATCTAAAACCGACCAGGCCTCTGTTACATATTTTCTTGACTTGCCCACTCACATCATCTATCAAATGTTTCCAACAATGTTTAAATTCAGAAAAATACATAATTTATTCACTCTTAATGGTACGTTTCATTTGGTCGCCTGTCAGTGGTGTCATAACACCTTTAACTTTGAATGAAATGACATAACATGAATATACATGACTAAACACGATGTGAATGAAGCTGTAAGTTTTTTTTACTCTGTTACATCTTATTGAAATGCTCTGAGTGAAGTTCGGCCATGCAGTGTAGATGTTTAAAGCTTTTATTGTGAAAGGTAACAACAGAAGTGGTGGATCTGCAATGTGTGGTCTGCGATTGA
Source organism: Coranthus polyacanthus (assembly GCA_037367275.1). Taxonomy (NCBI): domain Eukaryota; kingdom Metazoa; phylum Chordata; class Actinopteri; order Kurtiformes; family Apogonidae; genus Coranthus; species Coranthus polyacanthus. The sequence continues at coordinate 2,805,252 of JAPQRN010000010.1, forward strand.
GAGACACCTAGTGGCAGAAAATGCACACTGAGCATTTAATACTCGACCAGAACTATGTCCATTTATCACCATTTTTGGTGTGACTACATGTCAACGTGAGCTTTCATTACTGTAGAGGAATAATACGACTAAAATGGAAGGAAGCAGGAGGAGAGGAGATGATTATGAGACGAGATGGACTTTATTAATCCTCTCAGGGAAATTCAGTTGACCTGTAGCTCAAAATAAAATAAAGTAAAATAAATCATCACGGCAGGCTGAATGTCTCCTCTCTCTGACATGTTTCATTGTTCCTCTTTCCAGGGAAATATTTGGCCGACAATTAGCCGACCTGGTTACGGACAGACCCAACAGAATCACTGGCTTTTGACTGTGAAGACTATGGATCCATCTCATGTTTAGAAACTTTATCTTTAGCAACCGTTTGAAAGTACAGTAATGGCTGAGGTGAAACAGAATAACAGAACATAACACACACACGCAGATGATATTTGACTTCATAACACCATATTCAGTAGACTGACGGCTGCTGAGTTTATGCAAGTAAATACAAACGATTAGTTTTGTGCACTTGGAACACTTATGGGCTTACTCGGAGTAAAATATAGGGACACCCTCCTTCTTAGTTCTCGTGGATTCATACGGTGATCCAGCCTTATTCATTTCAGAGTTTGTTTTGTCTAACTTGTTGTCATTGCAAATGCACTGTAAAAGATAATGTGAATAGATTATATAATATTAAAACAATCTGAAACAAGGTGGAAAAGCATAGAAAATATGACAAAACAAAAGTGTAGTATAGGGTTGCTCAGCTACGTTTTAGGTTACAATGGTTGTGTCTGATTTACACTGCCACCTCGAGTCAGAAATGTTGTAGCCCGTTCTATTCATCCCGTGATTAAAGGTGGCCCGGTCAACGCACAGTTTAAAATGACCTGCAGCACTGGACTAACATCAGCACTGTTTTAAACGCGAAGGTGCTTTTACACATGCAGCCTTAGCCTTTACTTTGGCAGCATTTTTGATGTTGAAGGGTCGTGTGAAAAGCGAGAACAAAAGCGTTATTTTACCACTACCACGGGCAAGTGCAATGCTAGGATGCATCTTGATGATTTGCCACGGCGCAGGTTCGGAAAGTGCTGCTTACACTGGAAAAGTCTGGATTCTCTTTGTGTCTGAAATGGCCTTAAAAAGTAAGACGCGTAAAGACAAGCGAGTGCCATAAAGCGGTGGAAAGGAGCTTTAAGTTTCATAGAGAGAAGAATGGGGCTGATGATTGTAAGAGTTGCCTTTGATGCTGCATGAAAACCAGGCCGATTTGATGTTTGACAGAGGATTATTTGAGGGACGTCGCGGAGGAATCGCAGAGAAAATCCACGTCCCTGCTTTATTTTCTCCCTTTTCCACCATGTTGAATAAATGTTTTATCGTTTTCTAATAGCAATATTTAAAATCTTAAGTGTAAAAAGTGTACATAAAAAGCTATGTTTCAAATATTTCTCTGGGCATATGGACGTGTCTGTGATTGTCTCTTGGTTTTATTGATGTCAGCTCTCATCACGCATCGGGTTCAGCGCCATCTCACCTCATCTTTTTGTTTTACGTGTGGGTTTCTTGTACAAACAAGAACAACAACAACAACAAAAAAAAAAAACAACAACAACAAGAAAAAAAAAAGTGTTACTGTTGACGAATAACTCCAAACGGTGCCGCATGAAATCTGCATTTGTCCATCACCATTCTTAGCAATGCAATACCGACGGATCCGTTCCCACGCACTCATGATACATGTGTTACTGTGTAATCACTTCAACCTCCACTCTCCGTTTCGCTGTTGTTGCACCTTTCGGAAACTCATTGTCACCGTCTTTGGCATGTTTTCATAATATGACAGTTCCACGCATTGCCGTAGGTGTAGGGTCTCCTGTGTTTGACTTGCACACAAAACACACTTTAAATTCTTCATCACCTCTCACGTAACATGTGATACGTGTCTGAACATCACACTTTGTAGAATGTTTTAAAGTGTTCACTCGCAGTTCGGGCCTGGGTGTAATGTTTCATTTAGTTCTTATGAGTCTCCAGGAGAAAAACAAAAACAAAAACAAAAAAAAAAAACACGCACTCATTCTTCTTTCGGGTGCTCAGCAACAACATTCTTGAGTATTTCTGAAAGTATTTCTGTTAATTAACGCATTCTGTATGTTTTTCTTTGCCTTATTTGTAAGCATGCACACGTCCTCCAACATCAGAGGGTTTGTGTCGGCTTAGTTTTTCTACAACTTTTTGGTTGTATTCCTTTCACTGCATTAGACACAGAATATGCAAACATTTCATGTAAATTTCCCATCCAAAGATTTTAAGTAAATATATTTAAAAAAAAATCAATATAATGTAATACCTGTTTTACTTGGTAATAAAGAAGAAATATGAGACGTTTATCCCTGTCGGTCTCTCCTTTTTTTTTTCAACAGTATTGACATTTTCAATTCTAATAAAGATATATATATATATGGTTTTACTCTTGCCAATTCAATTAATTTAAATTAATTGAAAACATACAATAAAATGAATATTTATATATTTGATTATAGCTACGTTCCAGTGTTTTACATATGCTATATTACATGTATTAAATATGTTTATGTAACTGTAAATATTATATTATATTACATAGTGTATTATTAATTTATGTAATTATATGTTTTGTGAGAATAAGGTGGATAACCTATTACAGTTATGTTTTATCAGCCTTATAAGCTTTATTTATCACCTATTTTTTAATCGAATGGACTCCTGGTAAAGCCCCACGGAATAATGCAATAATTTATATATTCACATGAATTTTATATTATTACTGACCTGCATTATATTACATTTTCATAAGGGTTAGCTTGTACAGGGAAAGTAAAACTGTTATGAAACTGATGTTTTTGTTATCAGGGACATTTGATTTGACTGTGTGGACCATAGAGTGTTTATAAAGTATGCCATGTCCTGTATATAACTACTATGTGTAAACAACATAAATGCTCATGTGTCAATCACCTGTTCATTAGCAACCACTGACACCGCCCACGGTTGCCACGGCAACACCAAGCTCTCTGAGCGGCTACTTTCTCGTGCTCGGTTAAACAGAGCCTGAAGCCGGTAAAACATTTCACTTTTACTAACATGATATCACCAGCTATCAAGATTCAGTTGTCCAGTTAATTGAAAAAAACAATTAATTCACGAAGTAATTATCACTACGGTAACCGGGAAAGCTGGTAAAGTTTAGCTAAACGTTTAACACGACCCTTTCTAGCTAGCTAGTTAGTGTGGTATTTAGCTAGCTAGCTAACGAGCTAGTCATAACTTTACTCTGCTTTTAGTTCATTCAACTCGATTCAATTCAGTTCAGGAGTAGCGTATTCCAGTGACGAGTTGTCATGATTGAGGATAAATGTCATACGAGGCAGCCTCAGGTGTTAGTTAACAAATGCAACAACTGTATATTTTAATACCGATTGTGAGGTCTGAATGTGAACGTTTTCATCCAGTAACTAAAGCTAAGTTAAAGAAGGGGAAGCTGCCATGTCCGCTCTGCCTAAAGACAAATCCCAAAGAAAAGAGAAGAGGATGGGCAAGGTGTCGTCTGACGGAGGCCATGGGGTCAGGACAGCCAAAGATACAACCAGCAGGCCCAAAGAGTGAGTGTCTTCATCTTTAATGACTGTTGTAGTCATAGGTGTAGATTTCAGGGGGATCATGTGTGTCTCCTCAGATAAGCAGAGGACTTTTTATTTTGTTTCACAAGGCCTTCGGTGTTAAGTCAGCGGTGTGTGTACAAGTTGATCTATAGGATACATATTTCAAAACAATACAGAAAGCCTGAAAGTCTTTTATATACTAATATATTTTGAATTGTCACCTGGTGCCTGACTTTTTTTTCCTTCACATAAATAGCCTAAGGACTTTTCCACCATAAACAGATATAGAAAGGGCTTAAAGGGGTGCATAGAAATTCACCAGAATTGAGGAAATTAAGTGTGTGAAGCTACAAATTTACCCTCGGTGTTCAGCTGAAACCTACACCCATGATTGTAGTCTTTGCTATCTTCTCACTCTTTTCAATCCTTATCATTAATGTCATCTTTTATTGACTGATTTGATCATTTTAATTGAACTCTCTTATTTTTAAAAGTCAGACAACCACACTTTGTCCATAACCAAGATACTAATAAGGTATTTTTTATGTCATTTTCCTGATGCTGGCCTTGCCTTCCAGCTCTATAAGTACTGTGTCTTACATGGATGAACTAGGACACCATGATGACAACCCTCGGATGGCTGTACCAATGGAGAACACCTACCAGATGGGTGAGAGAAATGAGTTTCACAACAGATTACAGAATCCATGCATAAATGTAATTTGGATACACTCTGGATTACTTGACTGTTTTACATTATTTTTGCCTGTAACAGTGTGATTAAATTTGGTATTCACACTTTGGGGAACACCGATTGAGATTTGTCACCTTTTTCTGACATTTTATAGAGAAAACGTATCGATTAATTGAGGAAAATAACCGACAATGAAAATAATCGTTCCTTAATTTTAGGACTTCCAGTAAGATGAACAGTTTAACTGCACTTTACTGCTGCTGTTCAAGTTCAAATGAAAGCAACACAAAGTTTTTACATCCCTGTTACAAAATTGCTCAGTCATGGTATTGATAATCTTTCTTTTTGACACCAGGACCTTACAAACGCTTCTCAGTTCCTGCTGTCGTAGACATACTGAAGGATGTACTTACCAGTTACCTCCAGCAAGAGAAATATGAAGTCGAATGGGCTCGACAAATGACAAAAACATTATGTGAGGTGAGTAAAAATGGAGCGCTCAACACAAACTTTATGAAAAGGTCCTCCGTGCAACACCGTTTAAATGCCCTGGGATTTGTGATCTATTAATCCTGACTCTTTGGATTTTCCTTTACAGGTGATAAGAGCCCGTGTGAAGGAGCTAATGATTCCACGATATAAGATCGTCGCCCTGGTTCACATCGGCCAGCTCACCGGGCAGGGCATGCAAATCAGCAGCCGCTGTCTGTGGGATGCAGCCAACGACACCTTTGCCTCTTACTCCTTCAAGAACAGCTCGTTGTTTGGTGTTGCAAGTGTCTACGCTGTTTACTTTGAGTGAATCATACATATTGGTTGGACTCTGATGTTCAAGAGACTTATATTATTACACATTTCTAAAAGTTAGGAAAAAGATGCCTTTGTTTATTACCTCTGTCTCTGTCTCTACCTCTGCCACATCTGTCTGTTAGCAGGATTATGCAAAAACTACTGCAGTGTCTTTTATAAAATTTTGGGAAGGACAGAACATGGGCTGAGGACAAACCCCTTCAATTTTGGAAAATTGGTGCAGTAGTTCTAGCGTAATCATACTGACAGTTAAACTAAGCCATGGCACCAACTGACAAAAAGGAGGAAACATAGACCGTAATTTGTGGTTTAATAATAATGTGGAATGAGAAGAAGAGTGGACAGTTGGCCTTGGCGGAGGTCTGCGCTCTCTCAGTGCCCTTCTATTCATCATGTGTAACCTGGACAAAAAACAAGAATTTGTAACCAAAATTCATGGTGGTTTTTATTTTTTCTAGCATGTGAATGAATGCAAATTACTGTACCATTACAGTGTTTTGAAGACTATATTTTAAAATAATGAATAACTGAGACAGATGCATGATGATCTCATTGGGACGTTCCCCTCTAGCAGAGCATGGAGAGGTCAGTCCTTCGACAGCCGACTTGACAGCACTCTGTTATTAAGGCCTGGTCTTGGTCTCTCCATTGACGGTCTATTGCTTCCAAAACGTCTGCTCTCTTAGGGTTTAGCTGTCTGCTGCCTGCCAAGAGATATCAGCTTTTACTTATAATGAGTCAAACTAGTTACTTTGTGATTTCAAAATTCAGTATTAACAACCGAAGCTGCGGAGACAGTCGTGAATTCTCACCTTCTGGCAGAGTCTGGTCTTCTACCGTCAGTCTTCTCCACCGTGACCCTCCACAGGTGTACACCAGAGCCCGCACAAAAGCCCGACCACACAGCCTCAGAGTGCTGTCCTGCGTCTCAGCCTGTGCTACATACAGCACGCACAGCAGCATCACCAGCAGGACTGAGGATCTCATGGAGATGAAATAAAGTTGTGTCTGCACCTGCACTGAGACTCCAAACACACAAATACCCTCTTTTGTTGATTCATCTGCCCCAGTCTCCCCTTTTATATAGATTCTCCTCCAGTGATGACACACACTGCCTTTCTCATGGCAAATCCCGAGTAAGCACTGCGCATTATCTTGAGTAATCATCATTTGCTTTTAACAACGGATGTCATTCTGGCCATTTGGGACATGTGTGGGAATCTACGCCGTCGGAAGAATCACTCATCGACCACATTTTCGTAAATGTTCAAGAGAAAGAACTGCTGCTTTATGTCAGAAACGCAGGGCTTTTATTGCCATGGATTTAGCAAAGTGTTTTCTAATGGATCGTTTGAGATATACCTCCATCGACAAACTGAAGTGATGGCTGTCTGCATAGCAACGTAGTGGAGGCTGTGGCCGTTATCATGCACATAAATCAGTTATTACGAGAAGAGACAGTTGCATTTACCGGTTTGTTATAAAAATGAACTGTGTCACGGAATAGGGATGACCTCTAAATAACCATTACTATCCCTTTTCTAAATATCAAAAGGGTCTGGTCTACAAAAAGCACAACCAAAATCATAAAATAGTAAAAGTAAAGTAAAATTTCAAAAACCTATTTCTTACTAATTAATAAATATCTTACATAGATTTTACACGGACATGTTATGGACACAGAGGTGTTTCACGTTTTGATATAATGTCTGTCTGACATAAAATAAACACAATCATGCAATATCATTGATTAAACACTCAGGTACATTTTGTCAGATGTACTTCACTCTACTTGGTATTCTCTCCTCCTGCTTTTACAAAATGAACAAGAAATTAACAAAATAATCTCCTGAATCTTATATTCAACTTGGAAACAAACTGTTTTGGTCATATGTTCTGAAAATTCAGCTCATTTTGTGACACATTTGGATGTAAACCTGCCTTTAATCTGCTTGAACTCAAAATAACGTGGCACACTGTGTTAATATGTGGGATACAAATGGCGTGCAGTCTATATATACAGCAGTATATTCCTGATGTAGGCGACAAATGCTCCTTCTGTACTAATTATATGGCGGAAACCAGAACGCATGGCTGCGATGCGCCTCATATACCTTGTCTTGTGTTGTGTTGTCTTGATGCTGCAGGGGGCGGGGCTCTACATCCGGGCTCTGTCGCTGACCCCTGACGTGAACCTGCAGGATCGCAAACATGGCGGAGGTAGGAAAGTGAAATAAATATTCGGAAAAATATAAATTTACCCCACGAGATAGTTGTTCAGTCGAATGTGCGCGCTGTGTGTCAGTTGTAGTTTTTACACACGAAATCACGAAGGAGGCGTTTGCAGTGCTAGACGGTGGTCTTTTTTTGACACAGGCATGTTTAGTAAACTTCGGATTTGGCTAACGTTAGCTTCGCTAAAGGTAGCTGCGGCGTTAGCAACGCTAGTTCGCGGTTTCGTTAAAGAGCACTTAACTATCCGCACAAATTAATTTAATTTGGCTTGATGCGTTGCTGCTGTTACGTGGGTGGAGACGTTCAGTGTGTTTGTTTTCGGTAATTGTTTTCAGGCTGTTAGTAAGCTTAACGGGGATGCGTTAGCCAAATATATAAAGGAGACTTAGCTTGCAACTTGTCATGTAAGGTAGCCAGTTGAGAAAATAAACTTAGTTCGCACTTGCTTGAATATTAACCCGTGAGTGAATACAGTGGGTAAACCCTGCTGTACTTATGATAGTCACAGTATTGAGATGTTACTGATTTTTTGCTGCAGGAAGTGGTGGCAGTCTTTGTTTCTTTCTTTTTACTCAGCAGCCTTTAGGGCACAGGGTCAGGCGCGCTTTTTCTTAACTCCCACTTAGCTATCGCCGACAACAGAAACCTGTGTTTATATACAGCACCGAACGGTTTCTAAATGTGTATGTCATGTCATGTTTGGCTCTAAAGCTGTTCTTTAACCACGTTATTTTGATCTTTTCTTTTTCCAGTCCTCCCTCGGCAATACGAGCCCAGGTAAATAAAGTTTGAGGATTTCTGTTGCCTGTTGGATGCATCACATGTGTTTAAATTTGAATTATTAGAGTAATTTATCAATATTCAACATATTTATTGTATCATTAATAATATTAATGATATGCGCAATTTAGGGAAATAGTTATATTACTATTATTGTGGACAAAATGTAATCTATTTGCCTGTTTGTCAGGGAAAATGCAGAGATTATTGATTATTTTGAATCGTGTATTTTTTTTTCAACTCAAACAAAAACGAACTGAACTAGTATAAAAAATACAAGAACCTGAAAACATGTACTGACTTTAATTTTGCACGTTTTACTCAGTACATCTCTGCTCGGTGTCACTGAATCCAAAATATCACCAGACACTCACTGAACCTTTTAAATTGCAGCCTTTTGTGATTATATAATATAATTGATTTGATTATTTGTGCAGCTCTAATAAAAATGATAATAAGATGGCAAAATGTTCTGTGATTTTTAGTTTCAGCAGACATGATTGTGCACAGAAGAACACAAGAGTGTGTGGTATTATATTTCGTGATACTGTATTGATTCTGATAAACATTGATCTTGAAATAATAGCTTATATGCAAAGCTTCATGGAAGACTTTATTTCAATAGTTGAATCAAGCTACAGCTATTGGATTGAACTTTTTTTTTGTTTTACTCAAATTCATATGGTGGTATGTCTGTAGGTTTGATTGATTATAACATGGCGGTTTTTCTGAAAGAAAAGAAGAACCGGTATTCCACTATAAAATTATGTAAAATAAATCTCAGTTTTGGCCACAACGTTTTACTTTAATGATGTACTTCTGCAGGAGGTTCAGCGGGTTCCGACGACCATGATTTCGACCCATCAGCAGACATGCTTGTGCATGACTTTGATGATGAGCGAACCCTGGAGGAAGAGGAAATGCTGGAGGCATCAGACGAAACCAATGCCAATGAAATTGAGGATCTCGCACGGGTGAGTTTGAAGCTTTTAACACATTTAACACTGTCTGATTCTTGGGGAGTAGCAGTGTGTTTGTGTGTGTGTTTGTGTGAAAGATCCATTCAATTCAAGAGGAGGCTGAGGATTTAAGGGCACCAACCATGAACTGCATCGTACACAGTCTGCTGCACGGTACAAGGATCTTTGTAGGGAGCTTGTCTTTCCTGCTCCGTTTCCACTGTCCTCTACCAAATAAAAACAGAAAACTGACCCCTTTTCACATAAGAATCACAATTTTAATCAACCTCCGTAAATTTCAGCTCAGAAAATCTCCTCAAAAAAATGTATTTTAATGTTATTAATAAAGTTGACAGAACAAAAAAGAGGACACCACAGTGTGGCACAGAATATGATTAATGGTTGAATAATAGTTTTATTTTTATATTTGAAGAGGGCAGGTATGCTTGGCACATTCTGAACATAATTAGTTTAACAGCTTTGGACAGTGAAGAGGAAAAATGTTGTCACTTGATATGCCATCACCTAGATTTAGTTATGTGTTTACTCTCTTACCATGAACTATTTTTCCTCTCAACACAAAACTGTTGAGAGGGGAAAAAAAGGGGAAAAAAAGGCACATTCTTGCATCTTTAATGAGAGGTCTGCAGATGATTTTTCTTCTGTTTTCTCTGCACAGTGTAGCAGCTTAACTTTTATTGTGTAAATGACCTGGTTGATTAGTTTTAGAGCAGTTTTAGGTTGCATTGCTCCCTTTTAGGGCCAAAAAAAATCCCTCACCTTGGATAACTAATGATTCTTGCAAACTGAAAAGAGGAAGTAGAAGAGCAGAATGAGGATGGAAGAAAACTAATCACTTCCTTCATGTGAGAGAGAGGCCCTGTCTGCTTATAATTTATTAATCAAAAGAAGTTCTGTTCAACACCATTGATTGACTTGTCAACCTTGCTCCTCAGCCTCTTCTGCTAAAGGTTGTTTTTTTTGCGTATTTTGTTGAAAGGGTTTAAAGTGTCAAAGCTTCTATAGCACACCCTACCTTATGTATGAGTTCTCCAAACGCCTCTCCCACATTGTTGAGTGAATTTATCCCTGTTTCCCTGAATAATTTGCTCGATGTTGTGTCACGTGCACCGCTTATGCTCCTGTGACCTTGACACTCTACCCAACAGATGCCTGAAAGAGGTATAACAAGTCACTGCCCCTTGTCTTCCCTCTTTGTAAATTAATCTCTGTCCTCCGGTTGTTTCCCAGACTATTTTAAACAAGCCTATTTTCAGCCTCTTGTAAAGAAACCTGGCCTCGGTTCAAGACTAAGAATCGCAGGCCAATATCTAAATTACCCCTCGTTTCAAAAATCAATGAAAAGGCTGCTGCTTAACGACTACTGAAAATAATGTAAGCTAATAACATTTTCGACCCATTTCAACCTGGTCGTTGAAGTTGCCTTCATCTTCTTATGAATGCAGATTCTGGTCATCACTCCATGTTAGAAGGAGAGTCCTTGTGGATCTTTAAAAGGTCTCAGGATTTAGTTTTTGATTTTCAAGGTCTAAAAATGTCTAATTGTAGGACAGGAGGCATTCAATTCTGTGATGAATTGGGCTCAATTCTGGATAAGTGTTTCAGCACTGCATATTTACTGTTCAGGTCATGGTCAGAGTGGTTACGATGGTCAGTGCGATTTTTAGATTTAAGTATGTAAATGGATAATGCTCTGAGAGAATTTCTGCTCAGTCATGGAGTGTGTAGGCTTTACGTCCACAGCTTTTATTGTTAAAGGTAAGAAGTGGTGGATTTCAGAGATGTTGCAGTTGTGTAAAGCACTAAATCATGCCGTCTCAGTTCAGGCTCCACTGATGCTTCAGGACTCTTTAATACTGATTGTCCTGTTTTGGGAAAAGCCAGAAAAAGAACGGAAAACAGTGTTGCCGTTCTTTGGTCACACCAAGAGAACAGTGTGAGCTGTTAATCTTTCCAAGAGAACTGGATGTACAAATACTGATCTCTTCTTCTTGTTTACAGCTGTGAACTGTGAAGCCTTCTGAGCTCCTATTGGTCAGCATCACAGATGTGTAGAACCAGTCATTCTAGAGTATCTGTCAGGATATCATGAGGCGTTCTAGACATGGCGTCAGTTGTCATCCACTGTGTCACATTACCTGAGTTAAAACCATCGATTGTTGCGACTGATTTTTCCATTTGTCGCCCTACGTCAGCCTGATCGGGCTGGAATCAGGTTGGTATTATTTAGATTGACCGCGGCCTAATACAGACTAGTACTGAGCAGTCTTATTTGAGACTCATTCGAACCCTTGGGTTCCTTTATGTAGGTCAAGCACACACTCTAACAATGAAATGAGTAATTTAATTGTGTAAGCATTGGGCTGTATATCCCCCTACTGTGTAATGTGTTGTTGTATAATGGGCATTGTTCACTCTACACACCACTTGAGGTAGCGGTAGTACGCTTTGTGTGGCTGCATTCTGCATTGAAACCTAGAACAATGTGTTTATCCAGCCTCTGATGTTAGGGCTGCAGCATAAAACCAAGACCACGGTCTACCATCATAGTTTCATGTTCATCAATAAGAAGGCAGTTAATCTTGTTATCTGGCAAATATGCACTGAATATTTCTGTTACTCATATAAAATGAAACATTGCATACTGTAGACTAGTTTGTCTTTTGATGCAGTCATGGTATTATTTTGTCCCATTTAGAAGAATGAAAATGTCTTAAAAGTCATTAAATGGGCGCCCTCTTTGACTTGTCTGCTGACACCGTCGATCGTACCATCTTGCCGTATAGATTAAAGCTCTGGTTTGTCGTAGATGGAACTGCCCTGGTTTTCTCATAATTTACAGATCTCACGTTTCTTTAAATAGGAGGGAGAGATGCCCATTCATGAGCTGTTAAGTCTGTACGGTTATGGGAGCGGTTCACCAGCAGATGATGATGAAGAGGAGGACGAAGAACCTGAGGAGGAAGAAGATGATGAGGAAGAGGACGAGGAAGAGGACCTCGACAATGATGAAAGCAGTAGAAGCACTGGCGAGTTGAAAAGAAATGAGGTACGCTGGTGTTTGTGAATCTTCTGTTGTGCTTAATTTTGATAAATCAGCGGTGTTTGTAACCTTCAACTGTGTGTGTGCATGTGTAGGTTGAAGGTGTTAAAAATTCATCGGGACAGGGGGATGAAGTCCAGGCAACCTCTGAAGGTCGCACTCGCCCCGTCAGGTCCCTCGGCACAGCAGAACTTATTCGCCCCCAGAAATTAAAATACTTTGAAAGTATGTACTATTTTAAATGTGTTTATGTCTGTACTTAAAAACATTAGCGTTTCACGTGAGAATTACTGGTATTACTTTGTGTCCCAGGTAATAATGACGCTGAGGAAGAATCGGATGAAGATGAGGACTATGTTCCATCTGAAGACTGGAAAAAGGTTTGTAAGAATCTCTTGTCTGTGTCGGACACTGTGAGGCCACGGCTGAAGTTATGCAAATAAAAAATTAAATTAAATGATTAGACTGATGTAAATATAGGCTTCAAGTAAAAACATCAGTTAACGTAATTTATTTTTGCTTTAATTAAGGCTCATACATCAACATCAACTTCTCAAAAACCATATGAACAGTTTTATATAAAATCCTATGATTGAATGAAAGACTTTAAAACGGTACAGACAGCCTATTTTTATATATATATATATAATGAACATTTGTTTCCTTGACACTAAAGGGGGGATAAATAATGACAAAAACTAAAAGAGAACATCAGCCATCGGCCGAATTGTCATTTTAAATATCGTATCGACCCTGAATTTCACAACGGATGCATCCCTATTCACGGCATACAGTGTTTTAGAAAAATCCAGACTTGACTTATTTTGAAATGATGGAATGAAAATAATGTGACAGAAATTAAAGGGACAAACTTATGTTACACTTTTTAATTGCTTTAAAACTGATCATTTGACTGTGTTTAAACTCTGCTTATTCCCAACAGGAGATTATGGTCGGTTCCATGTATCAAGCAGAAACTCCTGTTGGTCTGTGTAAATATAAAGACAATGAAAAAGGTAAGATGACGAACTCATTACCTAACTCGGTATCCATTAATGCCAATCGGTAACATATATTGTACTTTAACAGTTGCATAACATTTAGATTGTCTTGGTTGTGTTGGTGTTGCGGACGTTGACGCCTGCCTGTTTTCTTAAATTCATTCTGTAGTTTATGAAAACGACGACCAACTTTTGTGGAACCCCGAGTGTCTCCCTGAAGGCAAAGTGGTGGAGTTTTTAACGGAGGCATCGAGGCGAACAGGAGAGGAGAAGGGAGTCGATGCAATCCCAGAGGGGTCTCATATCAAAGACAATGAACAAGTAAGAGCGCTTTCTTTTACCTGGTATCAGTGTTTGACTGAGCATTTTCTATATTTTTCGTAACACCCACGAAAAGACCTAAAGTTGTGTGTGAAAGAAACAACAACTGCACAGGAACATGTGCATTAATTGACTCATCTGTTAGTTAATCAATAAATTATTTCGATATTTGATTAATAGTTTAATGGATGCCAGACATTTTCTGCTGTCAGCTTGTTAAGACGAGCACAACTTTGTGCACCAACAAAGTAAAACGGCCTCTTTGCACTACTTTCTAACAATATATTATATGATTCAATGATTAACTTATCCTCCAGCGTATCCTGTATATTGTAGAAGTTATTCCATGTTTAAATCACAATTGTCACCTTTTCCATGCACTTTAATTTTGACTTTTGTCACGTGAGATGTGGACAACATGAAAAATATAGTTAAACACGAGCCTTGAGAGTGAACTATCACATGTAGACATGTGTTTTTATTGACTAATATGACCTGGTTTCATTCTTTTCCTTTAGGCTTTGTATGAACTGGTGAAGTGTGACTTTGATACAGAGGAGGCTTTAAGAAGGCTTAGGTTTAATGTAAAAGCAGCCAGAGGTGAGTGACCCCGTTCATTTGTGTGTCATACATTAAAAAACACGTCTTTTAATGCATCTGCAACGTTAACACTCACTTTCTGTGTAACAGAGGAGCTATCCGTCTGGACTGAGGAGGAATGTAGAAATTTTGAACAGGGACTAAAAGCTTATGGAAAAGATTTTCATTTAATTCAGGCCAACAAGGTAAGAAAAGTTGCTTTGAAGCCAAATTAATCAACCAACGTCCTGCATCATACTGTATCTATCATCATGACCGTATTTTTATTTTGTAATTTTTATAATGACGTGTGTGTGTGTGTGTCCGTGTGTGTGTGTGTGCGTCGCTCTGTGTGTGTGTGTGTGCGTGCATGTGTGTGTGTGGCTGTGTGTGTGCGTGGCTGTGTGTGTGCGTGGCTGTGTGTGTGTGTGCGTCCGTGTGTGTGTGCGTCCGTGTGTGTGTGCGTCCGTGTGTGTGTGCGTCCG